>JAGDYQ010000003.1:13798438-13963438 GCA_021962125.1 Bulinus truncatus | reverse complement strand
GCTAATTTAACAGCCTGCGTTAAAATAAAAGACTGAGAATCTCTTATAAAATCCCTGTGTTAATTATTTTGATTTTGATTTCATTAAAAAAAAAAAAATATCTATTGAGATAATAAATTAATATCTTCCCCAATATTAAAAAAAACACGTGTGCCTAAATAATGGAATAATAAATTTATAAAGTAAAATAAACGAACATCAGGAACAGTAACTCTTTATTTAAATATAAAAATATACATGTAAGGCTACAAGAGTTGCTCTCCCGATAAACTGACAGGCAGCAACCACAATTTATTTTCTTCCGGAAACATTTCTGAGCGTATTTCCGCCAAAATGGTTTCAAAAAAACGTTGTAAGGGAGGCTGAAAGATACCAGGATTAATCTAAACCTCTGTTTGCATCCATACCCCCACCCCCGATGTTTTCCACCACCACCACTTCGTTTATTTTCCTTTAAAGATCTGGAAACCTAGAATGTCAGTGTATTTTTCAAAATCCGCTTTTAGCATGTCAGCATCTGACTTGTGACGTGATTGGGAGTGGGCCGACACGTGATCATTACTCTGGTAAATTATATACAACTTGCAGTCTGCTCGCATTCCGCGCGTCTCTTCATTGTAATCTCTTTACAACGTCACTTCATTGTAATCTCTTTACAACGTCACTTCATTGTAATCTCTTTACAACGTCACTTCATTGTAATCTCTTTACAACGTCACTTCATTGTAACCTCTTTACAACGTTACTTCATTGAGACAGAATAAAAACTTACACTACAATCTGATGTCATTAAAAGACACAAAAAATAATCAAGTTCCGAGAGAAATATGAAATCACTGTTACTGACAAAAAAGAAAAAAAAAATTAAAGTACAACTATTGTCCTACAAACAGGACAATTTACTTCACTCTGTATCTCGGTGCAGGATATTATTTTTTAGAATGTAAACGAGGTTGTATCTTCACAAGACTAATTTAGTTTCATAAAGAACAGTATACAGTAAATATTACTTTTATCCAATGAAACGGTTCTGTGGAATCTATATTTGTATCGTGGATAAATTAAGTTCTCTAAACGGGAAGAATTTTTAATTTTTGTGCATGAAAGCTATACATTACATTATTTTAGAATTACAATTGTATTTGGCAAAATTGTTATGGCTTGTCTTTTTGATTAGATTTTTTTTTATATTTATCAACCAACTGATTGTGTTTCATTACTAAACTCGACCAATTGATTGTGTTTCATTACTAAACTCGACCAATTGATTGTGTTTCATTACTAAACTCGACCAATTGATTGTGTTTCATTACTAAACTCGACCATTTTGAGTTCAAACCAGAGTAGTGTTTAATGACACCATGAGTTATTCTTCTGATCAACGAAATATTGCAACATGGAGAAAGGACGAAAATCTTCTGTGTGAACCACTTCCGTTTTATGTGTGGGTTAAAGATAATAATATAAAATGACCTTTTATTGGAATGAATTATCTGAATTATAATTTACATAAATTCTGAGAATTTATAAACAGTTGTAAATCAAACATTACATACGGAGTCTTAAAAAATAATTTACGAAATTCAAACAGAGAAACTAAAATAAAATGTTTCTACATCAAACCAAATAACCTGCTATTTATTCTGCTTAAAGTTCATAGGTGGCCAAATATACGGAGGCATGGGGGTGGACATATATAAATACAAGACACTGGAGCCTTTGGATGTGTTTAATGACTACAGTTACATGCAATATGCTGGGGCTGCTATGTTTAGATGTTAGGTAAATGAAGCTGAAACTAATCGATAATGATGAAATTACAGAAGCGAAAAAAAGATGGGAATTTTCTGAATGTTTATAAAGAATTACATGTGTCTTTCTATTGAGGTACAGATACAAATGTATATTAAGTAACTACAATTAATGTTATATTAATAGTCGTGTAATTGTCTAAACCAATGTCTCTCAACCTTTTGTGTTGTGCGACCAAACAGTCCAAACTAGTTAGGTTTTTGTGTTGTGCGACCAAACTAGTTAGGTTTTTGTGTTGTGCGACCAAACAGTCCAAACTAGTTAGGTTTTTGTGTTGTGCGAGCAAACAGTCCAAACTAGTTAGGTTTTTGTGTTGTGCGAGCAAACAGTCCAAACTAGTTAGGTTTTTGTGTTGTGCGACCCAACTAGTTAGGTTTTTGTGTTGTGCGACCAAACAGTCCAAACTAGTTAGGTTTTTGTGTTGTGCGAGCAAACAGTCCAAACTAGTTAGGTTTTTGTGTTGTGCGACCAAACTAGTTAGGTTTTTGTGTTGTGCGACCAAACTTGTTAGGTTTTTGTGTTGTGCGACCAAACTAGTTAAGTTTTTGTGTTGTGCGACTAAACTAGTTAGGTTTTTGCGAATTACATGAGAAGAAAAAAACAAGATAATATAAAAAATAAAACAATTAATAATAAAAATCGCTGATCAAGCAATTATTAACATGTCTAGCGACCCACTTTAAACTAAATCGTGATCTATTGATGGGTCGTGATTCACACTTTTGAGAATCACTCGTGTAAACCGTAGCAAGATTGCCTTCTTCACGTCAATATAATATCTACAGTCAATATAATATCTACAGTCAATATAATATCTACAGTCAATATAATATCTACAGTCAATATAATATCTACAGTCAATATAATATCTACAGTCAATATAATATCTACAGTCAATATAATATCTACAGTCAATATAATATCTACAGTCAATATAATATCTACAGTCAATATAATATCTACAGCCAATATAATATCTACAGTCAATATAATATCTACAGCCAATATAATATCTACAGTCAATATAATATCTACAGTCAATATAATATCTACAGTCAATATAATATCTACAGTCTTAAATTCTACTCAAGTCCTTAGTCACTTTTCCCCATGTCATTTATGGCACATTGTCATTGCCCCTCATGTAATCATGGCACTGTGTCACTGCCCCTCATGTCATCATGGCACTGTATCACTTCAACCCATGTCATCATGACACTGTATCACTTCAACTCATGTCATCATGGCACTGTGTAACTTCAACACATGTCATTATGGCACTGTATCACTTCAACCCATGTCATCATGACACTGTATCACTTCAACTCATGTCATCATGGCACTGTGTAACTTCAACACATGTCATTATGGCACTGTATCACTTCAACCCATGTCATCATGACACTGTATCACTTCAACTCATGTCATCATGGCACTGTATCACTTCAACCCATGTCATCATGGCACTGTGTAACTTCAACACATGTCATCATGGCACTGTATCACTTCAACCCTTGTCATCATGGAACTGTGTAAGTTCAACCCATATCATCATGACACTGTATTAATTCCACCCGTGGCATCATGACACTCTGTCACTTCTCTCCATGTCATCATGGCAATGCTTCATTTCTTCTCCCCATGCCGATGTGCAAGATGTTATAGTTTGACAATCTCTTTGGATAAAAAAAACCATAGCCATTACAGTGTGGGAAATATATATATAAATGAAAACAAGCAATTAAGCCTGTTCCATTCTGGACACAGGACGTGTTAGCGCATTTTCGTGTTATGTATCAGTACGTTTGTTAGCTTTCAGTAAATATTTGTAAATTTTGGAAATGTTTATTAATTCAATTGTGTAATGCATATATATGTAAAAAAATATTATAAAGACGTTTCTTTATATTTGAAAAAAAAATTATTTTCTCTTAAATCTAACTACAAGTGGTTTGTGGTTACTGAAATAGGACTCATAATTGAAAACATTCGAAATTGTAGTCATTTAATCGTCCGAAAACTCCGTCAATTGTTGCATAGCTCTGATACTTTCAATTAAACTCAGAGTACAAGCTTACTATTTCATTTGATGAGTTTCTTAATAAATCTTGGTGAAACTACGTGCTACAGTATTTCGCACCAAATGAACGGGTTATTGAACGTACAAGGTGTATATATAATATATAAGCCCCTTAGGAGCCCTGAAGCCCGGCCCTCAGAGGTCCTATCGCAAAATGAACTTTTGATGTACACATGGCAGGCCAAGACCTACAAAATGATATATACATCATGGGTCTAGGACTTATAGTTGCTGAGATATAGCGCTCCTTTATTAATATAGCTTATATAGTAAAAAACGATACTAAGGCCCCTTTTACGGCCCTGAGAGGTCAGATCGCGAAATGGAAAAAAGTCATTTCTTGGCAGGCCAAGACCTACAAAATGATATATACATCATGGGTCTAGGACTTATGGTTGTTGAGATCTAGGGTGATGACGGACGGACAGACAGACAGACAAAACGGGGACAATAGAGTATTTTTTTTCGAAAATGCTCTAAAAATTAAACTATAAAGACTGCTTAATTACAATTATTATTGATTGTATAAACTAATAACAAACGTAACATAGTTATATAAAATACATGACAAAATTAAATTACACAATTTAAAAATATATAAATAAAAAATGAAAGTAACATTTATAACACAGTGAGCAAAAGAAATTCGTCATTCTCACTAGCTAGTCTCGGTAAAAAAAATTCTTGAAGTATATATTAAATTATAGAGAAAGTTTATGACCATTGAAACAACAGACTCGTCATATCACATTTGACTATTACATGAGCCATATCACAATAAAATATGATATGAGCCATATCTCATTAGACAATGATATGAGCCATATTACAATAAACTATTACATGAGCCATATCACATTAGACAATGACACGAGTCATATCTCATTAGACAATTACATGAGCTATATCTCATAGACAATGATATGAGCCATACCTCATTAGACAATGATATGAGCCATATCTTAATAGACATTGATATGAGCCATATCTCATTAGACAATGATATGAGCCATACCTAATTAGACAATGATATGAGCCATCCCTCATTAGACAATGACATGAGCCATTTCTCATCAGACAATGATATGAGCCATACCTCGTTAGACAATGATATGAGCCATATCTCATTAGACAATGATATGAGCCATACCTAATTAGAATACGATTAGAACCATACCATTAAACTATGATATGATTCATATCTAAACAAGTAGGCCCTATATGCAAGAAGGTATCTTCATCAAGATCTACCAAATGATACGATATTTTGTGCAGATCTTCATGCAGCCACTTGCAGATATCCAACTTTCCGTGACATTTGCTCCTCCAATATGAGCCGTACAAAGAGACGGCAGTTCTCGACGCCTTTATTGTAAGGCCAATAATGGAAGAGTGCCATTTTGAACCGGAAATTGACAGGAAAACTTCACACGCGAATGGGTGGGGGGGGGGGGGAGAGTTGTTAAGGAGGGCGGAAAACGTAAAAAAAAAGCCAAAAAAAAAAAGACTTGACTAGGCAAGAACCAAGGGGTGTTACTCTCACTTTGAGCTAACAAGGGGAGCTAACCATACGTTGAGCATAACAAAGGAGTAGAAGTTTCAATAGAAATCCCTATGGAATTCACAACCAGAGGGGAAAGCATGTAGTTCCAAAACAATAATTTCTACGGACTGCAGACAAGACTTAAATCACTGTCCGCCCTACATTCTGCTCCCTCAAACATTTCAAAGGTCTTTCCTCCCTCACACAAGAGCTCTCTGGTGAAGCCAAAATTAAAAACTCATAAGACAAAAATAGAAATGGATCATGCTTGTAAATATTAAAGCTTTTAGGCTGGAGACCTCACATGTCAATATATAAGACATACAGCCGTCTGCCTTTTTTTGAAACATTTTTTTTTATTTAAAGTTTTGAGGACATTCTAGCATCACGTGACTACATTCTAGCACCACATGACAACCTTCTAGCACCACGTGACGACATTCTAGCACCACGTGGCAACATTCTATCACCACGTGACGATATTCTAGCACCACGTGACAACCTTCTAGCACCACGTGACGACATTCTAGCATCACGCGACTACATTCTAGCACCACATGACAAAATTCTAGCACCCCGTGTCGACATTCTAACACCACGTGGCAACATTCTAGCACCACGTGACGATATTCTAGCACCACGTGACAACCTTCTAGCATTACGTTACGACATTCCTACTCCCCAATATTACATTTTTCAAAACGTGACTAAACTCTCGCTTCACCTCAACACATTTTAACAACACGTGAGAAACATATTTAATACACATGACATAACTTTCATAGCACTTGACAGTCTTATTAATTCATGCAATATCTTTCTTACATCACATGACATCCTTTTTTACATCACGTGACATCCTATTTACATCACGTGACATTCTTCTACATCACGTGACATTCTTCTTACATCACGTGACATTCTTCTTACACCATGTGACAATAGTTCTATGAAATAATTATTACTCTGTACAGTTATTGTGCTACATTATCACAAAAGTGACGTTAATTTTTCTATTTAAATAATTAATGACTCTCCCTTTAGTTATCTGTATATATATATATATATAGTTCATTCTAAATATATAGGTATCTCTAAACATATAGTTCATTCTAAATATATAGGTATCTCTAAACATATAGTTCATTCAAATATATAGGTATCTCTAAATAAGGGTTCATTCTAAATATATAGGTATCTCTAAATAATAGTTCATTCAAATATATAGGTATCTCTAAATATATAGTTCATCAAAATATATAGGTATCTCTAAATATCTAGTTCATCAAATATATAGGTATCTCTAAATATCTAGTTCATTAAAAATATATAGGTATCTCTAAATAAATAGTTCATTCAAATATATAGGTATCTCTAAATATATAGTTCATTCAAATATATAGTTCATTCTAAATATATAGTTATCTCTAAATATATAGTTCTCTTTAAATACATAGTTTTTTCTTTATAAATATATTGTTATCTCTAAACATATTGCTGACAGTAAGCTATATAAAATGACTAGTTTCTCTGCATTGCCTCTAAATTCCTTTGATTAATGTAGAACGGAAGACTTGACGATGAAGCTAATCGTCTTGTTCAGGGAAAAGTTTGACATTGACCCGTCTTCAACATACCAACATTATTGCCCATGAACATTCCAGATCACGTAGACGTTTAATGAGACACAATCTACACTGACCAGTAACTGGACAGTATTCATTAGTTCGATGGGTACAGTGGTACAGTTAGACTACAATTAATGTAATCAGCTGACATTTTACGGTATCGTTTTCATGTCAGTAATTTATTTTAAGGTCGATATTTTTTTTTTTTTTGTAGTCAAATCATTAACTGTGGAGATAAAATATTTGAAAATAAACATAATGTCGTGGCTCAACTTCATGCCATTTATCACCAAGAAATACAGCATTAATACACGTTTTTACGTCACACAAACATAAGCGATATTGTAATAAGAAATTCCATGTATACATTATTATAAATAACTAATATATAACAATGTGGTAACACAAAAAGTCAACATAAAAACACAACTAGTCTTAGAGTACAACTATTGTTAGAGTACAACTAGTCTTAGAGTACAACTAGTGTAAAGTACAACGAGTCTTAGAGTACAACTAGTGTAGAGTACAACTAGTCTTAGAGTACAACTAGTGTAGAGTACAACTAGTCTTAGAGTACAACTAGTCTTAGAGTACAACTAGTGTAGAGTACAACTAGTCTTAGAGTACAACTAGTCTAGAGTGCAACTAGTCTTAGGCTGGAAATCATCGTATTTTTACATTTCACCTTCTGTGTCCATAAGTCTTTCTTTCTACCCCCTTGCTATCGCAGGGGACGGGTGGTTGTGTGCTAAACCGACTGTCGACCTGATGGTCACTGGTTCGGTATTCGGTGAGGACCAAAGGATTTTTCACGTCATGGTCAAAGTCCCCGCTATATCTCCCGTGGTGCCTCCATGACCATTGCACTATCGGCTATGGTGGGGTTGAAAGAAGGGCACTGCAAAACCATCCCATCAGTGGTTTACAGGATCTAAGAGATTTCATCACACACACACACACCAATTACTACCACTATCATTGCTTCTACTTATATTACCATTAAAAAATTTATGTAGCACACCTTATTCATTGTACAAAAATCTAAGGGGGCGGGAAGTGTCATCCGATGTGTTGTCATTACCACCCAGCATACTGTGGACAAATCAATAAGTAAAACAGGGACAATAACAACGTTATGGCAATAAATGTTTGCATTTTGATGGACAAAATAAAGTTAATAAATAATCAGCACAGCACCTGGCCCGCCCCATGTGGGTGAGGGTGTGAGGATGGTTGGTGGGGGGTCGGGGGCATAGATGTCATTCAATTTTGATATAAAGTGTTTAAGTTTTGGAAGACTGGATGCAGTTGTCAGAGGCTGTTATTGGAAGACTGGATGTAGTTGTCAGAGGCTGTTATTGGAAGACTGGATGTCAGAGGCTGTTATGGGAAGAGTGGATGTAGTTGTCAGAGGCTGTTATTGGAAGACTGGATATGGTTGTCAGAGGCTGTTATTGAAAGACGGGATGTAGTTGTCAGAGGCTGTTATTGGAAGAGTGGATGTAGTTGTCAGAGGCTGCTATTGGAATAGTGGATGTAATTGTCAGAGGCTGTTATTGGAAGAGTCGATGTCAGAGGCTGTTATGGGAAGACTGGATGTAGTTGTCAGAGGCTGTTATTGGAAGACTGGATATAGTTGTCAGAGGCTGTTATTGGAAGACTGGATATAGTTGTCAGAGACTGTTATTGGAAGACTGGATGTCAGAGGCTGTTATGGGTAGACTGGATGTAGTTGTCAGAGGCTGTTATTGGAAGACTGGATGTAGTTGTCAGAGGCTGTTATTGGAAGACTGGATATAGTTGTCAGAGGCTGTTATTGGAAGACTGGATATAGTTGTCAGAGACTGTTATTGGAAGACTGGATTTCAGAGGATGTTATGGGAAGACTGGATGTAGTTGTCAGAGGCTGTTATTGGAAGAGTCGATGTCAGAGGCTGTTATGGGAAGACTGGATGTAGTTGTCAGAGGATGTTATTGGAAGACTGGATATAGTTGTCAGAGGCTGTTATTGAAAGACGGAATGTAGTTGTCAGAGGCTGTTATTTGAAGAGTGGATGTAGTTGTCAGAGGCTGCTATTGGAATAGTAGATGTAGTTGTCAGAGGCTGTTATTGGAAGAGTCGATGTCAGAGGCTGTTATGGGAAGACTGTATGTAGTTGTCAGAGGTTGTTATTGGAGGACTGGATATAGTTGTCAGAGGCTGTTATTGGAAGACTGGATATAGTTGTCAGAGACTGTTATTGGAAGACTGGATGTCAGAGGCTGTTATGGGTAGACTGGATGTAGTTGTCATAGGCTGTTATTGGAAGACTGGATATAGTTATCAGGGGCTGTTATTGGAAGAGTGGATATAGTTGTCAGAGGCTGTTATTGGAAGACTGGATGTAGTTGTCAGAGGCTGTTATTGGAAGAGTGGATGTAGTTGTCAGGGGCTGTTATTGGAAGACTGGATGTAGTTGTCAGAGGCTGCTATTGGAAGAGTGGATGTAGTTGTCAGAGGCTGCTATTGGTAGACTGGATGTAGTTGTCAGAGGCTGTTATTGGAAGAGTGGATTTAGTTGTCAGAGACAGTTATTGGTGAACGATTTGATGCGCCCCCAAGATGGTATGTAACTTGGCAATGTTTGTACTCGTCAGCAAATAATCACTGACAACACTAGAGTAAACAAAAATTAATACATTTTAAAGCACTCTTAAGTAAGCTAAGTAGAAGAAAGATATTCTAATTGAAATCAATATTTCCATGCATCACTGTGTCGAATGTTATTTAGTTTAAGACATTTTGTATAATAATAAATGTCATTAACATAAAATATTTTAACGTCATCAAAACATTCAAAGATATCGTAGTCTGGCTCATACATGAATGGATGTTGATGTCAGGGAGGCAATTTTTAAGGCATATTTAGTCCCGCGGTCTACGTATCACCAGTGTGTTTAATCAGGCCCGCGTTCCTCTCTGCTCGTTCGTAAACATTTTACAGTCGTATATAAACACCATATCCACCTACTCTTAGCTCGGCCTTACAATCGTATATAAACACCATATCCACCTACTCTTAGCTCGGCCTTACAATCGTATATAAACACCCTATCCACCTACTCTTAGCTCGGCCTTACAATCGTATATAAACACCATATCCACCTACTCTTAGCTCGGCCTTACAGCCGTATATAAACACCCTATCCACCTACTCTTAGCTCGGCCTTACAATCGTATATAAACACCCTATCCACCTACTCTTAGCTCGGCCTTATAATCGTATATAAACACCCTATCCACCTACTCTTAGCTCGGCCTTACAATCGTATATAAACACCATATCCACCTACTCTTAGCTCGGCCTTACAGCCGTATATAAACACCCTATCCACCTACTCTTAGCTCGGCCTTACAATCGTATATAAACACCCTATCCACCTACTCTTAGCTCGGCCCCTCTATAAAATTTAAGAATCCACAGTGAAAGTTTTCACACCCCTATTCTAGTGTGTCTAGGAACACAATGGCGTCTGATTGATGACTGGTTTGATAGCTGGCGATTAAGAGCTTCGGATAAATTCTTTTGTCTGCGGCCTGTGTGTCAACAGAAACAACAATCGCTTCACAGTTGGCCGTTCGAGCACTTCCATGTTTTAAGTTTGACACACGTTTACACATACACAAACTCACGCTTACACACACAAACAATAAAACACATACCAACTCACACATACAAAGACTTGACTGAGATTGGTGTGTAACCTTTTTTCGTTACGACATGTTTAAGTATCACTGATATTTATACTTTTATATTTAACGATGAGTGTTTTTATTTTACTAATATGTATTTAGTATAAATTCATTTGTATGCTACTTTACTGCTATTTTATTCATACTTCATCGTTACTTTACTGCTAGAATATGTTTCTAAATTTTCAATGTCACATAAAATAAATCATTGACAGAGAATGGTTGTAAGCATAATCTGTTATAACTTCGGACTTTTACTTCAGACTATAAGTTCAGAATATAACTTCAGAGTATAACTTCCGACTATAACTTCAGAGTATAACTTCCGACTATAACTTCAGAGTATAACTTCCGACTATAACTTCAGAGTAAAACTTCAGACTATGTGTTGTTCTTTATAAGCGGGTAGCTACAGCAAAGCTGTTTAAAGAGTTGATGGCGAAGCATGAAAATATGAAATTACCTATCTTTAACGTTAACTTTCGCAATATTTATTCTAGTAAAATGTATTAAGAATTAAAACTGATTATAAGTTTAATATTTTCTTTTATGCAATTCATACTCTTTGAATATTCTGATAATGTTTATATGGTTACTTGAAATATTTATTCAGTATTTCGCTAGGTTGACAAAGCTTTTCCTAGAAATGATTAATTATTCTAGTCGTTATCATATATCAATCTTGTATCAATATCTAATACAATGGTTCATTAATGTTTTAGTAGTGACACCCATTCTTAAAAGTGATTAAAGACCTTAAGGTAGATGGAGAATAAATAAATATTAGCATTACTGGAAATATTGATATCATATAGGCCAATGGCAACCGAGTGCACATCTGTAGTGCGGCAAGTGCACATCTGTAGTGCGGCAAGTGCACATCTTTAGTGCGGCAAGTGCAGATACTATTCAAAACTTTAAAAGTTTATATTGTTTATTACCATGTAATAAACATTATTACATTATGTAAAAAACCGAAAAGCGGCTCACAGTGATCTGATGCTGGATCAAACTTTGATACTTCATCGTTGACCGTTATAAGAATTTCAAATTTATAAGATATGCGCAGTCTACTGGTATGACGTCACTCTAATTCAGCCATTAAAACTTCATTTCCATGGCCGTGTACTATAAAGTGCAATATTTCCATCACGGCGGGCTATTGGCACTCCCATTACCACTCAATTTGTTCTAAGACTGAACCGTCAAGACAGAATGGCTAGTCAGTTAGAGGATGTCTAATAATATTCCAAGCTGTAGGGACCAATTAACCTTCTTTCAGGATCGGAGACTCAAATTTGAAGGTAATGAGATCAATCCTTTACAGTCATATTTGATTAAGTCATCCCCCCCTTGATTGATAGGACTTATTGATCCGACCCTTCGTCCAATCAGTCTTCGGGTTACTCGCTATTGACTTCGTGTTCAACTGGTTTAAATCTAACATTAGAACCTGCTTTGATGGTAGCCTTTAAGTGGTGTGGGTGTCAGGAGATACAAAATTGATCGAGGGCGCTCCCACACAAAGTATAAGCGATATTCTTAGAGGAGTGCCCTGAGTACAATTTTTTTATAGATTATATTATCTTTGAATCAAGTACTTCACGTAAATCAGATTCGCTTTTCTAAATTAATAAATGCGTGCCGCCATTGTTCTATTTGAAGGATTTGGCAATTTTTCGATCACAAACTATCAACTCAGAAAGATTTTTTTCCTAGCTAATCTATCTATCTATCTATCTATCTATCTATCTATCTATCTATCTATCTATCTATCTATCTATCTATCTATCTATCTATCTATCTATCTATCTATCTATCTATCTATCTATCTATCTCTATCTATCTATCTGTCTATATGTATCTATTTATATATATATATATATATATTTATTTATATATATATATATTTGAGAGGGGCGTACAGTAAGGTGCCGTGAATACAATTTAATACCACGGGGCATTATTGGACTGGTTGTCTGTACGATTAGCATGTTGTAAGTAACGGCTTCAAACCCCAGCGAGTACTTTAACCTACCATATGTCTTTAATAGCAATAGTCCAATCGGCTAGGTTGAGCATGAAAAAAAGAGAACTTTATTACATGTTTTAAAAAATCATCTCTTTTTTACAGTGACTTTAACATAGACATCTCTCTATACAGTGACTTTAACATAGACATCTCTCTTTACAGTGACTTTAACATAGACATTTTTCTTTACAGTGACTTTAACATAGACATCTCTCTTTACAGTGAGTTTAACATAGACATCTCTCTTTACAGTGACTTTAACATAGACATCTCTCTTTACATGACTTTAACATAGACATCTCTCTTTACAGGACTTTAACAAAGACATCTCTCTTAACAGGGACTTTTACATAAACATTTCTCTTTACAGGACTTTAACATAGACTATGTCTATGATAGACATCTCTCTTTTACAGTGACTTTTATAAACACAATATAAAACTATAACATTTATTTGTTTATTATAAGAAGAAAAAAAAAGAAGCCAAGAAACTCTATATGACAACTAAATTATGATCAGTAAAATAAATGACAGCAAACATTGACATTTAGTACAAGAAGAATCAGTCGTAAAAAAACATGTTTTTTATTAACCGGTTTCATTATGATTAGAATGTTTACTTGCTACTCTGTTGTCGTCATATAAATATACTTCTGGTCAACTTATTACCTCAAATTATAATGGAAAGTTAATTATATGTTGCTAATTACAATTTCAGTTAATGAGAAGTTTCTCCATTAAATATTAATGTATATTTTGTTTACGTATTTCAGCTTCTGGCTTGAATACATTGGACGAACACGATGAGAACCACCTGTCTCAGAAACGGTCCCCTAGCAGCCCCGCTGTATTCACGGAAGATCTGGACACAGACAATGGCCTAGATGAGCCCATGGATGACCTCGACAAAAGGAACACACTTTTCAGGTTCGGCAAAAGACAGGGGGCTTGGTTCAGATACGGCAAACGTGGCGGCACTCTCCTCAGGTTCGGCAAGAGAGGCACACTACTGCGTTTCGGCAAACGTGCCGGCTCTTTGTTCAGGTTCGGCCGCAGCGGCCGAGACGTCAGTGCCGACTCTGATAACGACAAGCGCACTCTGTTCCGCTTTGGGAAAAGATCTGACCTGGAGGAGCTGCTGAGGGAAGCCGTCGAGCGCGAGGAATTGAACAGCAACTCCCCGTGGTACCTGGATAACGATCTATCCAAGAGACAGGTGAATGGTTTTCACTGGGGCTCGGACAGTGACGAATAAAAACTTAACAACTTAGCTCCAGCAATATGTATTTGAAAATCTGAATTATTTAGGGGATAAATTGTTGTGATTTCTTGTATAAAAGTTATATTTTAAAAACAGAGATATAGCGGCCATTAATATTATATTGTAATATAAAAAAATTGACAGCAATAAGGAATTGTACTTTTGAAGCTAGCCAATGTGTTTCAATTTTGTCAACTTTCCTATCGCTTTTATCTCGGCGCTTTTTGCTATGTTCACTTTTTAAATGAACAAAACAGGTTAGTGTTTCTTTTTTTTTTTTTTAAATAAAATTCATTAAATTTAAAAACTGTTGGTTTGAGTGTTTTCATTTGTTTACGTGCAATGTGGTTTCAATTTTTTTAAGTTTGGTATTACAATATTTTTTTCATACACTTAATCAAAGTCTTAATGAAAAAGACAAATAATATTATATACTAAAGCTATACATCTTCAAATCTTCTTTTTCAACTTTAAACATTGAAAGTATAATGAAGATGTCACAACTGGATAAGTATCATACATTAAACATTGACCTGATTATAACAAAACAATTACAGGATCCAGAGCCGTACTTATGAAAATGTTACCCCCCTCCCCCTCGGATTCCTCTCTTAAAAATAGGGCTCATTCAAATATTAATTCCTTTGAAAACTGATGTTATACGCAGTGGCGTAGCTAGGGTAAACGTCACCCGGGGCGGTCCGTTCAAATGTCACCCCAGTGACCCCACTCGACCCTATGCGGAATGGTTAAGTGTAGCTAAATTTTCATACATACTCTACCTCTAGGCTCTACTTTACTCTACTGACCGGTACGTTACTGCTTACATGTATGATCCAAGACAAAATCCGAATCCAATACCACAAAACAAATAGTTCAAAACCAAAGATTTTAAAAATGCAACTGTTCACTTTCAGAACATCTAAATGCAAAACACGATAATGCATAGCCCAAAAGAATGTCCTTCGACACTATAGTCCTAGAATGAATGTCTTCTTGTTTTCATTGTGGCAAACAGGTCAATGACATCGTCAAAAGCTATTTGTCTTGTAAGCTCGTGTTCAATGAACAAAACAGCCATATCCGACAATTTCACAATCTCGACTGGCTCATGGTTGACCGGAGAAATGTTTTATAAGTTTTATTTTAGAGAAACCTATTTCATACGATGCCACAGAAAGATATATTGTCAGAAAGAATCTTAGAGTCAGCGTAATATATAGCAATGATTCAAAAAAGTCCTACTTGATGATAAACCGTACTATCCAGTGCTTCGCTTCCTCCTAGTTTATTTCGGCTGCTTGTACGTGTTGCCTTAAACATGATATTACTAGACAAAGGTCTTCTTCAGCTCATCATACACGGTTGTGAGCTTGGTAACAGACAACTGTATTTCTTCGTCGTTGGCACAAATAATATGGTCTGGCTGAACGGCAGAAAAAGTCAGCAAAATGTCATTCACTGCCTTTCCTCTCGTATCAAACTCCATATGAAAAAACGGTCCAGACAATCTAACATTGCTCTCATTGTCTCCTGCTGCAATGACAATCCAGCATCTGTTGCCAACTCTCCTGGTCATCTTCTCTGTCCTATGATTCTCTTCTCTGTAGGGATATCAAGTTCTTCACATTTCGAAAGTGCCTGCTGGACGGCATTGTCAACAACCTTCGTACGATGCCCTTCCACAAAGACCTTGAGAGCCCTTAGTTTGGTTGCAACCATGTCCACAGTAATACCTGGTGTTTGCATGTGCTTCTGTGCTAAGTCAACTTCTTTTAAAACGTCACCCCAGAAAAACAAGAACGAAATAAAAGTCGCATATAGCTGGCAACAGATTGTACGCAGCGCCTCTTGTATCGACGCTTTCTTCGACATTCACACAGAACTTCAATGTCTTCCACAAACTGGTTAAACTTCTGTATCAATGGCTTCACTGCATCAGCATGTTCACTCCAGCGAGTTGTGGACAGTCTCTTCACTGTTAGACCTGTGTATTTCTCTAGTACATCCCAACGATCGGTCGACAGAGCAAAAATGTGTACAGCGCATCAAGACTTCCAAAAAACGTTACACAAGACGGATTGTTAGCAAACGAATGTTTACCACAAAGGTTCAAAGAATGATTCGAACAAGGTAAAAAAATTGCCTTCGGATTAATGTTGTTGATCTTTTGTTGCACACCACCGTGGATTCCAGCCATGCTTGCTGCATTATCGTACCCTTTAGGGCGAAATAACTTCGTTTTCTAGTTTCTTGAGGATATCGCCAGTTAACACAGTAGCTGTTTTACCTTTCAGATGAAACAATCCAAAGAATGACTTCAACTGTACCACCGCTGATGTGTACATTTCTAATTATGGTTGACATGTGACCTGTATGCAAAACGTCCGGTTACATTTCCTGTGTTAGTTGGGTTTTTATAACAATTCTATTTTCAGACTATTTTCGCACCTTAGTCTAGCTGAAAAAATTTGTTGGAGGTGACATAGTTTGTGTGAAGTCCCTGTAAGGATGAGATGAAATCTCTTAGATCCAATAAACCACTAATGGGACGGTGTTTATGGTGCCCTTCTTTTATCCCCACCATAGACGATAGTGCAATGGCCATGGAGGCACACGGGAGATATATCGGGAACTTGAGCCAAGAACTGAAAAATGTCATTGGTCCTCACCGGGGATCGAACCAGGTGCCTTCAGGTCAAAAGTCGAGCGCTTAACCGCACGACCATCCGTCCCCTCAGGTGACATAGTGTCATCCGGGGCGCTCCGCCCCCTCGCCCCCCCCCCCCCAGCTACGTCCCTGGCCCGAAGGTTTTATATGTCTAGTGCCACCAAAAGCAAGTATTGAAAATGGGTATTAGTAATGACGTCACAAAAAGTTAAATTAGAAAATGAGTGTGCTAAACCAACCACGTATTAAAATCGTCATATATATATATATATATATATATATATATATATATATATATATATATATATATATATATATATCATAAGTGATTCTCGCAAATGATCCTTTTAAATAATTACTTTATGATTGCTGTGTTCATTAGTAGCTTCCAAAACTTATTGATTCGTTGCGATTTTTGAATCCAACCATTGTAAGATTTGTGATGGCCGATAAATATCAAGTGTCTTAGGAGTGTGAGAATCTTTCAAGTTTCAAAACAAACTGTCTTATCAAGTAAATAATTTATAATTAAGTTTTAACACTCAACAGCTTCATTTTGTGTCTTTTTATAAGACAGATGGCCATTGAAGAGTTCATATTCAAATGAGGCATAATATTGTGCACCTATGTAATCTCGTACACCTATGTAATATTGTACACCTATGTAATATTGTGCACCTATGTAATTGTTGAGGACCCCTTTGAGGGTATCCTTGGCTTGTTGCTAAGAGTATGAGGGCTGACTCAATGATGACTCGTATTTATATTTGTGTTTCCACCACACACACAGTCTCACCAACAATTAGACGTAAAACAAGCAACGATGATCAATCCAACAAGTCGTGTGTACAACACCAAGATATATTTATTATACAAAGGCACCAGTCCGTAACAGGGATCTGGTGACTTATCAGAAGCAAAGATAATTAAAACTGCAGCAAATAATCCAATATAAAATGAATAAGGGGAACAAGGACGTTATCACTAGTTAACTCTCTCTCCCTCTCTATCGCTCACCCAGAGCCACACAAGTCGACTAGCTAGCACTCAGTCGAATTGCGACCGGTCACCCCTGGGACCCTCGGTCGAATGTCTATAAATCTACCTTACATTATTCAAACACTTTCTTCCACGTGACCCTTAGCCAATCAAATATAATATCGGTTTCTTTCAAACTTTCAAATTAGGGGGTGGAGCCTAGATGGGGGGGGGGGGAGAGAAGTACGTCGTATAGACAAAGACAGTAGTAACTGGACATCCATCCTTTTGTCGGCGATTGACCAGGGCCGAGTGACCAGGGAGAGTCCCCCGTGAGGAATGTAACGTGTTTCTGTTACTCGCTACCTCGTTCACCTTCCGTTGTCCACATGGCTGATGACGCAATTACGGGGGTGTGGTAAAAGAAGGTGGGGAGAACATGAGAACGGGAACGTATATTATTATACAGGGTATAACATACGTCTTAATGTTATGAATATTATGTAGTTAAGGGTTGGAGTAAAGGGGATAGTTTCGACATATTAGTCACAACGTGTGACAGTAATCTCGTGCACCTATGTAATCTCGTGCACCTGTGTTATTCATGAACCTCTCCATAAAAAAAAATTACAACAGAATTATGTTTCATCATTAACAGCTTAAATTAGTGTTTGAATGAAGTGAGTAGACAATCTACAAAGAATGTTTTCGTCAATACATACATACAGTTTGATCATTTCCAGTATGTCTTATCTAATAAATGATTGATAAATTATCTGGTGCATTATTATATCACCAGCAGCAAGTAAAATAAAGTTTCAGCAGTTAATGAATTACACTGTATTCCAGACCATTCTCTGCGGTTTACCTTTCACTGAGTAATAGAAATACAACATCAATGACGAAAGCCTGAACATTTTCTCTCTGTAAAATTAAATAATACAAATTAAAGGCAATGTAAGGGGCATGTTTGCCTTTAGATCTTTTAACAATTTGTGGACTTTTCCTTCTTTCAACACACCGAATCGAGGTCAATTGTTTGATGGCCTGATTGAGATCAACTCAGGTGTACCACACAATTTAATTGATGGCCTGATTGAGATCAACTCAGGTGTACCACACAATTTAATTGATGGCCTGATTGAGATCAACTCAGTTGTAACACACAAATTAATTAGTCTAAACGTCTTTTTTTGTGGGCATTTGGAGAAGATACATTCAGGAGCTTTAAGTAAAGCTACAAAAACAGAGGAACCTTCGGAAGACCTAGACATAAGTACATATGGGGCTGGGGACTCTAACATATCTAAGGTTCCTAATAATCAATGTTATTTCTAACAGCTCACAAACACTAAAAAAATATATATGTTAAGTCGTGTAAACATAAATAAATAAAACTCCACCAGTTCGTCTCCCTTTAGTAGTGGGGTGGTGTGTGGGGTGGGGGGAGGGGGATCGTAGGCTGCTTATATAAATCATATACAGAGACTAACCAATTCCTACACAGTCAGTAAACATCTCATATACTGAGACTAACCAAATCCTACACAGTCAGTAAACGTGTCATATACTGAGACTAACCAATTCCTACACAGTCAGTAAACGTCTCATATACTGAGACTAACCCATTCCTACACAGTCAGTAAACATCTCATGTACTGAGACTAACCAATTCCTACACAGTCAGTAAACATCTCATGTACTGAGACTAGCCAATTCCTACACAGTCAGTAGACATCTCATGTACTGAGACTAGCCAATTCCTACACAGTCAGTAAACATCTCATGTACTGAGACTAACCAATTCCTACACAGTCAGTAAACATCTCATATACTGAGACTAACCAATTCCTACACAGTCAGTAAACATCTCATATACTGAGACTAACCAATTCCTACACAGTCAGTAAACATCTCATATACTGAGACTAGCCAATTCCTACACAGTCAGTAAACGTCTCATATACTGAGACTAGCCAATTCCTACACAGTCAGTAAACGTCTCATATACTGAGACTAGCCAATTCCTACACAGTCAGTAAACGTCTCATATACTGAGACTAACCAATTCCTACACAGTCAGTAAACGTCTCATATACAGAGACTAACCAATTCCTACACAGTCAGTAAACGTCTCATATACAGAGACTAACCAATTCCTACACAGTCAGTAAACGTCTCATATACTGAGACTAACCAATTCCTACACAGTCAGTAAACGTCTCATATACTGAGACTAGCCAATTCCTACACAGTCAGTAAACATCTCATATACTGAGACTAGCCAATTCCTACACAGTCAGTAAACATCTCATATACTGAGACTAACCAATTCCTACACAGTCAGTAAACATCTCATATACTGAGACTAACCAATTCCTACACAGTCAGTAAACGTGTCATATACTGAGACTAACCAATTCCTACACAGTCAGTAAACGTGTCATATACTGAGACTAACCAATTCCTACACAGTCAGTAAACGTGTCATATACTGAGACTAACCAATTCCTACACAGTCAGTAAACATCTCATATACTGAGACTAGCCAATTCCTACACAGTCAGTAAACATCTCATATACTGAGACTAGCCAATTCCTACACAGTCAGTAAACATCTCATATACTGAGACTAACCAATTCCTACACAGTCAGTAAACATCTCATATACTGAGACTAACCAATTCCTACACAGTCAGTAAACATCTCATATACTGAGACTAACCAATTCCTACACAGTCAGTAAACATCTCATATACTGAGACTAACCAATTCCTACACAGTCAGTAAACATCTCATATACTCTCTAGACTAACCAATTCCTACACAGTCAGTAAACGTCTCATATACATGAGACTAACCAATTCCTACACAGTCAGTAAACGTCTCATATACTGAGACTAGCAATTCTACGATAAACTCTATACGAGACTAACCAATTCCTACACAGTCAGTAAACATCTCATATACTGAGACTAACCAATTCCTACACAGTCAGTAAACATCTCATATACTGAGACTAACCAATTCCTACACAGTCAGTAAACATCTCATATACTGAGACTAACCAATTCCTACACAGTCAGTAAACGTCTCATATACTGAGACTAACCAATTCCTACACAGTCAGTAAACGTCTCATATACTGAGACTAACCAATTCCTACACAGTCAGTAAACGTCTCATATACTGAGACTAGCCAATTCCTACACAGTCAGTAAACGTCTCATATACTGAGACTAACCAATTCCTACACAGTCAGTAAACATCTCATATACTGAGACTAACCAATTCCTACACAGTCAGTAAACATCTCATATACTGAGACTAACCAATTCCTACACAGTCAGTAAACATCTCATATACTGAGACTAACCAATTCCTACACAGTCAGTAAACATCTCATATACTGAGACTAGCCAATTCCTACACAGTCAGTAAACATCTCATATACTGAGACTAGCCAATTCCTACACAGTCAGTAAACATCTCATATACTGAGACTAACCAATTCCTACACAGTCAGTAAACATCTCATATACTGAGACTAACCAATTCCTACACAGTCAGTAAACATCTCATATACTGAGACTAACCAATTCCTACACAGTCAGTAAACATCTCATATACTGAGACTAACCAATTCCTACACAGTCAGTAAACATCTCATATACTGAGACTAACCAATTCCTACACAGTCAGTAAACATCTCATATACTGAGACTAACCAATTCCTACACAGTCAGTAAACATCTCATATACTGAGACTAACCAATTCCTACACAGTCAGTAAACATCTCATATACTGAGACTAACCAATTCCTACACAGTCAGTAAACGTCTCATATACTGAGACTAACCAATTCCTACACAGTCAGTAAACGTCTCATATACAAGTCAGTAGATATACGAGACTAACCAATTCCTACACAGTCAGTAAACGTCTCATATACTGAGACTAACCAATTCCTACACAGTCAGTAAACGTCTCATATACTGAGACTAACCAATTCCTACACAGTCAGTAAACATCTCATATACTGAGACTAACCAATTCCTACACAGTCAGTAAACATCTCATATACTGAGACTAACCAATTCCTACACAGTCAGTAAACATCTCATATACTGAGACTAACCAATTCCTACACAGTCAGTAAACATCTCATATACTGAGACTAGCCAATTCCTACACAGTCAGTAAACATCTCATATACTGAGACTAACCAATTCCTACACAGTCAGTAAACGTCTCATATACTGAGACTAACCAATTCCTACACAGTCAGTAAACATCTCATATACTGAGACTAACCAATTCCTACACAGTCAGTAAACATCTCATATACTGAGACTATACCTAATTCTACACAGTCAGTAAACATCTCATATACTGAGACTAACCAATTCCTACACAGTCAGTAAACATCTCATATACAGAGACTAACCAATTCCTACACAGTCAGTAAACATCTCATATACTGAGACTAACCAATTCCTACACAGTCAGTAAACATCTCATATACTGAGACTAACCAATTCCTACACAGTCAGTAAACATCTCATATACTGAGACTAACCAATTCCTACACAGTCAGTAAACATCTCATATACTGAGACTAACCAATTCCTACACAGTCAGTAAACATCTCATATACTGAGACTAACCAATTCCTACACAGTCAGTAAACATCTCATATACTGAGACTAACCAATTCCTACACAGTCAGTAAACATCTCATATACTGAGACTAGCCAATTCCTACACAGTCAGTAAACATCTCATATACTGAGACTAGCCAATTCCTACACAGTCAGTAAACATCTCATATACTGAGACTAGCCAATTCCTACACAGTCAGTAAACATCTCATATACTGAGACTAACCAATTCCTACACAGTCAGTAAACATCTCATATACTGAGACTAACCAATTCCTACACAGTCAGTAAACATCTCATGTACTGAGACTAGCCAATTCCTACACAGTCAGTAAACATCTCATGTACTGAGACTAGCCAATTCCTACACAGTCAGTAAACATCTCATGTACTGAGACTAGCCAATTCCTACACAGTCAGTAAACATCTCATGTACTGAGACTAGCCAATTCCTACACAGTCAGTAAACATCTCAAGTACTGAGACTAACCAATTCCTACACAGTCAGTAAACATCTCATGTACTGAGACAAACCAATTCCTACACAGTCAGTAAACATCTCATGTAATGAGACTAACCAATTCCTACACAGTCAGTAAACATCTCATGTAATGAGACTAACCAATTCCTACACAGTCAGTAAACATCTCATATAATGAGACTAACCAATTCCTACACAGTCAGTAAACATCTCATATACTGAGACTAACCAATTCCTACACAGTCAGTAAACATCTCATATACTGAGACTAACCAATTCCTACACAGTCAGTAAACATCTCATATACTGAGACTAACCAATTCCTACACAGTCAGTAAACATCTCATATACTGAGACTAACCAATTCCTACACAGTCAGTAAACGTCTCATATACTGAGACTAACCAATTCCTACACAGTCAGTAAACATCTCATATACTGAGACTAACCAATTCCTACACAGTCAGTAAACATCTCATATACTGAGACTAACCAATTCCTACACAGTCAGTAAACATCTCATATACTGAGACTAACCCAATTCCTACACAGTCAGTAAACATCTCATATACTGAGACTAACCACCCTACACAGTCAGTAAACATCTCATATACTGAGACTAACCAATTCCTACACAGTCAGTAAACATCTCATATACTGAGACTAACCAATTCCTACACAGTCAGTAAACATCTCATATACTGAGACTAGCCAATTCCTACACAGTCAGTAAACATCTCATATACTGAGACTAGCCAATTCCTACACAGTCAGTAAACATCTCATATACTGAGACTAGCCAATTCCTACACAGTCAGTAAACATCTCATATACTGAGACTAACCAATTCCTACACAGTCAGTAAACATCTCAAATACTGAGACTAACCAATTCCTACACAGTCAGTAAACATCTCATATACTGAGACTAACCAATTCCTACACAGTCAGTAAACGTCTCATATACTGAGACTAGCCAATTCCTACACAGTCAGTAAACATCTCATATACTGAGACTAACCAAATCCTACACAGTCAGTAAACATCTCATATACAGAGACTAACCAATTCCTACACAGTCAGTAAACATCTCATATACTGAGACTAACCAATTCCTACACAGTCAGTAAACATCTCATATACCACACAGTCAGTAAACATCTCATGTACTGAGACTAGCAATTCCTACACAGTCAGTAAACATCTCATATTCAGAGACTAACCAATTCCTACACAGTCAGTAAACATCTCGTACTGAGACTACAGAGATTACTGAGACCAATTCCTACACAGTCAGTAAACACTCTCATATACTGAGACTAACCAATTCCTACACAGTCAGTAAACATCTCATATACTGAGACTATCTCATGTAATGAGACCAATTCCTACACAGTCAGTAAACATCTCATATACTGAGACTAACCAATTCCTACACAGTCAGTAAACATCTCATATACTGAGACCTTAACCAATTCCTACACAGTCCAGTAAACATCTCATATACTGAGACTAACCCAGAATTCCTACACAGTCAGTAAACGTGTCATATACTGAGACTAACCAATTCCTACACAGTCAGTAAACATCTCATATACTGAGACTAACCAATTCCTACACAGTCAGTAAACATCTCATATACTGAGACTAACCAATTCCTACACAGTCAGTAAACATCTCATATACTGAGACTAACCAATTCCTACACAGTCAGTAAACATCTCATATACTGAGACTAACCAATTCCTACACAGTCAGTAAACATCTCATATACTGAGACTAACCAATTCCTACACAGTCAGTAAACATCTCATATACTGAGACTAACCAAT
Source organism: Bulinus truncatus (assembly GCA_021962125.1). Classification (NCBI taxonomy): domain Eukaryota; kingdom Metazoa; phylum Mollusca; class Gastropoda; family Planorbidae; genus Bulinus; species Bulinus truncatus. The sequence goes on along the minus strand of JAGDYQ010000003.1, from coordinate 13,938,725 downwards.
TCCTACACAGTCAGTAAACATCTCATATACTGAGACTAACCAATTCCTACACAGTCAGTAAACATCTCATATACTGAGACTAACCAATTCCTACACAGTCAGTAAACATCTCATATACTGAGACTAACCAATTCCTACACAGTCAGTAAACATCTCATATACTGAGACTAACCAATTCCTACAGTCAGTAAACATCTCATATACTGAGACTAACCAATTCCTACACAGTCAGTAAACGTCTCAATACATCTCATATACAGAGACTAACCAATTCCTACACAGTCAGTAAACGTCTCATATACAGAGAGACCCAGCCAATCCCACAGTCAGTAAACATCTCATATACAGAGACTAACCAATTCCTACACAGTCAGTAAACATCTCATATACTGAGACTAACCAATTCCTACACAGTCAGTAAACATCTCATATACAGAGACTAACCAATTCCTCACATAGTCAGTAAACATCTCATATACTGAGACTAACCAATTCCTACACAGTCAGTAAACATCTCATATACTGAGACTAACCAATTCCTACACGGTCAGTAAACATCTCATATACTCAGACTAACCAATTCCTACACAGTCAGTAAACATCTCATATACTGAGACTAACCAATTCCTACACAGTCAGTAAACGTCTCATATACTGAGACTAACCAATTCCTACACAGTCAGTAAACGTCTCATATACTGAGACTAACCAATTCCTACACAGTCAGTAAACATCTCATATACTGAGACTAACCAATTCCTACACAGTCAGTAAACATCTCATATACTGAGACTAACCAATTCCTACACAGTCAGTAAACATCTCATATACTGAGACTAATAATTCCTACACAGTCAGTAAACATCATATACTGAGACTAACCAATTCCTACACAGTCAGTAAACATCTCATATACTGAGACTAACCAATTCCTACACAGTCAGTAAACATCTCATATACTGAGACTAACCAATTCCTACACAGTCAGTAAACATCTCATATACTGAGACTAGCCAATTCCTACACAGTCAGTAAACATCTCATATACTGAGACTAGCCAATTCCTACACAGTCAGTAAACATCTCATAGTACATGAGACTAACCAATTCCTACACAGTCAGTAAACATCTCATATACTGAGACTAACCAATTCCTACACAGTCAGTAAACATCTCATATACTGAGACTAACCAATTCCTACACAGTCAGTAAACATCTCATATACTGAGACTAACCAATTCCTACACAGTCAGTAAACATCTCATATACAGACTAGCCAATTCCTACACAGTCAGTAAACATCTCATATACTGAGACTAACCAATTCCTACACAGTCAGTAAACATCTCATATGAGACTAACCAATTCCTACACAGTCAGTAAACGTGTCATATACTGAGACTAACCAATTCCTACACAGTCAGTAAACATATACTCAGTAGACTAGACTAACCAATTCCTACACAGTCAGTAAACATCTCATATACTGAGACTAACCAATTCCTACACAGTCAGTAAACATCTCATATACTGAGACTACCAATTCCTACACAGTCAGTAAACATCTCATATACTGAGACTAACCAATTCCTACACAGTCAGTAAACATCTCATATACTGAGACTAACCAATTCCTACACAGTCAGTAAACATCTCATATACTGAGACTAGCCAATTCCTACACAGTCAGTAAACATCTCATATACTGAGACTAACCAATTCCTACACAGTCAGTAAACATCTCATATACTGAGACTAGCCAATTCCTACACAGTCAGTAAACATCTCATATACTGAGACTAACCAATTCCTACACAGTCAGTAAACATCTCATATACTGAGACTAACCAATTCCTACACAGTCAGTAAACATCTCATATACAGAGACTAACCAATTCCTACACAGTCAGTAAACATCTCATATACTGAGACTAACCAATTCCTACACAGTCAGTAAACGTCTCATATACTGAGACTAACCAATTCCTACACAGTCAGTAAACATCTCATATACTGAGACTAACCAATTCCTACACAGTCAGTAAACATCTCATATACTGAGACTAACCAATTCCTACACAGTCAGTAAACATCTCATATACTGAGACTAACCAATTCCTACACAGTCAGTAAACATCTCATATACTGAGACTAACCAATTCCTACACAGTCAGTAAACATCTCATATACTGAGACTAACCAATTCCTACACAGTCAGTAAACATCTCATAGACTACCTACACAGTCAGAGACTAACCAATTCCTACACAGTCAGTAAACGTCTCATATACTGAGACTAACCAATTCCTACACAGTCAGTAAACATCTCATATACTGAGACTAACCAATTCCTACACAGTCAGTAAACATCTCATATACTGAGACTAACCAATTCCTACACAGTCAGTAAACATCTCATATACTGAGACTAACCAATTCCTACACAGTCAGTAAACATCTCATATACTGAGACTAGCCAATTCCTACACAGTCAGTAAACATCTCATATACTGAGACTAACCAATTCCTACACAGTCAGTAAACATCTCATATACTGAGACTAGCCAATTCCTACACAGTCAGTAAACATCTCATATACTGAGACTAACCAATTCCTACACAGTCAGTAAACATCTCATATACTGAGACTAACCAATTCCTACACAGTCAGTAAACATCTCATATACTGAGACTAACCAATTCCTACACAGTCAGTAAACATCTCATATACTGAGACTAACCAATTCCTACACAGTCAGTAAACATCTCATATACTGAGACTAACCAATTCCTACACAGTCAGTAAACATCTCATATACTGAGACTAACCAATTCCTACACAGTCAGTAAACATCTCATATACTGAGACTAACCAATTCCTACACAGTCAGTAAACATCTCATATACTGAGACTAACCAATTCCTACACAGTCAGTAAACATCTCATATACTGAGACTAACCAATTCCTACACAGTCAGTAAACCTACACAGTCAGTAAACATCTCATATACTGAGACTAACCAATTCCTACACAGTCAGTAAACGTCTCATATACTGAGACTAACCAATTCCTACACAGTCAGTAAACATCTCATATACTGAGACTAACCAATTCCTACACAGTCAGTAAACATCTCATATAATGAGACTAACCAATTCCTACATAGTCAGTAAACATCTCATATACTGAGACTAACCAATTCCTACACAGTCAGTAAACATCTCATATACTGAGACTAACCAATTCCTACACAGTCAGTAAACATCTCATATACTGAGACTAACCAATTCCTACACAGTCAGTAAACATCTCATATACTGAGACTAACCAATTCCTACACAGTCAGTAAACATCTCATATACTGAGACTAACCAATTCCTACACAGTCAGTAAACATCTCATATACTGAGACTAACCAATTCCTACACAGTCAGTAAACATCTCATATACTGAGACTAACCAATTCCTACACAGTCAGTAAACATCTCATATACTGAGACTAACCAATTCCTACACAGTCAGTAAACATCTCATATACTGAGACTAACCAATTCCTACACAGTCAGTAAACATCTCATATACTGAGACTAACCAATTCCTACACAGTCAGTAAACATCTCATATACTGAGACTAACCAATTCCTACACAGTCAGTAAACATCTCATATACTGAGACTAACCAATTCCTACACAGTCAGTAAACATCTCATATACTGAGATACAGAGACTAACCAATTCCTACACAGTCAGTAAACGTCTCATATACTGAGACTAACCAATTCCTACACAGTCAGTAAACGTCTCATATACTGAGACTAACCAATTCCTACACAGTCAGTAAACGTCTCATATACTGAGACTAACCAATTCCTACACAGTCAGTAAACGTCTCATATACTGAGACTAACCAATTCCTACACAGTCAGTAAACATCTCATATACTGAGACTAACCAATTCCTACACAGTCAGTAAACGTCTCATATACTGAGACTAACCAATTCCTACACAGTCAGTAAACATCTCATATACTGAGACTAACCAATTCCTACACAGTCAGTAAACATCTCATATACTGAGACTAACCAATTCCTACACAGTCAGTAAACATCTCATATACTGAGACTAACCAATTCCTACACAGTCAGTAAACATCTCATATACTGAGACTAACCAATTCCTACACAGTCAGTAAACATCTCATATACTGAGACTAGCCAATTCCTACACAGTCAGTAAACATCTCATATACTGAGACTAACCAATTCCTACACAGTCAGTAAACATCTCATATACTGAGACTAACCAATTCCTACACAGTCAGTAAACATCTCATATACTGAGACTAACCAATTCCTACACAGTCAGTAAACATCTCATATACTGAGACTAACCAATTCCTACACAGTCAGTAAACATCTCATATACTGAGACTAACCAATTCCTACACAGTCAGTAAACATCTCATATACTGAGACTAACCAATTCCTACACAGTCAGTAAACATCTCATATACTGAGACTAGCCAATTCCTACACAGTCAGTAAACATCTCATATGACTGAGACCTAACCAATTCCTACACAGTCAGTAAACATCTCATATGAGACTAACCAATTCCTACACAGTCAGTAAACATCTCATGTACTGAGACCAATTCCTACACAGTCAGTAAACATCTCATATACTGAGACTAACCAATTCCTACACAGTCAGTAAACATCTCATATACTGAGACTAACCAATTCCTACACAGTCAGTAAACATCTCATATACTGAGACTAACCAATTCCTACACAGTCAGTAAACATCTCATATACTGAGACTAACCAATTCCTACACAGTCAGTAAACATCTCATATACAGAGACTAACCAATTCCTACACAGTCAGTAAACATCTCATATACTGAGACTAACCAATTCCTACACAGTCAGTAAACATCTCATATACAGAGACTAACCAATTCCTACACAGTCAGTAAACATCTCATATACTGAGACTAACCAATTCCTACACAGTCAGTAAACATCTCATATATTGAGACTCCAATTCCTACACAGTATCTCATATACTGAGACTAACCAATTCCTACACAGTCAGTAAACATCTCATATACTGAGACTAACCAATTCCTACACAGTCAGTAAACGTCTCATATACTGAGACTAACCAATTCCTACACAGTCAGTAAACATCTCATATACTGAGACTAACAAATTCCTACACAGTCAGTAAACATCTCATATACTGAGACTAACCAATTCCTACACAGTCAGTAAACATCTCATATACTGAGACTAACCAATTCCTACACAGTCAGTAAACATCTCATATACTGAGACTAACCAATTCCTACACAGTCAGTAAACATCTCATATACTGAGACTAACCAATTCCTACACAGTCAGTAAACATCTCATATACTGAGACTAGCCAATTCCTACACAGTCAGTAAACATCTCATATACTGAGACTAACCAATTCCTACACAGTCAGTAAACATCTCATATACTGAGATTAACCAATTCCTACACAGTCAGTAAACATCTCATATACTGAGACTAACCAATTCCTACACAGTCAGTAAACATCTCATATACTGAGACTAACCAATTCCTACACAGTCAGTAAACATCTCATACTGACTGAGAAACTAACCAATTCCTACACAGTCAGTAAACATCTCATGTACTGAGACTAACCAATTCCTACACAGTCAGTAAACATCTCATGTACTGAGACTAACCAATTCCTACACAGTCAGTAAACATCTCATATACTGAGACTAACCAATTCCTACACAGTCAGTAAACATCTCATATACTGAGACTAACCAATTCCTACACAGTCAGTAAACATCTCATATAGACTGTAATGAGACCAATTCCTACACAGTCAGTAAACATCTCATGTAATGAGACTAGCAATTCCTACACAGTCAGTAAACATCTCATATACTGAGACTAGAGACTAACCAATTCCTACACAGTCAGTAAACATCTCATATAATGAGACTAACCAATTCCTACACAGTCAGTAAACATCTCATATACTGAGACTAACCAATTCCTACACAGTCAGTAAACATCTCATATACTGAGACTAACCAATTCCTACACAGTCAGTAAACATCTCATATACTGAGACTAACCAATTCCTACACAGTCAGTAAACATCTCATATACTGAGACTAACCAATTCCTACACAGTCAGTAAACATCTCATATACTGAGACTAACCAATTCCTACACAGTCAGTAAACATCTCATATACTGAGACTAACCAATTCCTACACAGTCAGTAAACATCTCATATACTGAGACTAACCAATTCCTACACAGTCAGTAAACATCTCATATACTGAGACTAAATTCCAATTCCTACACAGTCAGTAAACATCTCATATACTGAGACTAACCAATTCCTACACAGTCAGTAAACATCTCATATACTGAGACTAACCAATTCCTACACAGTCAGTAAACATCTCATATACTGAGACTAACCAATTCCTACACAGTCAGTAAACATCTCATATACTGAGACTAACCAATTCCTACACAGTCAGTAAACATCTCATATACTGAGACTAGCCAATTCCTACACAGTCAGTAAACATCTCATATACTGAGACTAGCCAATTCCTACACAGTCAGTAAACATCTCATATACAGAGACTAACCAATTCCTACACAGTCAGTAAACATCTCATATACTGAGACTAACCAATTCCTACACAGTCAGTAAACATCTCATATACTGAGACTAACCAATTCCTACACAGTCAGTAAACATCTCATATACTGAGAGACTCTCAACCAATTCCTACACAGTCAGTAAACATCTCATATACTGAGACTAACCAATTCCTACACAGTCAGTAAACATCTCATATACTGAGACTAACCAATTCCTACACAGTCAGTAAACATCTCATATACTGAGACTAACCAATTCCTACACAGTCAGTAAACATCTCATATACTGAGACTAACCAATTCCTACACAGTCAGTAAACATCTCATATACTGAGACTAACCAATTCCTACACAGTCAGTAAACGTCTCATATACTGAGACTAACCAATTCCTACACAGTCAGTAAACGTCTCATATACTGAGACTAACCAATTCCTACACAGTCAGTAAACGTCTCATATACTGAGACTAACCAATTCCTACACAGTCAGTAAACATCTCATATACTGAGACTAACCAATTCCTACACAGTCAGTAAACATCTCATATACTGAGACTAACCAATTCCTACACAGTCAGTAAACGTCTCATATACTGAGACTAACCAATTCCTACACAGTCAGTAAACATCTCATATACTGAGACTAACCAATTCCTACACAGTCAGTAAACATCTCATATACTGAGACTAACCAATTCCTACACAGTCAGTAAACGTCTCATATACTGAGACTAACCAATTCCTACACAGTCAGTAAACGTCTCATATACTGAGACTAACCAATTCCTACACAGTCAGTAAACATCTCATATACTGAGACTAACCAATTCCTACACAGTCAGTAAACATCTCATATACTGAGACTAACCAATTCCTACACAGTCAGTAAACATCTCATATACTGAGACTAACCAATTCCTACACAGTCAGTAAACATCTCATATACTGAGACTAACCAATTCCTACACAGTCAGTAAACATCTCATATACTGAGACTAACCAATTCCTACACAGTCAGTAAACATCTCATATACTGAGACTAGCCAATTCCTACACAGTCAGTAAACATCTCATATACTGAGACTAGCCAATTCCTACACAGTCAGTAAACATCTCATATACTGAGACTAGCCAATTCCTACACAGTCAGTAAACATCTCATATACTGAGACTAGCCAATTCCTACACAGTCAGTAAACATCTCATATACTGAGACTAACCAATTCCTACACAGTCAGTAAACATCTCATATACTGAGACTAACCAATTCCTACACAGTCAGTAAACATCTCATAATGAGACTACCATCACACAGTCGACATAATGAGACTAACCAATTCCTACACAGTCAGTAAACATCTCATATACTGAGACTAACCAATTCCTACACAGTCAGTAAACATCTCATATACTGAGACTAACCAATTCCTACACAGTCAGTAAACATCTCATATACTGAGACTAACCAATTCCTACACAGTCAGTAAACATCTCATATACAGAGACTAACCAATTCCTACACAGTCAGTAAACATCTCATATACAGAGACTAACCAATTCCTACACAGTCAGTAAACATCTCATATACAGAGACTAACCAATTCCTACACAGTCAGTAAACATCTCATATACTGAGACTAACCAATTCCTACACAGTCAGTAAACATCTCATATACTGAGACTAACCAATTCCTACAAAGTCAGTAAACATCTCATATACTGAGACTAACCAATTCCTACACAGTCAGTAAACATCTCATATACTGAGACTAACCAATTCCTACACAGTCAGTAAACATCTCATATACTGAGACTAACCAATTCCTACACAGTCAGTAAACATCTCATATACTGAGACTAACCAATTCCTACACAGTCAGTAAACGTCTCATATACTGAGACTAGCCAATTCCTACACAGTCAGTAAACATCTCATGTACTGAGACTAACCAATTCCTACACAGTCAGTAAACATCTCACGTACTGAGACTAACCAATTCCTACACAGTCAGTAAACATCTCATGTACTGAGACTAACCAATTCCTACACAGTCAGTAAACATCTCAAGTACTGAGACTAACCAATTCCTACACAGTCAGTAAACATCTCAAGTACTGAGACTAACCAATTCCTACACAGTCAGTAAACATCTCATGTACTGAGACAAACCAATTCCTACACAGTCAGTAAACATCTCATATACTGAGACTAACCAATTCCTACACAGTCAGTAAACATCTCATATAATGAGACTAACCAATTCCTACACAGTCAGTAAACATCTCATATACTGAGACTAACCAATTCCTACACAGTCAGTAAACATCTCATATACTGAGACTAACCAATTCCTACACAGTCAGTAAACATCTCATATACTGAGACTAACCAATTCCTACACAGTCAGTAAACATCTCATATACTGAGACTAGCCAATTCCTACACAGTCAGTAAACATCTCATATACTGAGACTAGCCAATTCCTACACAGTCAGTAAACATCTCATATACTGAGACTAACCAATTCCTACACAGTCAGTAAACATCTCATATACTGAGACTAGCCAATTCCTACACAGTCAGTAAACATCTCATATACTGAGACTAGCCAATTCCTACACAGTCAGTAAACATCTCATATACTGAGACTAACCAATTCCTACACAGTCAGTAAACATCTCATATACTGAGACTAGCCAATTCCTACACAGTCAGTAAACGTCTCATATACTGAGACTAACCAATTCCTACACAGTCAGTAAACATCTCATATACTGAGACTAACCAATTCCTACACAGTCAGTAAACATCTCATATACTGAGACTAACCAATTCCTACACAGTCAGTAAACGTCTCATATACTGAGACTAACCAATTCCTACACAGTCAGTAAACGTCTCATATACTGAGACTAACCAATTCATACACAGTCAGTAAACATCTCATATACTGAGACTAACCAATTCCTACACAGTCAGTAAACATCTCATATACTGAGACTAACCAATTCCTACACAGTCAGTAAACATCTCATATACTGAGACTAACCAATTCCTACACAGTCAGTAAACATCTCATATACTGAGACTAACCAATTCCTACACAGTCAGTAAACATCTCATATACTGAGACTAACCAATTCCTACACAGTCAGTAAACATCTCATGTACTGAGACTAGCCAATTCCTACACAGTCAGTAAACATCTCATGTACTGAGACTAGCCAATTCCTACACAGTCAGTAAACATCTCACGTACTGAGACTAGCCAATTCCTACACAGTCAGTAAACATCTCACGTACTGAGACTAGCCAATTCCTACACAGTCAGTAAACATCTCACGTACTGAGACTAGCCAATTCCTACACAGTCAGTAAACATCTCACGTACTGAGACTAACCAATTCCTACACAGTCAGTAAACATCTCATGTACTGAGACTAACCAATTCCTACACAGTCAGTAAACATCTCATGTACTGAGACTAACCAATTCCTACACAGTCAGTAAACATCTCATATACTGAGACTAACCAATTCCTACACAGTCAGTAAACATCTCATATACTGAGACTAACCAATTCCTACACAGTCAGTAAACATCTCATGTAATGAGACTAACCAATTCCTACACAGTCAGTAAACATCTCGTATACAGAGACTAACCAATTCCTACACAGTCAGTAAACATCTCGTATACAGAGACTAACCAATTCCTACACAGTCAGTAAACATCTCGTATACAGAGACTAACCAATTCCTACACAGTCAGTAAACATCTCATATACTGAGACTAACCAATTCCTACACAGTCAGTAAACGTCTCATATACTGAGACTAACCAATTCCTACACAGTCAGTAAACGTCTCATATACTGAGACTAACCTATTCCTACACAGTCAGTAAACGTCTCATATACTGAGACTAACCAATTCCTACAAAGTCAGTTAACATCTCATATACTGAGACTAACAGTTTCCTACACAGTCAGTAAACATCTCATATACTGAGACTAACAGTTTCCTACTCAGTCAGTAAACATCTCATATACTGAGACTAACCAATTCCTACACAGTCAGTAAACATCTCATGTACTGAGACTAGCCAATTCCTACACAGTCAGTAAACATCTCATGTACTGAGACTAGCCAATTCCTACACAGTCAGTAAACATCTCACGTACTGAGACTAGCCAATTCCTACACAGTCAGTAAACATCTCACGTACTGAGACTAACCAATTCCTACACAGTCAGTAAACATCTCAAGTACTGAGACTAACCAATTCTTACACAGTCAGTAAACATCTCAAGTACTGAGACTAACCAATTCCTACACAGTCAGTAAACATCTCACGTAATGAGACTAACTAATTCCTACACAGTCAGTAAACATCTCATGTAATGAGACTAACCAATTCCTACACAGTCAGTAAACATCTCATGTACTGAGACTAACCAATTCCTACACAGTCAGTAAACATCTCATGTAATGAGACTAACCAATTCCTACACAGTCAGTAAACATCTCATATACTGAGACTAACCAATTCCTACACAGTCAGTAAACATCTCATGTAATGAGACTAACCAATTCCTACACAGTCAGTAAACATCTCATATACTGAGACTAACCAATTCCTACACAGTCAGTAAACATCTCATATACTGAGACTAGCCAATTCCTACACAGTCAGTAAACATCTCATATACTGAGACTAACCAATTCCTACACAGTCAGTAAACATCTCATATACTGAGACTAGCCAATTCCTACACAGTCAGTAAACATCTCATATACTGAGACTAGCCAATTCCTACACAGTCAGTAAACATCTCATATACTGAGACTAGCCAATTCCTACACAGTCAGTAAACATCTCATATACTGAGACTAACCAATTCCTACACAGTCAGTAAACATCTCATATACTGAGACTAACCAATTCCTACACAGTCAGTAAACATCTCATATACTGAGACTAGCCAATTCCTACACAGTCAGTAAACATCTCATATACTGAGACTAACCAATTCCTACACAGTCAGTAAACATCTCATATACTGAGACTAGCCAATTCCTACACAGTCAGTAAACATCTCATATACTGAGACTAACCAATTCCTACACAGTCAGTAAACATCTCATATACTGAGACTAACCAATTCCTACACAGTCAGTAAACATCTCATATACTGAGACTAACCAATTCCTACACAGTCAGTAAACATCTCATATACAGAGACTAACCAATTCCTACACAGTCAGTAAACATCTCATATACTGAGACTAACCAATTCCTACACAGTCAGTAAACATCTCATATACAGAGACTAACCAATTCCTACACAGTCAGTAAACATCTCATATACAGAGACTAACCAATTCCTACACAGTCAGTAAACATCTCATATACTGAGACTAACCAATTCCTACACAGTCAGTAAACATCTCATATACAGAGACTAACCAATTCCTACACAGTCAGTAAACATCTCATATACAGAGACTAACCAATTCCTACACAGTCAGTAAACATCTCATATACTGAGACTAACCAATTCCTACACAGTCAGTAAACATCTCATATACTGAGACTAACCAATTCCTACACAGTCAGTAAACATCTCATATACAGAGACTAACCAATTCCTACACAGTCAGTAAACGTCTCATATACTGAGACTAACCAATTCCTACACAGTCAGTAAACGTCTCATATACTGAGACTAACCAATTCCTACACAGTCAGTAAACGTCTCATATACTGAGACTAACCAATTCCTACACAGTCAGTAAACGTCTCATATACTGAGACTAACCAATTCCTACACAGTCAGTAAACATCTCATATACTGAGACTAACCAATTCCTACACAGTCAGTAAACATCTCATATACTGAGACTAACCAATTCCTACACAGTCAGTAAACGTCTCATATTCTGAGACTAACCAATTCCTACACAGTCAGTAAACATCTCATATACTGAGACTAACCAATTCCTACACAGTCAGTAAACTTCTCATATACTGAGACTAACCAATTCCTACACAGTCAGTAAACGTCTCATATACTGAGACTAACCAATTCCTACACAGTCAGTAAACGTCTCATATACTGAGACTAACCAATTCATACACAGTCAGTAAACATCTCATATACTGAGACTAACCAATTCATACACAGTCAGTAAACATCTCATATACTGAGACTAACCAATTCCTACTCAGTCAGTAAACATCTCATATACTGAGACTAACCAATTCATACACAGTCAGTAAACATCTCATATACTGAGACTAACCAATTCCTACACAGTCAGTAAACATCTCATATACTGAGACTAACAGTTTCCTACACAGTCAGTAAACATCTCATGTACTGAGACTAGCCAATTCCTACACAGTCAGTAAACATCTCATGTACTGAGACTAGCCAATTCCTACACAGTCAGTAAACATCTCACGTACTGAGACTAGCCAATTCCTACACAGTCAGTAAACATCTCACGTACTGAGACTAGCCAATTCCTACACAGTCAGTAAACATCTCACGTACTGAGACTAGCCAATTCCTACACAGTCAGTAAACATCTCACGTACTGAGACTAACCAATTCCTACACAGTCAGTAAACATCTCATGTAATGAGACTAACCAATTCCTACACAGTCAGTAAACATCTCATGTAATGAGACTAACCAATTCCTACACAGTCAGTAAACATCTCATGTAATGAGACTAACCAATTCCTACACAGTCAGTAAACATCTCATGTAATGAGACTAACCAATTCCTACACAGTCAGTAAACATCTCGTATACAGAGACTAACCAATTCCTACACAGTCAGTAAACATCTCGTATACAGAGACTAACCAATTCCTACACAGTCAGTAAACATCTCGTATACAGAGACTAACCAATTCCTACACAGTCAGTAAACGTCTCATATACTGAGACTAACCAATTCCTACACAGTCAGTAAACGTCTCATATACTGAGACTAACCAATTCCTACACAGTCAGTAAACGTCTCATATACTGAGACTAACCTATTCCTACACAGTCAGTAAACGTCTCATATACTGAGACTAACCAATTCCTACAAAGTCAGTTAACATCTCATATACTGAGACTAACAGTTTCCTACACAGTCAGTAAACATCTCATATACTGAGACTAACAGTTTCCTACTCAGTCAGTAAACATCTCATATACTGAGACTAACCAATTCCTACACAGTCAGTAAACATCTCATGTACTGAGACTAGCCAATTCCTACACAGTCAGTAAACATCTCATGTACTGAGACTAGCCAATTCCTACACAGTCAGTAAACATCTCACGTACTGAGACTAGCCAATTCCTACACAGTCAGTAAACATCTCACGTACTGAGACTAGCCAATTCCTACACAGTCAGTAAACATCTCACGTACTGAGACTAACCAATTCCTACACAGTCAGTAAACATCTCAAGTACTGAGACTAACCAATTCTTACACAGTCAGTAAACATCTCAAGTACTGAGACTAACCAATTCCTACACAGTCAGTAAACATCTCACGTAATGAGACTAACTAATTCCTACACAGTCAGTAAACATCTCATGTAATGAGACTAACCAATTCCTACACAGTCAGTAAACATCTCATGTAATGAGACTAACCAATTCCTACACAGTCAGTAAACATCTCATGTAATGAGACTAACCAATTCCTACACAGTCAGTAAACATCTCATATACTGAGACTAACCAATTCCTACACAGTCAGTAAACATCTCATGTAATGAGACTAACCAATTCCTACACAGTCAGTAAACATCTCATGTAATGAGACTAGCCAATTCCTACACAGTCAGTAAACATCTCATATACTGAGACTAGCCAATTCCTACACAGTCAGTAAAAATCTCATATACTGAGACTAGCCAATTCCTACACAGTCAGTAAACATCTCATATACTGAGACTAGCCAATTCCTACACAGTCAGTAAACATCTCATATACTGAGACTAACCAATTCCTACACAGTCAGTAAACATCTCATATACTGAGACTAGCCAATTCCTACACAGTCAGTAAACATCTCATATACTGAGACTAGCCAATTCCTACACAGTCAGTAAACATCTCATATACTGAGACTAACCAATTCCTACACAGTCAGTAAACATCTCATATACAGAGACTAGCCAATTCCTACACAGTCAGCAAACATCGCCAATTCCTACACAGTCAGTAAACATCTCATATACTGAGACTAGCCAATTCCTACACAGTCAGTAAACATCTCATATACTGAGACTAACCAATTCCTACACAGTCAGTAAACATCTCATATACTGAGACTAACCAATTCCTACACAGTCAGTAAACATCTCATATACTGAGACTAACCAATTCCTACACAGTCAGTAAACATCTCATATACAGAGACTAACCAATTCCTACACAGTCAGTAAACATCTCATATACTGAGACTAACCAATTCCTACACAGTCAGTAAACATCTCATATACTGAGACTAACCAATTCCTACACAGTCAGTAAACATCTCATATACAGAGACTAA
This sequence comes from Bulinus truncatus, assembly GCA_021962125.1. Classification (NCBI taxonomy): domain Eukaryota; kingdom Metazoa; phylum Mollusca; class Gastropoda; family Planorbidae; genus Bulinus; species Bulinus truncatus. The sequence goes on along the minus strand of JAGDYQ010000003.1, from coordinate 13,923,447 downwards.
CCAATTCCTACACAGTCAGTAAACATCTCATATACAGAGACTAACCAATTCCTACACAGTCAGTAAACATCTCATATACAGAGACTAACCAATTCCTACACAGTCAGTAAACATCTCATATACAGAGACTAACCAATTCCTACACAGTCAGTAAACATCTCATATACAGAGACTAACCAATTCCTACACAGTCAGTAAACATCTCATATACAGAGACTAACCAATTCCTACACAGTCAGTAAACATCTCGTATACAGAGACTAACCAATTCCTACACCGTCAGTAAACATCTCGTATACAGAGACTAACCAATTCCTACACCGTCAGTAAACATCTCATATACAGAGACTAACCAATTCCTACACGGTCAGTAAACGTCTCGTATACAGAGACTAACCAATTCCTACACGGTCAGTAAACGTCTCGTATACAGAGACTAACCAATTCCTACACGGTCAGTAAACGTCTCATATACTGAGACTAACCAATTCCTACACAGTCAGTAAACATCTCATAGGAAGAAAATCAAAACCTGAAGCTAGTAAAAAAAACATAAAAAAAAATAGTGTGCATATTTTTAAAATAGAGATCCAAGAATACCGTATTCGGCCCGAATATAATTGTAACAGTATCTAATAATTCTCCGGAATCAGGAACTTTTTCAGGGATAACAGTTGGCATATACTACACAACAAACAACAGAAACTTATTTTTTCAAAGTTTGGTGGCGGAACATTTTCAATTTATACGTAAAAAAATAGTGAATTAGTCAAATATATTTAATTGAAATGCACATATCTCATGACTACATGAGTCCAGGAATCACTAACATATATAAAAATTGTAGCTAGTAACTATTAAATGGTATTTTAAAAAAAAACAACTATTAAATTTATTGTGGCAGATGAGGTACAGCTTGTCAGTTTGTGTAGCCAAGTTTATTGTGGCAGATGAGGTACAGCTTGTCAGTTTGTGTAGCCAAGTGTATTGTAGCAGATGAGGTACAGCTTGTCAGTTTGTGTAGCCATATTTATTGTGGCACATGAGGTACAGCTTGTCAGTTTGTGTAGCCAAGTTTATTGTGGCAGATGAGGTACAGCTTGTCAGTTTGTGTAGCCAAGTTTATTGTGGCAGATGAGGTACAGCTTGTCAGTTTGTGTAGCCAAGTTTATTGTGGCAGATAAGGTACAGCTTGTCCGTTTGTGTAGCCAAGTTTATTGTGGCAGATGATGTACAGTTTGTCAGTTTGTGTAGCCAAGTTTATTGTGGCAGATAAGGTACAGCTTGTCCGTTTGTGTAGCCAAGTTTATTGTGGCAGATGAGGTACAGCTTGTCAGTTTGTGTAGCCAAGTTTATTGTGGCAGATAAGGTACAGCTTGTCCGTTTGTGTAGCCAAGTTTATTGTGGCAGATGAGGTACAGCTTGTCAGTTTGTGTAGCCAAGTTTATTGTGGCAGATAAGGTACAGCTTGTCCGTTTGTGTAGCCAAGTTTATTGCGGCAGATGAGGTACAGCTTGTCAGTTTGTGTAGCCAAGTTTATTGTGGCAGATAAGGTACTGCTTGTCCGTTTGTGTAGCCAAGTTTATTGTGACAGATAAGGTTCAGCTTGTCCGTTTGTGTAGCCAAGTTTATTGTGGCAGATGAGGTACAGCTTGTCCGTTTGTGTAGCCAAGTTTATTGTGGCAGATGAGGTACAGCTTGTCAGTTTGTGTAGCCAAGTTTATTGTGGCAGATAAGGTACAGCTTGTCTGTTTGTGTAGCCAAGTTTATTGTGACAGATGAGGTACAGCTTGTCAGTTTGTGTAGCCAAGTTTATTCTTGGAAACTGTGTGGCAGTTGAGGTACAACCTGTTTGTTTATGTCGCCACGTTATACTAAGCTACTATGTAACTAACTATTTCATCATTCTACATTTGATGACCTAATTAATGCCATGACACAGAAGTGATATGGAGGTGATGAAAGGCAGGCCAGAGCCCTACATGGGCTTATGGAGGTGATGAAAGGCAGGCCAGAGCAGTACATGGACTATAGTGAATGATTTACGGCTCGGGAAGAGCCCTTTATGAGCCCTGGGGAGTATATGTACGACTGCAGCTAGAGTGACGCATTTTTGTTGAGTGGGCAATGAACTATCGCTACAGCAAGAGTGACGCATTTTTGTTGAGTGGGCAATGAACTATCGCTACAGCAAGAGTGACGCATTTTTGTTGAGTGGGCAATGAACTATCGCTACAGCAAGAGTGACGCATTTTTGTTGAGTGGGCAATGAACTATCGCTACAGCAAGAGTGACGCATTTTTGTTGAGTGGGCAATGAACTATCGCTACAGCAAGAGTGACGCATTTTTGTTGAGTGGGCAATGAACTATCGCTACAGCAAGAGTGACGCATTTTGTTGAGTGGGCAATGAACTATCGCTACAGCAAGAGTGACGCATTTTTGTTGAGTGGGCAATGAACTATCGCTACAGCAAGAGTGACGCATTTTTGTTGAGTGGGCATTGAACTATCGCTACAGTTAGAGTGACGCATGTTTGTTTACATTTTATGCAGCTTAAAACTTTAAATGGTGTTGTAAGGTTATCTTCATTGTTTTCTGTGACGTAGTTTCTGTGTTAAAATGTCACATTGACACAGGCGTCGAGCTAATTTTAAAATACCAGATATTTTTTGTTGTTCAGACTATTCTTTACATTGTTTTTTTTTTGTAACCTTTAAGTTTTCCCGCGTTTTTTTTTTTGTTTCCTGTTTTACTATTAATTCAAATCCTCGTTTATTTTCAATGGACATAAAACAGTTGTCTTAGTGTTTGTATTTTTTGTATAAATTGGTAGAGAAAGAGGGTGTGTAGACGGAGGGAATTATTATTGCTAACATCCAGTGAAGTGAATTACAATCAAATGAGCTGAGTTAAAAATAATCACAAAGGCTATAAAACTCTAAGACACACAAATAAAAGTACAACAGATTCACTAATTCTCCAATGTCTATTTACCTTTTTATTCATTGGCATTGTTTAACATTTGAACACAAAACACAATGATCAGATGAACATTATGATCAATTTCAACCCTGAAATTGTATGAAAATTATTTAGCATTATCAAGAACATGAAATGGCAAGCTTTCTGAGTCGTGGGCTACATTGAGATCATTAACTTTAATCGGCGGGCAGGAACAAGAGCAGTTAGATGTAGTATTGACATGAACTACTATAAATAACACAAAAGGCTAGGGCTGTGCTTCGCAGAACTGCTATAAATAACAGGAAAGGCTAGGGCTGTGCTTCGCAGAACTGCTATAAATAACAGAAAAGGCCAGGACTGTGCTTCGCAGAACTACTATAAATAACACAAAAGGCTAGGACTGTGCTTCGCAGAACTACTATAAATAACACAAAAGGCTAGGGCTGTGATTCACTTTGAGTTGAGTGGCCTACATAGGGGCCGGTTTAAACAGGCCGGTGGACCTGATCCGGCTCGCGGTCCGTAGTTTGACCATGACTGAGCTATAATTCTCTGACCCTGGAAAATAGATTATGTAGAACAATGCATCACTATTTTAAAAGTCCTTTACCAATTATTTAAAATGTTGCCGCCATTGAAGTTATTTTTATTTTTACAGTGTAGGTATCGATACTTTAATACTCAGTAGAATAATACACAAAAATTGCGGATTTCTGAGAAATCAATTTAAATTGAGACGTGAATTCTGTAAAACGATATTGTGAGGTCATCCTGACTAAACACAGTCACATGACAGATGTTTTAGAATTATGAAATTGCCTGTTAACTATTTTACCACATTTTTTAAAGAGTTTATCATTTTATATTATTAGGTAACTTAGTGCATGTTCAATATTATGACATCACTCTCTAACATCATTTACTAAATTCCATTCAAACAGCGTGCCTTGTAATGCCGTGACGTAACTCGGTGGATGCCGGAAGAATGGAGCAATGTCCATGTAGAAATAGTTCAGTATATTACTTAGCAAACATTACTATCAACGTTGACTAGACGTAACACTTAGAAATACTTTCTTTGATTTAACAAGAATTTCAACAGTAATGTTACTAATACCTTGAGTGAGAAATGATTATTTTATATGATATTCTTTTTAGAAAGCTGACCCATAGTTAAGAATGGTAAATAAATCGTTTGTTACCAGAAAAGGGCTGGACTATCTATTGTTAAGTACACAATTTTTATTAAATGTATTAGTCGAAAAACCTGACATGAAATATCTTTGGTCTAGAAATCATATGTAAACAATCTTTTTTTCCTATTTTGCTACGAAAACAGTAAAATAAATAAATTGTTATAACAACTGTGAACGATCTTTCATTAGAATAACCACTGTGCCATTGTGGATAACAAAAATAGAATAAATAAAATTGAACTGATTGGGCGGGGGAATTACCAACAGTAAAATTGCAAACAACTTTTAAACATTTTAAGATCACGCATTTTTATTACGCAAAAATGTTAAAACAAGAAATAAACATATATAGTCCACGTCAAAACAAAACTGTGTATTAATCAATCTTATGAATGTTCGGGAATAAAAGTCTATTGTTTCTAGAAGACCGTGAATAAAGAGATATCTCCGTGAAGTTATTAAATTCATAAAGAGTTATTTTACTATCTGACAATAAAATCTTGATGATTTAAAAAAAAACAACAGAAACTATCCCACTGCGAAGAGCACAAAGACAGACATTGTGACAAATGGCAGAAGTTGAGACAGAGGTTCAGACAATCATTACCGGTTCTATTTTTTAAAAGTTTTACATCGTCTGCCGATGAAAAATAAAAGGCGATATTTCCTTTTTTAAGAGGAAAATTCCGCAATTGTTTTTAATTAAGAAATAATTACAAGACGATCACAGGGATGGGTAGAAATTAAAGCCTCATTAGAATAGTGGACGCGCCATCTGTAATTTTATGGAGTCTTCAGCTCGTTTTTTTTTTTCATCTGTGCCTGTGTGTAGATGTATTAACTGTTTGTATATATGGGTTTATAGTCCCGACTGCAATATTTTAAAAAGAACAAATTAATTTTTTATTTCTATTTTTGAAGAAAAAAATTATGAGCGAATCTAAGATGAACAATTCAACATCAAAAGAAACAAAAGCTATTTCCTGTTAAATATAGAATATTTTATGATTTACTGCAGTTGTTTGTCAGTTGTATAAGCAGTGATCTTGGAATATATCGGTTAGCCAGCAATACAACTTACACACAATAGAGAGCAATATTTCAATTTTCGTTTCTGTCTCTTTATGTACCTTTTTTATAAGTCAGTCATCAATGTCTAGTGAATTCTAGAATATATAAATTAGACACTAGCTTATTCTGTGTAGATATAATTTAATATACTTATATATAATGGAAATATGTTATCTTATATAAAGATGAAATGCTGTTAAGATAAATGTTATAAATCCATATAATCATGAGATCTTTCATTTTAAAGACGATGCACTGTTAAGATACCACGTTCACTTTCAAAACACAGTTGAGATGTTATTAATCAGAGCAACACTATAAAACTTACAAAGGCCGTAGCAAATTGTATAGCTTGGACATTGCCAGTGATGTCTGTCCTTAAACCTTTTTAGATACGTTTAAAATGAGATAGATAACAGTTTTAGGGCCGTCAAAAGGAGTGGGACACTAACAGATAGCAAGGACCCAAATTCTTAAATTCATTTTAGGTGAAGTGATATGCTGTTATACCACTCGTAAACCCGTGGTCATTATCAAGGCCTCTGTCCACATAAAGAGGTAAGCAGACCAAACAAATGTCAAGACTCCTGTCCACATAAAGAGGTAAGCAGACCAAACATATGTCAAGACCCCATTTCGATTACAACCACACCTAAATCCGGTCCCATACATTGTACCGCCCTCTTTTAGCATTTGTGAAAAAACATTTTTTGAATATTTTGAAAATTAAATTGCTTATAAAAAACAATGACTCTAGATAATCTATATATATAATTCACATCTTCGAGATAACGCAGGACTATTTATAGATTGTGGAATTCCCGAAGCTAACAAGACACATTCAACCACGTTCGACAACTCGCATTGTTTCACCAATTCCCGAATACATCACAGCAAGCGCGTTTTTTTTTTTTTAATTTCTTTTATAAACCCAGATTATTTTAATTTCTTATATTAAGTGAAATAAATTAAGCAATATGAGCACGATGATGGTTGTATAATACTATTTCATGTCTAGACAGCTCCAGAAATTTTAAAACAGTATTGTTTGGTCGTAATCATGTTTTATGTGCTTTTTTAAGAAACTATTTCAATAATCCCCCATCGCGGTAAATTCTGTATCCGTTTAACCGCGGAAATGAGGGAATGCTGTACATAAAATAACATTATAATGTCAATTGAATATTGTAAAAGAAACAAAAAAAAAACACATTAAATAATACAATTATGTGTGAAAAATAAAGTAATATTGAACTATTTCCAATCTGAGAAAAAAAATGGTGTATTAATAAAGATTACAAACAAATGGTAACGGTTTCAGAATATGTACGCATTACACACCATCTATCTGTACTGAATAGTGTAGGTACTGTAAGATGAAGGTTATACTAAAAGAAACTTAAGCTGGGTTGAGCAAGTCTAAAAAAATAACACTATAGTGTGCTGGGGAAGGGGTGGATTGAGGCAACATAAAGTGAATTGTTGCAAACCAAAAATGAAAAGCAATGCAAATTACACCCCCCCCCCCCGAAATATATTTGTTAGAAACTGAAAGAAAAAAAAACAATAAAATAAAAAAAAAAACAACAAACAAGTTGCTTGAAGGTACCAGATAGTGACCATAAAGTCTGCAATGATAGGTCAAAGTTCAACTTTGCATACCATGTATTTTTGTTTGATTGCTTATTTTAAAATAAAATTAAGTAATTATATTGATTGATAAGGCGGCGTATTTAACGGCACGGGATGACTAGTTTCACTTTAATCCACATTTTTAAGAAGCAAGGTATTGGATCTCAGCCTTAGAATAACAAGATTAAAAAGATGGAAAGTACACCGGCAAGAAATGGAACAATACGCTGGTCAAGAATGGTAAATCATATTATCAATAAATAAGTGTAAACATATTTTCCCAACCTGTCTGTAAAGCTAAAGATAAATTTGACTTTGAGATTTTTGTTTGGCGGTGCCCCCAAATGACAGTTAACGCACCCTGAGCCCCTACTTTTGCAGGGCCCACAAACCCCAATTTTACACGTTTAGGTTTCATGTCTCTGTCTTTTTAAGGGAGCCCAAAATTTTACTCTACTCCTGGGGGCCCAATCGATCTTTCATAGCAAATGGATTTTTTATTTACATCAGCATCAATTTTTGAAGTGTACCTAGATCATGGGTATTTTGAAGTATACATAGATCATGGGTATTTTGAAGTGTACCTAGATCGTGGGTATTTTGATGTGTACCTAGATCATGGGTATTTTGAAGTATACATAGATCATGGGTATTTTGAAGTGTACCTAGATCGTGGGTATTTTGATGTGTACCTAGATCATGGGTATTTTGAAGTATACATCGATCATGGGTATTTTGAAGTGTACCTAGATCATGGGTATTTTGAAGTGTAACTAGATCATGGGTATTTTGAAGTGTACCTAGATCATGGGTATTTTGAAGTGTACCTAGATCATGGGTATTTTGATGTGTACCTAGATCATGGGTATTTTGAAGTATACATCGATCATGGGTATTTTGAAGTGTACCTAGATCATGGGTATTTTGAAGTGTACCTAGATCATGGGTATTTTGAAGTGTACCTAGATCATGGGTATTTTGATGTGTACCTAGATCATGGGTATTTTGAAGTATACATCGATCATGGGTATTTTGAAGTGTACCTAGATCGTGGGTATTTTGATGTGTACCTAGATCATGGGTATTTTGAAGTATACATCGATCATGGGTATTTTGAAGTGTACCTAGATCATGGGTATTTTGAAGTGTACCTAGATCATGGGTATTTTGAAGTGTACCTAGATCATGGGTATTTTGATGTCTACCTAGATCATGGGTATTTTGAAGTATACATCGATCATGGGTATTTTGAAGTGTACCTTGATCGGGGTATTTTGATGTGTACCAAGATCGTGGGTATTTTGAAGTGTACCTAGATCATGGGTATTTTGAAGTATACCTAGATCATGGGTATTTTGATGTGTACCTAGATCATGGGTATTTTGAAGTATACCTAGATCATGGGTATTTTGATGTGTACCTAGATCATGGGTATTTTGAAGTGTACCTAGATCATGGGTATTTTGAAGTGTTCCTAGATCACGGGTATTTTCTTGAAGATAAATGATATCGTCATCGTTGTGACTGAACTGAGAGGCGCGTACTGCCAGCCTGATTACATCCTGTTGGTGTTTTCCTGTAAGCCTTAGTTTGCCCATGTCTAGTCCATATGATTTAGTATTTGACTGAAATATTGATCTGTTCTTGACTGACAGACTGAACAGTATAATGTGACTGACCTATTTACAGTACTTAATAGACTTAATTGACCACTATTTAAATTATCTGTTGACCGAAACTTTACTGAACACTGAACCCTAATTGAATGGCCTATCGGCAATTATACACGACTGACCTACTGACCAGTACTTTACTAACCTATATGCCTGTACCTTGGCATACATTTAGACACTAGCATGACCAACCCATTGTCCTCTTCTATCTGACCTATCAAACTGTACAAGCTGGAAGTGATCCTATTTAGAAGTGTCCACATCATCTGTCTAACAGTAGGGATGGTGAATCAACATGAGGAGTGATATGACTAAGTAGATCCTAGTCTAGGACCAATGAGGACAATGTTTAGATAATCTGTGAGCCTAGAAAAGAAAGGTTACCCACATTTTCTCCTATTGATTGAATAAGTTGAAGTGTTAACTCCCCTTGCTTGTAATATTAGGATTTTCGTCAGATCTGAAAAGCATAGCAAGTAATAAAGTAAAATCCATACTACACTTGAAAAGAATTTTGTAAAAATAATAAACACATATTAGATTAGATGACGTGTAAATGGATGAAAAACACGTCTATGATGTTATACAACATATTTGTTCATTACTGATGTTGTTTCAAAACGCGTTAAAGACATGATATGTCTTGTGGTATGTGTTCACCGATCACATAGTTCTCTGTAGTTTCTACACATTTAAGTATGTATTTATTTTAAATATATCCAAAAATAAACATATATATATATATATATATATATATATATATATATATATATATATTAAACACACACACACAGTATGACTGTTCAGCATAACAATCCACATCATCAAAAAGATGTTATTGTAATGCTCTATGTTACTGCCATGTTTTTACTGTTATTTTCATGGTTTTTGTAAAGTTCTTTGTTTTCTCTGTGAAATACATCATGGCCAATTTTACTGAATAAATTAATCTAATCTTGTTGTCCTGATATGAACCATGACATGTGAATAACAGTTACGAAATAAAAATCCATTTATCTTTACTCTCAATTATACATGACCACCATTACATTATTTTTCACCTTTCTAGGACTGTCCAATAGTACTCATACAAGTATAAAAGCACCGGTGATTCAAACAAACGTTTCGGTTTTTGTCATAGCTGCTTAAGAGAGTAACAAATCGTAGTTAAAGAACATTTATTGATTTAGATGGCATCAAGAGGTTGTTTGCACCCAGCAGATAAATTTTGCTACGTATGTGGACAATGTATAAAGAAAAGAGCCAGAAACTATCCTGTGAAAGCACGTCGTAGGAAGTGCGAGTCCTACATGGCATACTTCAGTTTGTCTGTCAGGGATCGAGACCAGTCATGTGCACCTTCATTGTACATGTAAATATTGCAAAAAAACTCTGCTCGCTTATATGCCAGTGCTATATACTGTATATTGCAGAAGTTGAATGATTTTGACAATGTGTCTTTTAAAGTTACTATTGACAAAATGTTCATGTATTATGTTACATATTTTATATTCTAGTCTCATATACAGATTAAGTGGTGTTTACAATTTCCAGCTTTTAAATGTATATAACTAATTATATCTACAGGTTGGTACAGGGTTGGTAAAGGGGAGGAAAGAGATCCATGAAGTTTGCTAGCCCGCAAATTTGGCGGCTATCTACTGACCACTCAATCATCTGCTACTTTAGCATGGTGCAGCCTAGCAAATCGTTTATCCAGCCATTCCTTCTTCTGTTGCCCCAGAACCACATTGCCTCAAGCTGCATATTTAGTATTTTGGTATTTAAATACTTGTGTAAGAGTATTTTAGTAATTCAAAAATACTTTTTCAAAATACTTTTTTCAAAATACTTTTACAACCCTATCAATAATAATTATCATAGCCTTTTTTATATACAGCCTGCTTTAGTTCTTTCTTACTTGCATCGGATGATGCTTCAATCATTAGATACCGGCGCACAAGTAGTGCTACAAAAAATGTTTATCAAATGAAAATAGTAATTTCCGGTTCCGGTTCTTTCTGATTCCGGCTAGAAGAGAAATTGCCATATTTTATCTTTCGTTGCCGTGAAAATGAGCGAAAGTAATCCAGTGAAATCAGTTTCAGAGAATGAAAATCAAACAGATGTCCGCCTTGCTGGTAGTCATGCAGTTCCTGCCATATTGGATGGGAAGTTTTTTGCAATTGTGAAGAATGAAAATGGCTCTGTAAAGGCGAAATGCTGTCTGTGTTCAAACGAAAGAATTTTGAGTGGCAGTTTGAATGCGACATCGAATTTTCTAAAGCACTTGCGGGTAAGTACAAGTACTCGGTTTACAATCATGACAGTTCTCAGCTGTCATGCACGCCGTCCGGCCGTCCGTCACGTTCGTGATCACCTTGATATCTCAGTCACTTATCAACGGATATCGATGCAAATTTCCTGGAAAATGTAGTCCAGATATCTCACTTATTTGTAATCTGATTGAGATGCGGTTTGAACCGTCGAACTCAGCGAAGAAGATGTGTAACAGTGTAAGAATCAAATGCATTTTTAAAATTCTAAATGAAATTAAAATTTTTTTTACAGACTGTTCATAAAGATTGCTTGGAGGATTACAATAACTACCGCAATGAGGTGGCACCATCTTCAAGTTCAGTGCGTGAACGAAAACGGAAAACCGTTGCAGCGCCATCTGCTGTATCTTTAAAGCACGCTCGGCAGCAGACTATTGAACAGACTGTTCGTGGAAGTTCTCAGGCTGCTGCGGATCAACTGATCACGAAATACATCGTCATGAAGAACCCGAGTTCAAGGCTTTAGTGGCTGGACTGTGTAAGATGAATACGGAGGTTGTGGTAATGTCTCGTAGGACCCTCGGCAGGCGTTTAAATGAAATGGAGTTGCAAATGATCGAGAAATTGAAGCAGGTTCTGTCAGAGCAAACTTTTGTATGTACTACAGCCGACATATGGTCGTCAAATCGTCGAAGTTTTCTCGGTGTTACTGCTCACTGGATAAATATCTCAAGTCTTTCTAGAGAATCAGCAGCTTTAGCTTGTCGTAGGTTTCCTGACAGTCACACATATGACCGTATAGCAGAATTACTATACGATGTGCATGAAAATTTTGGCATTTCCAACAAAGTTTGCCTTACTGTAACTGATAATGGATCAAATTTTGTTAAAGCTTTTGAGCAGTTTGGTGTTAAAATCGAGAAGAGTGATGATATTGAGGAAAATGATGATATTGAGTTTGAAGATGTCGGAAATATTTTGGCTAACCCTCTATCAATCCATGATGATGCTGATAGTCACGATTATGATACTTCTCACACCTCTCTTCCTCAGCATCACAGATGCAGCAGTCACACACTTAGCTTGATAGCTACTACGGATCTTGCCAAAATAGTTGCAGACAATCATCCGTATGGGCGAGTCCATCACACAACCTTCGCTAAGTGCACGGCAATCTGGAACAAATGCTCTCGATCACCAAAATCTTGTGAGGGATATTTTGACGTCATGAATTCACAACCGATGTGTCCTTGCCCAACCAGATGGAATTCCTTATATGACAGTGTTTGCAACCTCACTAAACCAAGTGACAAACTGAAAGATTTGTGTATTGCGCTTAAGGTTCCTGTTTTCAAGGACTATGAAATCAAATTCTTGCTGGAATTTATTGAATGTATGAAACCTGTCGCAGTTAGCCTCGATCATTTGCAGGGAGATAAAAATTGTTTTATGGGTCATTTATTGCCATCATTGTTGCGTATCAAAGACAAATTAGAAGATCTGTGTAACAGGCAATTAAACTATTGTGCTCCGCTTTGCAAGGGGCTGCTCCAATGTATTCACAAACGATTTGGTTGCTATGTAGATCTTGATGCAAGTGTTAATGAGTATATTTTTGCAGCTGTTTCTCATCCCTTCTTCAAATTGAGATGGGTGCCAGCCAACAATGTCCAAAGCGTTAGAAATCTTTTTTTGGCCAAGGCGACACAAGAGTCGCTCTCAAGCATTGTTCATCAAAATAATGTTCCTGCCTCAGCCCCAGTGGATAATGATAATTTCTTTTCCTTTGAAAGTGGACATACTCCACCAACTGAAATTATATCAGACATGGAAATTCTCCAGTACTTTGATGACAAGTCTACCTCGCTTGAAATTTTGCATAAGTACCCTACTGTCAAAAAATTGTTTTTGAAATACAACACTGGCATACCATCCTCTGCACCAGTTGAACGGCTTTTTTCGTATGCAGGGATGGTATTGAATAAAAAGAGGGCATGTATGACCGACGAAAATTTTCAGCAACAATTACTATTGAAAGCAAATCATAAAATTATATTGTGAAATTGTATGAACAACTTTTTATTGCAAAACATGAAGCAATGTTTGTTATTTAAGTTTTTTTGGAGATAATTTTCAGTTGATTTTTTATGTATATTGTAGCTGCTGTCACAGTAAACATTGAACATGGTGATACTTATAGTCACATTGATGTTGGTGTATAAAATATCCAGTGAATGCAGTGATGGACGATAAAACCAAGTATTTGTATTTGAATAAAAGTATTTTAAAATACGTATTTTGTATTTTAGTATTTTGAACCCTATTGAAAAGTATTTTGTATTTTGGTATTTAAAATACTTATCCTGGGGTATTTTAGTATTTGGTATTTTAAATACTCTGTGGTCAGTATTTTGCCCACCTCTGAGCTGTTGGAATATAACACTTGCAAATCAGGACCAAAATAATGTGTTACATAGTGTAATAAAGTAATTATCTACAACAGGGGTGGGCAAACTTTTTCTTAGGAGGGCCACATTGAAAACTTGATTGCTTTTGGCGGGCCGCATATATATTTTGTCTATTTTAAATATAATTAACAAGGTATGAAAATATGAATTAATGATATTAACTATGTATTTGTCATTTTATTTCACATTCACACTCTATTACACATTCATATTACATTTTTTTAAACCAACTAAATCAGTTCAGTGCTAATTTGATACTAAGACTTTACTATTCATATTAATTCAAATAAAGTGGTTGTTACCTGTGAAAATAATTATGAAGACAAAGGAATTTTATTTAAATACAAGCTGACCACAAAGAACAATTATAATTACGCAGTGGCTACGGTTCCAAGGAACGGGACTCCGTATTGTTTTTTTATGCGGGTTTAACTATAGATGTGCGCATGCGCGACTAGACGGACCCCGTATTATTTTTTTCCGGGGTCCGGCTATAGATGTGCGCTTATGCGACAATCGAGATAATTTTGTTTCGGGTCCGTCCATAGATATCTATGGGTCTGTCTAAGTTTAATAATTTCATTAAAATAATTAATAATAAAAAGAAATAACATGAAAATAACAAAAGTTAAAAAAAAAACTAAAATAAAAAATGTGCACTAAATGAGTATTTATACCCCCAGAAACACTTAAAAATTAACGGAACGCGTATATTTTACAACGTTTTTCTTAACTTCACTTCTTGTCTGTTTGATTGATTGATTGTTTGTGTGTTTGTCCGCGGAATCCAATTTTAGACCACATTCCGATAAGCTATAGCTCTGATACGTTCAATAAAACTCAGAACCCGATGACAATGCAATATTCTTATAATTTCATTATGATTTGATGAGTTTCTTAATAAATAAAATTAAATATGTATGGCGAATAGATCACAGCCTTGTCTAAATCAAGGGAGATCACTGGTGCTATACTCTACTGCACCTGAACACGTGTGTGATTAGACCACTTCCAGAACAAACAAAAAAAAATTTAACGGCCAAAATTGATTTTAAAAGCGAACGTAGCGCAATAAAAACAAATGTGTTGAAAAATTATTTCAAGTGAAAGAACTCAAAATTTATATTCTCTGTTTATAAACATGATACTCCAAAAAGTTTCACTACTTTCTTTGATTTTTTTTTTGCGCATGAATACATGTGACGTCAGAGCTCTCCAGTACGTTCGAGCAGAAATATATATAGTTAAATCGGGTCTATCTTACACCGTACACCAACATTATTTAACTCTTCATATTAATTGAAAAAAAAAATATTTTAACTAAAAAGTAGAAAATAAAAATTACATTATAAAAAATTATTTTATAAAAAAACAACGTTTTTCTTGCGTACTATAAAGCAGAAAATAATTTCTGAATAAATTGGTCACATGGTAATAGTAATAGACTTTATAAGAGCTTCTGATTTTTATAAAAACGAAAAACGTTGGGCGCATGTTTTATATTATGTGAATGTTTGTATTAAAGTATTAGAATCATCAAATGTTAACAATTAAATCCCCTGCTGTAGAATTTTCACGTTACGGGTCTGTATCTTATCCAAATTCTAATTAATTTGTAATTATGGCGTACTTTGACAAATCTAACACAAGTGACGTCTGCTCAATGCCTGAAATTATATTGTCTCGTCGGCAAGTTTAGAAATTGCAACTGAATTATTTGCTTCACGAACAATGTCTTCACCAGGCTTGCGGAGCCGGAGCCGAGGAGCCGGGAGCCGCTACTTTTTGCTGGAGCCGGAGCCGGAGCCGAAAAAATCTGGCGGCTCCACGGTTCCCAAATGCTTTTTTTTTACAGCAGAATTTATTTTTTTTTAGCTTTAAAATTCCAAATTTGTTTGATTGTTTGCTTCCTACAATTTGAAATGTTGTTATTTTTACAGTAACAGCGTTAAAATGATAGCGTGCACCACCACAAGAATTCTTTAACGGGGAATCGTTTTGTGTTCGTTTTAAAACTTGTTTACCCTCCGAAATTATTTTGTTATATATAAAGTTAAAACAGTTTTATTTCATAGAATAATTGTATCAATCATTTAAAATAAATTTTTACTAAGACGACAAATAGAACGCGTCATTTCGTATTATTATTTGACCGCGAATCAGGCCCGTAGCGTGTGTGGGGGCCAGGGGGCTTAGCCCCCTTGCGTTTTGTCAGGCCCCCTCTGCTTATTTGCTCTACTTAGTAAAATGTATTACCTGCTATTGCCTGGCCCCTATTGTAGAATGCCTGGCCCCTGCTGTCAGGCACGCCGAAGGGGGGCAGGGGGTCATTGCCAGGGGGCCCGCATCTGTAAGGGGGCCCGGCCGCCTCGACCATGTCAATTTTTCACGACTTATTGTTTATTAAGGGGCCCGCAATGATGTCCTGCCCTGAGGCCCTTGTTGGCTCTCGGAGCCACTGCCTGCTGTAGAAATTTCACGCTACGGGGTTCCGCGAATTCGTAATAGACTAAAAACAAAATGGTCGCTTTCTGTATTTAACAATTTTATTATAAACAGAATATCTGAAATAGAGTAGATAAATTTATAAGGCTGTGGCTATACGGACCCGGGTCCCAATAAAATCCGATTGTTATTCGGACCCGTGGCAAATATGCACTAAGCTTAGCTATATTTAAACTTTATTAGACGGAACCCGAAAAAATAATAATACAGAGTCCGCTTAGTGGAACCCTAGACACTGAGTAACGATTAAGTCATACAATTCAAACAATTATAAAAAAAACAATAATAAAGTTTATGTATAGCTAAGCTAAGTGCATATTTGCCACGGGTCCAAATAACAAACAGACTTGATTGGGACGGGGGTCCGAATAAAAATCGGAGTTTATTGGTACCCGGGTCCGAATTT
This sequence comes from Bulinus truncatus, assembly GCA_021962125.1. Lineage (NCBI taxonomy): Eukaryota > Metazoa > Mollusca > Gastropoda > Planorbidae > Bulinus > Bulinus truncatus. The sequence continues at coordinate 13,907,251 of JAGDYQ010000003.1, read as the reverse complement.
ATAAATAATAAATATAAATACTGAAGTCTTTAAAATATTTTAAATAATGTATTATTTTACTATTTTCTAATTTGATCATTGAAATAACTTTTTATTACTTATGAAAATGGCGACTAGTGAAACCTTGGTCGAAAATAATGATATGATTCTGGATGCACTGAAATGGTTTGTTTTTAGTAAAACCGACATGCGTATATTTTTCACGTTCCTGACTATGGGGCAGCCCCGTAGCGTGAAAATTCTACAGCAGGGGCCAGGCATTCTACAGCAGGGCCAGGCAATAGCAGGGGGCAGGTAATACATTTCACTAAGTAGAACAAATAAGCAGAGGGGGCCAGACAAAACGCAGTGGGGCCCCTGGCCCCCCCCTGCACTCTACGGGCCTGCTATGGGGTGAATGCGACAATATTTGCCTAACTTTTTATCAGCGGCATGTTTGCGTGGCGCAATTACAAAATTTTTTTTCTCGTGTGATACTATCTTATTAGGGAGCCGGAGCCGGAGCCGTCATATTTGTGGGAGCCGGAGCCGGAGCCGGAAAAAATTTTGGCGGCTCCGCAAGCCTGGTCTTCACGCAAGAGAGATCCACACATTTCGATCATAGTGTTTTGTGTAGTTTCCGACAGGCCCACCGACAGAAATTTCGGGCCCCTGGGCAGGGCTGTCACGGGCCTCTCGTGCTGATAATAATATTTTCAAAAGTTGATTGGACAGCGCAGTCCGGGCACCTAAAACTCGCCCTAGAACTCTCCGGGCCCCTGAGCATTTGCCCCTTGCCCCCTCTCGGCGGCACAGGTTGCCGAGATATACTTAGCACTACAGGAAACAATTGACAAATGATTACCTAGTACTTCATCTCCAGATTCAACATGAAACTCTAACAGGTCGTAAAATATACCAGAATGTGATTCTTTTCCACGAAGTGTTAAATCAAAAAAAAAAAAAAAAAGAAAGAAATGGAGGGACCCTGCTTGTTGCAATTTTCTTGACTTTGTCTTCTAAATGATGATTTCAATTGCTCATCTATAGAAACTTCTTTGGCTACCAATAGTGCAACAAAATAGCTTGAATCCTTAATAAGAGTCTTGTGCCGTGTGCTTTGCGTGTGGCTACGTGCTCTTCGTTGAAATCTTTTTAATTTTGTGCATGGTTTGATAACAAATGCTCCATGAACTCCTTGAATTCTTTTTGCTAAAACAACACGCACAAACTGCAAAAGCCACCTTTTAACATTTGCAAGTATACAACCCACGATGAATAGTTTGATAACCAAGCATATCTAAAACCTCTGTTTCCATCCCTGTCAGCTCTAAAAATCTTATTATCAGGGGTCCTGCAATCAAGGATCAGCAGCCATTTCAACACATTTGAAAGGTCGTTTGTCAAGACATACCTTCCAATATCCAATTTAGGAAACGAAGAAGTGACAGCGACAATCAAGTAATAAATAGTTTCTTCAGTTGTGTCTGGCTGTTGAACTTGTAATATTGTCCTCAATGTATATGATAATTCAGATACTGCAAACGGCTTTTCGGAATCCCGCGATTGCTCTACTTTTCGTTTTATTGAGCCTGTACATTTATGTTCTGATATCCATCTTTTCATATTTAAATTAAGATAAATTTAAAAATTCACCCAAAGGCAGACCATCTTAAACTAACAAGAGTTGCCAAAAACACTATCGAAGGCCCAATCAAGATACAGAAGGCCAAATTAAACCAAAAAAATTAAAATCCGAACATTCTTGTGCTTGTAGTCAATTGTTTGAATTTTTAAATAAGTTTATTTTTGTCAAAATAAATAATTAATGTTATACTTAACTTGTATTAAATTGATAAATAAACCTGTATGGCATTGTCAGTTAAAATAAAAAAAAAACGTGTCCCCCCCCCACCCAGAAAAATTCCTAGCGACGCCCATAATACGACTAATACCCATTTCATTCAAATATTTCCATTTGGTGGCACTAGACATAAAATAGCTTTTGGGCACGGACGTTTAACATCAGATTTCAAAGAAAATATTTGAATGAACTCCCTTTTTAAATTGGAATCCGAGAGTGTAACATTTTCATAAGAACGTCCCAGGATCCTGTAACTGTATTGTTATAATTAGGTTAATGTTAAATGTATGATACTTATCCAGATGTGACATCTTTATTATACTTTTCACTGTGTAAGTGGATGGTGAACACTTGAAAATGTGTAACTTTATTATATCATATTATAATTTTTTTTTCCAAAAGTCTTTGCTTAATTGTATGAAAATAAATTTATATTGAAAATCCCTACTTAAAAAATTTAAAACCACAAGGTGTGGTTGACAAATGAAAACACTCACACCACATGCCGTTGTTGACAAATGAAAGAAAACACTCACACCACATGCCGTTGTTGACAAATGAAAGAAAACACTCACACCACATGCCGTTGTTGACAAATGAAAACACTCACACCACATGGAATGGTTGACAAATGAAAACACTTACACCACATGCCGTTGTTGACAAATGAAAGAAAATACTCACACCACATGCCGTGGTTGTTAAATTTAATGAATGACATTAAAAAAAAAAGAAACGCCTGTAAGATTGTTTATTTAAAATGTGTACATTGCGACAAGCGTTGAGGTAAATTTGATAAGAAGATTGACAAAATTTAAACACGTTGGCTAACTTCAAAAGTAAAATTCCTTATAGCTGTCAATTTTTACATTAAAAAATAATATTAACGACCTCGATATCTCTGTTTTTAAAATATAACTTTAATACAACAAATTAAAAAGTGTCTAACAGTAAATAAAAACCATTTATTTATCTCTTAGACACCTCTTTCTGCAGGTACAACCAAGAGTAGATGTTTAATCCTCACGTTCGACGGCTCCACTAAGAGGCTACTCCAGGTCAGATCTTTTCACAGAACGGAACAGAGTGCGCTTGTTGATCTCAGAGTCCAAACTGGGAGAACCGCCATATTTGCCCCATTGATACTGTCTTTTTGCATGCCTGAAGGGTGTGTTCCTTTTGTCAAGGTCATCTATGGGCTCATTGTGGCCATTGTCTGTGTCCAGATCTCTCTTGTCGATCTCAGAGTCCAAACTGGGAGAACCGCCATATTTGCCCCATTGATACTGTCTTTTTGCATGCCTGAAGGGTGTGTTCCTTTTGTCAAGGTTATCCATGGGTAGACTGGGGCTACTGTCTGTGTCCAGATCTCTCTTGTCGATCTCAGAGTCCAAACCGCCATATTTGCCCCATTGATACTGTCTTTTTGCATGCCTGGAGGGTGTGTTCCTTTTGTCAAGGTCATCTATGGGCTCATTGGGGCCATTGTCTGTGTCCAAATTTTCCATTAATACAGCGGGATTGCTAGGGGACCGTTTCTGAGATTGGTGGCTCTCATCATGTTCGTCCAATGTATTCAAGCCAGAAGCTGAAATACGTAAACAATATATGCATTAATATATAATGGAGAAACTTCTCATTAACTGAAACTGTAATTAGCAACATATAACTTTCCAATATAGCATGAGATTATAATTTGATCAGAAGTATATTTATATGACAACAACTGAGTAGAAAGTACACATTCTAATCATAATGAAACCGGTTTTTTTTTAAATATTTTTTTACGACTGATTCTTTGATAACTAAACGTCAATGTCTGCTGTCAATTATTTTACAGATCATATTTAAGTTGTCCTATAGAGTTTTTTTGGCTTTTTTTATTTTCTCATGCTCAAACATCAATGAAGTATAACCATTTAAGGATATCTTTAGATGTGATAAAATTGAACCAATGCCATTTTTTTTTACAGGAATTCTTTGAAACTATATGAATTGAAAAAGTGTGGATTGCTGAAATAATGAAAATTACATCATAAATAGAGAGGGAAGTAATCATGTTAAATAACTGTTACAAAAATAAATAATGATTACGCCCCTTTGATTAGCTTTTATTATTTATATTTAAAATATAAGCAAAAACGGTACTTAAAACGCCCCCTTTTTCGGCCCTCAGAGGTTAGATCGCAAAATGGACCAAAGTGTTGTTTTGGCAGGCCAAGACCTACAAAATGATATATACATCATGGGTCTAGGACTTATGGTTGCTTAGATATAGGGCGCTCCTTTGTTAATATAGCTTATATAGTAAAAACGGTACTTAATACGCCCCCTTTTTCGGCCCTCAGAGGTCAGATCGCAAAATGGACCAAAGTGTTGTTTTGGCAGGCCAAGACCTACAAAATGATATATACATCATGGGTCTAGGACTTATGGTTGTTGAGATCTAGGGTGATGACGGACAGACAGACAAAACGGGGGAAAATGCTCTCAAAATATCTTATAAAAATCAACGTTTTTCTTTCGTACTAAAAAGCAAATAATATTTTTTTGAATAAATTGGTCTTTTGGTAATAGACTTTATAAGAGCTTTTAACTTTTATAAAAAGAAAAACGTTGGGCGCATGAATTTTATATTATGTAAATGTTTGTTTTACAATGCTGAAATTTTGTTTAAAGTAAAAAGTAAAGTTCCCTTCTTTGCCCTAACGGGCCAAATGGCAGATGAAGTGTAGAATTCATCTGTTTCTATAACCTCGGCATATGAAGGGATTGTGTGGTTAGCACAACGCCCAGCCGCCTTTACTTCCCCATCTTAAAGTCATGTACCCATTTGAAGCTGGGTGGACTTGTGGGACGACTTTGCACCAAATTTCACCTGGAAAGATTCAATGGGCCTCACCGAGGATCCAACTCAGGACTCTCAGGTCGATAGTTGATAATCTACACGAGACACATTAGGAAGACACTTACATTAGGTATTTTAACGAGACACTTACATTAGATAGAATAACTATAAACACATACACTTACATTAGGTATTGTAGCTAGACACTTACATTAGGTAGAATAACGAGACAATTACATTAGGTTTTGTAATGAGACACTTATATTAGTTATTGTAGCTAGAATGTATATTTCAATTCGTTTATTGCAATTATTGCAATGGTAACAATTAAATCAAAAAAGAATTATTACAGAAGGTTTTCGAAATATCACGACATTTGCAGATCATTTATTAGAACTTCTATAACTAAATGCATATGAGTATGAAACATTAATTCTAGTGTTGTATAACCTAAACTCATGATATAGAATGTAATACTTGTAAAATCAATTGAATCAATATAGGTTTATTAATATAGCTACAGTATATTAAAAAGGTTTTCATTTATATAAATTAGAGTATGCTAGAAAGGTATTGACCTGGATGTTTGTGTTCATGCTCCCAACGTTTTTCGTTTAATAAAAATTAGAAACTCTTATAAAGTCTATTACCATGTGACCAATTTATTCAGAAATAATTTTTTATTTTTTAGTACGCAAGAAAACGTTGTTTTTTTATAAAATATTTTTATAATGTAATTTTTATTTTCTACTCTTTAGTTGTTGTTTTTTTTCAATTAATACATACGAAGAGTTGTTTGGATTGCCAAATTTAGGGGACAGACAAACTAGAAGTGACCCCGGAAAAACAAACAAGAAGTGACCCCGGAAAGAAGTTAATAAAAACGTTGTTTTCGAAAAATGCTTAAGAATCTCATCAAATCATAATGAAATAGTAAGAATATTGCATTGTCATCGAGTTCTGAGTTTTATTGAAAGTATGAGAGCTATAGCTTATCGGAAAGTGGCCTAAAATTGGATTGCAAAATTCCGGACAGACAAACAAAAATTGCCCCGGAAAGACAAACAAGAAGTGAAGTTAATAAAAAAAGTTGTAAAAAATACGGCATATTTCCCTGAATTAATAACGAGGGTAAATCAGATAAACATTTGGTCACGTTACATTGTTGGAAAGGACGATTGAAAAAGTATTCTTAAAACGTCAAAATGAAAAAAAATGTTTCAGCTACTTTAAAATATTTTTACTAATTGATAAAATAGATATTTCAATGAGTCTAATCAATATTTAATGAGTCTAATCTAATATCGACTGTCGAAATGCGAGCAAAAATTTTAAACATTTTTTTTTAAGAACTACGAAATTACTTCCATGTAAAAATGAACAAAACAAAAGCTGTTTAAGTAAATTGTCAATACAAATGTAATATTACTGTAGAGAACAAATCGCTATTAAATGACATCCTGTATAATATTAAAGGTGAAATGTTTACATTAAATGGTAATAAATAAATGTCGAATAGGCGGGGTCGAACTGTCAGGGGTCGAACTGTCAAGGGTCGAAAAGTCATGAACCCCCCACCCCCTCATTGATATCTTCTGCTCGAGACAGTGAAATAATTAATGAAACTTATACAAAGATGTATCTAATAAGTGTTTGGAGGTTGCAGCAGGTTGTGATATATATATATATATATATATATATATATATATATATATATATAGATAGTCCTTACCGTGTGCCAACTCCTCACTATATACACAACACACGACAACCGACAAGAAAGCCAGAACCAGAGCTACATTACTGTGCTCCATTGCTCTAGACAAAGTAGATTTTAAAAAATTCAAACATTTTTTTTTTACTTTAAAATAAAGAAAGGAAAATGTGAATTATAATAATAAACCTGTATGTGTATATAAATACATAAAGGAGATTTACATTAGGCAGTTTGCAGCCCCGTAGCCAAGGAGGGGCACTGGCGGGCAGTGCCCCCCCCCCGCTAGGTGTGGAGTGCCCCCTCCCCCCCCCACGCTTAAAAAAGAAGAAAAAGAGGAAAAAATAAAGAAAATGTAACTAAAATGAGAAGGCGCCCCCTGCTTACTTTGACCTGGCTACGGGCCTGGCAGTGTGACAAGACACATAGGTAGTGTAATGGAACACATTAAGTATTTCAATGAGACATAATAAGTAGTGTAACGAGAGACATTAAGTTGTGTAGCGATACACATGAAGGTGTGTAGCGAGACACATTAGGTAGTGTAATGAGTCACACTAGATAGTGTAACGAGACACATTAGGAAGACACTTACATTAGGTATTGTAACAAGATACTTACATTAGATAGAATAACTATAAACACTTATATTAGGTATTGTAGCTAGACATTAACATTATGTGGCATAACGAGACACATAAGGAAGTATAGCGAGACACTTTAGTTAGTGCAATAAGACACATTAGGTAGTGTAATGAGACACATTAGGTAGTGTAACGAGACACTTACATTAAGTATTGTAACTAGACACTTACATTAGTTAGTATAACCAGACACATAAGGACGTGTAATGATTCATATTAGTAAGTGTAGCTAGACACTTACATTAGGTAGTATAACGAGAAATTACATTCGTATTGTAATGAGACACTTATATTAGGTATTGTAGCTAGACACTTACATAAGTTACAGTAGATAGCTGGTCAATGTCCAGTACACAACGGATCAATGTCTAGTACATAACTGATCAATGTTTAGTTCATAGCGGATCAATGTCCAGTACATAGCGAATCAATGTCCAATACATAGCGGATCAATGTCCAGTACATAACTGATTAATGTCCAGTTCATAACTGATTAATGTCTAGTACATAAATGATCATTGTCCTTACACAACTGATCAATGTCCAGTAAATAGCTGATTAATGTCCAATATATAACTAATCAATGTCCATTTCTTAGCCAATCAATGTCCAGTACATAACTGATCAATGTTTAGTTCATAGCGGATCAATGGAACGGATGGCCGAGTGGTGTAGATACTCGACTGTCAACCTGAGAGTCGTCGGTTCGATCCTCGGTGAGGCCCATGGAATTTTTCCAGGTGAATTAGGTGCAAAGTCGTCCCACAAGCCCACCCAGCTTTAAAATGGGTACCTGACTTAATTTAGGCAAGAAAAGGCGGCTGGGCGTTGTGCTAATCACATAATCCCTTCATATGCCGAGTTTATGGAAACAGATGGACTCTACACTTCAACTGCCCCATTTGGCCCGTTAGGGCCAAGAAGGGAAGATTTTCCTTTTTTTTTTTATAACTAATCAATGTCCATTACTTAGCTGATCAATGTCCAGTACATAGCTGATCAATGTCCAGTGCATAACTGATTAATGTCCGGTACATAGCTGATAAGGGTACAGTAGATAGCTGTTCAATGTCCAGTGCATAACTGATTAATGTCCGGTACATAGCTGATAAGGGTACAGTAGATAGCTGTTCAATGTCCAGTACACAACGGATCAACATCATTTCATAACTGATCAATGTTTAGTTCAAAGCGGATCAATGTCCAGTGCATAACTGGTAAATGTCCAGTACAAAGTGGATCAATAATTCATTAAATAACTGATCAATGTACCGTAGATAGCTGGTAAATGTGGTTATTACAATTAATGGAAAACATTTCAACTCAGATGGCTGGCAAAGAAGTGAGCCGTGTGAACGAAATGTACTACTCAAAGGGAGATGTGTATTTTGCGAAATCATCAAAAACACGTTACAGCCCGGGTGATTCGACTGAAAGGTGCGAATGTATGTGCAAAGATAAGATATTCAATGTTCCCTACTTGGACAGATATATATTCTCAAATGTAATTTATCTTCTCTACTTCTTTTATTTTTTTACAGGCTGCACTTCGGAAGTATGTACGTGCTAAAACCAACACGCAGTCCGCCAGCACGTAGAATGAGACAAAGACAATTTAAGTTATTTTTTAATAGTGTTTTACCAATATGAAGCTTTGTCATTCTATTAAGAGGTACCAAAGTCTTCATAGAAAAGTCTTTATAACAAGGTTTAGATTGAAACTCTGTCTCCTGCTGGCAGTCAGAGAATCAGAAGTGACATCATACTAGAAGATATAGCCTCAATCATTCCCCGAAAAAATTTAATGGACTCATCGGTTTCATGGTTTATCTACTACATTGGCATCAGCGTTATACTCGTACTTGGACAATGTTACTTCATCGGTCGACAACCTAATCCTGGTATCGGAAGTTGAGGCCGAATGCCGATTCCCTTTGCGACACTACAGAGGGACTGAGCAAGCCGTAGATCTTGTGCTATTTGAGTGCCCCGAGCTGGGTTGATCAGTAGGGTAGCTTGCTAGCCATTAGCCTTTAAAGGGGTTCCCCATATGTTGAAAAACACAGCGAGTTTGATCTCAAGGGCTCTAAGAGACTAATTATCAGCTTGCAGTTTTCAATGAGAGAGTTTAGAGAGGCAGGGAAAGAGCCAAGGCTATGAATATGTACAAATATGACATGGATGCTCGGTTTTATGATTTGGTTATATAGACTGCAACTGAACTTTCTAAACATAAGACAATCTGTCAAAGGCAGGGAATCAAGATGGAATATTATTCCTATAAAACTTCAAGTTTTTGGTGAAATTGTGCTCGTGGAAAAGAACCAGGTGGCAGATACACTACGCAGACTACCTGCAGATGGCAGAGCGGGGAATAAAAGACCAGCTGTAAGGGACACAGGCTAGAGCTGCTCATATTTGTGATTAAAGAATTAGAGTTTCAGTTCTATGCTGTGATTGTGACTTCTTTAAGTGTTGTATGTGATGACACTGTGAACACAGCCTATTAGGTCTACCACAAGATAGTTAATATAGCTTTGACACATCCCTGATCATACATTTCTTTTCACTGAATTGTTTCTGTAATTGTTAGTCTTTTATTATAAACAAAATAACAACTGGATTTTCTTTTTCAGTTTAAAATCATCAAATTTGATTTAAACATTTCATTTAACTTTAACCTAATCTGGTGGCGCCTTGTTGCAGCTCGTTTGACTGCATGTGTTGAAGATTTCTCTGTCACACACGTCCTACACTCAGTTACCAACACATTGTATTACTGAGATACTAATCCTTTAATGACTCACGTGAATCATTCGACTACATAACTTGCTAGACAATCATTCGATAGATTGAACAAATAAATAAATCACTCTCCAAATGAATCACAAGCTACACTACAGATAAATCAACCTTACGTTTAGTTAATAGAACTTTGACATCGACCTCCAAGTACATTTCTTTTCAAAAGTCCATTAAATATTTCTGTATTTGATAGTCTTTTATTATTCGAGTTAAAAAAAAAACTGCGTGATTTTGTTTTTCAGTTTACAATCATTACATTTTACACCCATGCCCTCACAACAAAACACACACACACACACAGTCAATCTGTGACACTCGAAAATATAATTCTGTATTGCACATGAAAAAATTAAAATTACAATCTGAATTTACAATCTGAAATAGTTATCACCCATCGTCAGTGTAAAATTTCAAACATTCTACTTTAACTCGTTTAATCTCTTTGCCTCTACAACGTTTCCCGTATATTGAAATAATACATTGGTGATTAACAGTACATGTAAGCCAATCAATGTCAAATGACATGTCAAGTACAATAGTAAAGCTCACCTCGTATAATCGTTAAGTATTTACAGACATATATTATGTATGTTTACTTTGCTAAGTAGGCCTATTTGAATATTATGTTGAATTAAGAGATTCACAACTTTCTATTATTTATTAAAAATTGCTCTATTTATTTATTTTGATGTTTTTCCTCTGTTGTTGTTATTTTTTACTTGAATAAAGTTTGCTCATTTCCCCACAGCTCCTCTAAGTCAAAGATAATATTTTTTGATGTTATACGAGTAATATTTATTGATGTTATACGAGTGATATGTATTGATGTTATGCCAGTAATATTTATTGATGTTATGCCAGTAATATTTATTGATGTTATGCCAGTAATATTTATTGATGTTATGCCAGTAATATTTATTGATGTTATGCCAGTAATATTTATTGATGTTATGCCAGTAATATTTATTGATGTTATGCCAGTAATATTTATTGATGTTATGCCAGTAATATTTATTGATGTTATGCCAGTAATATTTATTGATGTTATGCCAGTAATATTTATTGATGTTATGCCAGTAATATTTATTGAAGTTATGCCAGCAATATTTATTGATGTTATGCCAGTAAAACGCTTTAAAAAACATACATTACATAATGAATGTATTGTTACAAGAAAGTTTTGATTCGATAAAGTGACATCCTGGCAGCTAGTCATATTTTCGACTTGCGAGCCCCCCCCCCCCCAGACACACACAATGCATCAATTGACGTGGAGTACTTGTGATAAATGCGCCATTTATTCTGGTGTGTATTAGTCAGACGGGGAAATAGTTTTCACAAAAGTTACATCTGGAGATTTAGTACAGAAGAATAAAATCTAGCCAATATGAATAATGATTCACCCACGTCAAATCAGTCCTGTTATATGGAGCAGAAACAAGTAAGATGTCTAAGACCACATTAAGGAAAGTCCAAACATTTACCAACAGCTGGCTCAGAAGAATCCTCCTAATTCGCTGGCCTGACACCATCAGCTATGTCAGCGTTTTTGGAAAGTACCTGCCAACTCTCGGCTGAAGAAGAAATGAGAAAGAGGCGATGGGGCTGAATAGGACACACCCTACGCAAACCAGCAATCGATGTCACAAGGTAGGCACAGATGAGGAATCCCCAAGGTAAAAAGGAGAGAGAAACATCTGGCGGCGATACATAGAATATGGCTTACACATGAGACCTGTTGGAGAGGATGGGGAAGGACGAAGGAACATGGATATCTGTTAATGGTGTCCCTGCCATAGTTAAAAGGAAATGATGGTAAAGGTGATAATGATGGTAATAATTTCTGAACAGATAAGACATGGGGAAAACCATCAAAAAAGCTCGTGACAGCTCGTTATATAATTTATTTTTGGCAAAAGGTCTAAAAAATACTCTTTTCCCAATGGTTAAAAACATAATTGTTAGGGTTAAGAATAACATTTATGTTTAATGTTTTTCGCAATTTTGACCAAAACACTGAAAGCTTGACAAACATAAAACTAAAAGAGTTCTGTGTGAATAATGTGATATCATAGACAACAGACATTTGTGATAAGCTTGTTTATCAAAGAGAGTTAGCTATGTGGATGTCTATTAGGTGATGGACAAGCTGCAGTAAAAATAATTACTAAACACTTTCCTCCAATACACAAATGGATACACTGTAATGTATAATGTATAACGTGCTTGAGGTTCCGATGACGAAAAATGTTTCTGTTGTTTTTAGAGCATTTTCTAAAAAAAATGCTCTATTGTCCCCGTTTTGTCTGTCCGTCATCACCCTAGATCTAAACAACCATAAGTCCTAGACCCATGATGTATATATCATTTTGTAGGTCTTGGCCTGCCAAGAAATGACTTTTTTCCATTTCACGATCTGACATCTGAGGGCCGTAAAAGGGGGCTTAGTACCGTTTTTTGTTATATAAGCTATATTAATAAAGAGCGCCTATATCTCAACAACCATAAGTCCTAGACCCATGATGTATATATCATTTTGTAGGTCTTGGGCTGCCAAGTGTACATCAAAAGTCCATTTCGCGATAGGACCTCTGAGGGCCGGGCTTCAGGGCTCCTCAGGGGCTTATATATTATATATACACCCTGTACGTTCAATAACCCATTCATTTGGTGCGAAATACTGCAGCACGTAGTTTCACCAAGATTTATTAAGAAACTCATCAAATGAAATAGTAAGCTTGTGTTCTGAGTTTAATTGAAAGTATCAGAGCTATGCAACAATTGACGGAGTTTTCGGACGATTAAATGACTATAATTTCGAATGTTTTCAATTATGAGTCCTATTTCAGTAACCGAGTGTATGTTTTTGTTGTTGTATCACAATGATGTCTCGAGTGTATGTTTTTGTTGTTGTATCACAATGATGTCCCGAGAGTATGTTTTTGTAGTTGTATCACAATGATGTCCCGACTGTATGTTTTTGTAGTTGTATCACAATGATGCCCCGAGTGTATGTTTTTGTAGTTGTATCACAATGATGTCCCGAGTGTATGTTTTTGTAGTTGTATCACAATGATGTCCCGAGTGTATGTTTTTGTAGTTGTATCACAATGATGCCCCGAGAGTATGTTTTTGTAGTTGTATCACAATGATGCCCCGAGTGTATGTTTTTGTAGTTGTATCACAATGATGCCCCGAGAGTATGTTTTTGTAGTTGTATCACAATGATGCCCCGAGAGTATGTTTTTGTTGTTGTATCACAATGATGCCCCGAGTGTATGTTTTTGTAGCTGTATCACAATGATGCCCCGAGTGTATGTTTTTGTAGTTGTATCACAATGATGCCCCGAGAGTATGTTTTTGTTGTTGTATCACAATGATGTCTCGAGTGTATGTTTTTGTAGTTGTATCACAATGATGCCCCGAGTGTATGTTTTTGTAGTTGTATCACAATGATGCCCCGAGAGTATGTTTTTGTTGTTGTATCACAATGATGTCTCGAGTGTATGTTTTTGTAGTTGTATCACAATGATGCCCCGAGTGTATGTTTTTGTAGTTGTATCACAATGATGCCCCGAGTGTATGTTTTTGTAGTTGTATCACAATGATGCCCCGAGTGTATGTTTTTGTAGTTGTATCACAATGATGCCCCGAGTGTATGTTTTAGTAGTTGTATCACAATGATGCCCCGAGTGTATGTTTTTGTAGTTGTCTCACAATGATGCCCCGAGTGTATGTTTTTGCAGTTGTATCACAATGATGTCCCGAGTGTATGTTTTTGTTGTTGTATCACAATGATGCCCCGAGTGTATGTTTTTGTAGTTGTATCACAATGATGTCCCGAGTGTATGTTTTTGTAGTTGTATCACAATGATGTCCCGAGTGTATGTTTTTGTAGTTGTATCACAATGATGACCCGATTGTATGTTTTTGTAGTTGTATCACAATGATGACCCGATTGTATGTTTTTGTAGTTGTATCACAATGATGACCCGATTGTATGTTTTTGTAGTTGTATCACAATGATGCCCCGAGTGTATGTTTTTGTAGTTGTATCACAATGATAAACCGAGTAGTAAATGTGTCATGTACAGACAGTCTATCATCAAAGCTGAGACCAACAGACTAGAACGAGACTTGAAGAACTACTACGTGATTCGGCATTTAACAACCTTAGTTTTCTTCTCTAAACGCCCAGAATGAGATGGACTGTTTTGATTTTCTACTTATTCATTTCTTTTTTTTTTTTGGTTCTTTTACCGTCATCCTACTTCCCCCTCCCACTCACCATTCTGTCTACTCACTTCTTACACTCTGCTCAAACACACGAAATCAAAGACTTAAGAATTCGTTAATACTTTACAATCTGGAAGTGCTCTGAATAAATTCTGTGAGGGACTCGGGGAGAAATTTAAGTAAAAGAATCATTTTTCTTTTGTTGTTTATAAGTGTGTCAAATATGGTTGGTTACATCAAGGTGAACAGACATACCAAGTGCGGAATACTTACAATGGTTTTAGAGAGAGAGAGAGAGAGAGAGAGAGAGTGAGTGAGAGAGACATAATGATAGAGAGAGAGTGTGTATGTGAGAGAAATAAAGAAAGAGTGAGAAAGAGAAAGAGAGTGTGAGAAAGAGAGAGAAAGAATGAGAAAGAGAGATTGAGAGAGAGATAAAGAGAGAGAGAGAGAGAATGAGAGAGCGAGAGAGAGAGAGAGGGTGAGTGAGAGTGAGAGAAAGTAAGTGAGAGAGAGAGTGAGTGAGAAAGTGAGAGTGAGAGAGAGAAAGAGAATGTGAGAGGGAGTGAGAAAGAGAGATAAAGAATGAGAAAGAGAGAGTGAGAGAGAGATAAAGAGAGAAAGAGAGAGAGAGAGAGAGAATGAGAGAGCGAGAGAGAGAGAGAGGGTGAGTGAGAGTGAGAGAAAGTAAGTGAGAGAGAGAGTGAGTGAGAAAGTGAGAGTAAGAGAGAGAGATAAAGAGATATCCATACAGACTTTTAAAATAAACCTTGTACAGACACAATTTCTAATGAATTTTTTTTATATTTGTATTTATATAACAAACATGTATAGAATTAAACTAATCTTTATATCTAGTATGTACATTTGAATGACCATCCAATCGACACACCCCTAACCCACTCTAATATCTGAATTCTTTTTAAAATGAACAGCACTATGCAGAAGTAAAAAAAAGTATTGGAACAGAACATGAAACAAAATTTATAAAATTTAAGTTGAGAATGTCTAATTTGTTTGTTAATTTCTGTAATTTAACAGCTCCAATCGGTCATATTTATTTTTATGCAATGGCTAACGTCAATAATGATATCGTAAATGCGATATTTTACTGTATTAGAACCATAGATTAGAGCAATGGTAACCTACCCCCAGGCCGCGGATCAAAAGTCATTGTGCCGCTCAAGAACTTATTTACTCTGGTGTACATGTATTTCTCTGATTATATCATACTAGCTGTACCCTGCAAAGTCTTTGCATAGAGATAGACTATTGTTCAGCTTTGATACATATTTTCAATTTTTTTGTAAAGTTATGAACGACATTAAAAATCTAATTAATTGTTGTTTCTCTTCCTTACAATAAACTAAATAAAAAAAATTAAATGTGTCAAAGAGATATAATTAGTTGTTGTTCCTTTTCATTAAAAAAAAACTATTAAAAAAATAATAAAAAAAATAAATAATGTCCGTGGGAGGAATTGAACCTGGACAGCCAGAAAGAAATGAAGCATCGTTCCCATTCAGCCACCACGTCAAGCAAAATTTCAGAAATTAAAGTATTAAAAATAAAGGTTGCTTAATTATTTTGTTCTCCCATTCGACATGTTAAGACTCTTATTTTGTAATTTTAAAAAATCAAAGAACTATTTATTTAAAAAAATAAAATATTATAACACCTGATAACTTAAATGAATCGAAATTAGCAGAATTTCTTATATTTTATATAAGATTCAATTTTAAAAAGAACTTTCTTTTCGAAATTAGTTACAACGTACGCTCTCGCTATTCTCACACGTCGGATTATTACTATTGTTTACGTTTGACTATTTTAAAATTCTTTCTGTTGTAATTAAACAACAATTTGAATGATATTTTGTTATTACTACTTTTTAATATGTGGGACTTTTAAGTTTCATAATAAAAATCACAGAAACTATTTAAAATGGTACACTTTTTTAAAAAGAAATCTCGAATCGATACCGTGTTTAATATTTTAAAACTCGAAAACTGAACCCACATTGCTATTATTTATATAGAAACTTTACTGTATTTTCTAAGTGACTACATCAGTATATCTAACTACATTAGTCTCACCATGTAATTACTATTTTACAAATGTCCTTTACCAGGTAATGAAAAAAATTCTTTTTCAATAGTATAACACCAAGGTAATGGTACACACTAGAATATTCACAAATATTGCACTTTTCAGAAAACTAATTTAAATTGAGGATGCCCATTCTATAAAATTTGTACAGTGTGGAATATACTATTTGATGTATAGTGTATTGAATGTACCATTTGATGTATATTGTATGGAATGTACTATTTGATGTATATTGTATTGAATATACTATTTGATGTATAGTGTATTGAATATACTATTTGATGTATATTGTATTGAATGTACTATTTGATGTATATTGTATTGAATGTACTATTTGATGTATATTGTATTGAATGTACTATTTGATGTATATTGTATTGAATGTACCATTTGATGTATATTGTATTGAATGTACTATTTGATGTATATTGTATTGAATATACCATTTGATGTATATTGTATTGAATGTACCATTTGATGTATATTGTATTAAATGTACCATTTGATGTATATTGTATTGAATGTACCATTTGATGTATATTGTATTGAATGTACCATTTGATGTATATTGTATTGAATGTACTATTTGATGTATATTGTATTGAATATACCATTTGATGTATATTGTATTGAATGTACCATTTGATGTATATTGTATTGAATGTACCATTTGATGTATATTGTATTGAATGTACCATTTGATGTATATTGTATTGAATGTACCATTTGATGTATATTGTATTGAATGTACTATTTGATGTATATTGTATTGAATGTACTATTTGATGTATATTGTATTGAATGTACTATTTGATGTATATTGTATTGAATTACCATTTGATGTATATTGTATTGAATGTACTATTTGATGTATATTGTATTGAATATACCATTTGATGTATATTGTATTGAATGTACCATTTGATGTATATTGTATTAAATGTACCATTTGATGTATATTGTATTGAATGTACTATTTGATGTATATTGTATTGAATGTACCATTTGATGTATATTGTATTGAATGTACTATTTGATGTATATTGTATTGAATGTACTATTTGATGTATATTGTATTGAATGTACTATTTGATGTATATTGTATTGAATGTACCATTTGATGTATATTGTATTGAATGTACTATTTGATGTATATTGTATTGAATGTACCATTTGATGTATATTGTATTGAATGTACCATTTGATGTATATTGTATTGAATGTACTATTTGATGTATATTGTATTGAATGTACCATTTGATGTATATTGTATTGAATGTACTATTTGATGTATATTGTATTGAATGTACCATTTGATGTATATTGTATTGAATGTACCATTTGATGTATATTGTATTGAATGTACTATTTGATGTATATTGTATTGAATATACTATTTGATGCATATTGTATTGAATGTACTATTTGATGTATATTGTATTGAATGTACTATTTGATGTATATTGTATTGAATGTACCATTTGATGTATATTGTATTGAATGTACTATTTGATGTATATTGTATTGAATGTACCATTTGATGTATATTGTATTGAATGTACTATTTGATGTATATTGTATTGAATGTACCATTTGATGTATATTGTATTGAATGTACTATTTGATGTATATTGTATTGAATGTACTATTTGATGTATATTGTATTGAATGTACTATTTGATGTATATTGTATTGAATGTACTATTTGATGTATATTGTATTGAATGTACTATTTGATGTATATTGTATTGAATGTACTATTTGAATTTTCTCCAGCATCAAAGGTGGGTTTTAAACCATAATGATACTGTGAAATCTCCATTGGTTGTTTAATTTTAGTGATTTATCATTGACTTTAGACAGACATGGAATTTATTTTAAAATGCCGTTCTTAGGTTTTTGGGAGCCTTGGTAAGAGCCATAGGTCAATGAATTCACTAAATGTATTTAGTGTTTAGGGGCACTTGTGGACTGGACGACTATACTGTCTGAATAGTTTGTTATTCTGATGTGACAGAATTAAAGTATCTGAATAGATTTTTGATAAATCGAGAGACAGAATGTCGGAAAGATGAAAATTTCGATCGTTACACAGAATTTTAGATATATAACATAAAGTCAGAACAACCGACAGATAAAAAGACTGACAGATATTCAAGAAGACAGATAGATAGATAGATAGATAGATAGATAGATAGATAGATAGATAGATAGACAGACACACAGACAGATAGATAGATAGATAGATAGATAGATAGATAGATAGATAGATAGATAGATAGATAGATAGATAGATAGATAGAAAGATAGATAGATAGATAGATAGATAGATAGATAGATAGATAGATAGATAGATAGATAGATAGATAGATAGATAGATAGATAGATAGATAGATAGATAGATAGATAGATAGATAGATAGATAGATAGATAGATAGATAGATAGATAGATGAGACTCCTAAGTACCAATTATTTTTAATATTTAGGAAACAAATTACGGCAAAATATTAAGTTACCTCAAAAATAGATTTTGAAGTTTAAATTTTTCAATATAATTTTGTCTGTGGAGTGTTCAGTACTGCAACTGTTCACCTGGAGGATCTGTCCGTGTAAATAGATATTATCTAGTTGTGGGTCCTTTTTTTCAGTGTCGCTAGTTGATTGACTTACATGTAATCGATTCTTAGCAAAGTTTGTATACTTATAAAAAAAGTGATTTTATAAAAATAAAAAACTCTTCTGTTCGTAGTAATGGATTACTGGGGAGCGGGGGGTCAATTCGGAGGTAATTATTGTTTCAGTAGAATACTCTCTGACGTTCAAGCTCTTTTGACACACACACGCACACACACATGTGTAATATATATATATATATATATATATATATATATATATATATATTAGAGCTGCTCTGCTGTTCGATTAAAAAAATTGATCGAAATTAACGCATGATTAAAAAATTTGATCGCAAATTAACGCACATTTTAATCGACACAATATAATACAATTGTTTGTATTCAAACTAATATGTCATAATATCAAAGCATAACATTGGCATAATAAACAAGTCATTTTAATTTACGAAAGAGGTATAATGAATTATAACATATTTTTTAAGCATTAGAATATATGTCTATTGAATAAGTTAGTGAAACCAGTTTATGGACATGTATCAATCACGTCAATGATGCGAATTATTTTCTTTTTATTTAACAACAATGCCTAACCTTTTTTTTCGTACCGCAGTTTCCGGACTAATGACGTATGTCAACCCCTCTTCCCTCCCTCCCTGTCATATTTTGCTTCACATCGCCCACACGTGCGTCTGTTTACCCTACTCTCCACTTCCCATCAAAAAAAATACACACTTCATTTATATCTCATATGTAACTATTCTTTCATAAAATGATAGTATAGCCAGAAAGTTTATTCCAAACCCCCCCCCACACTCTTTCCCCACCAAGTCACATTTTTAACACACTCTCTCTCCACTTATAGATGTACCAAAAACAAGTTGACACCGGTTCCATTGTTTCAAACTAGGAGCACGCGTCATAAAAGATAATCCTCTTGTTTTAAGGTCATACAGCTGCTATGATTTTACGTAGTCGTGACGTTTACCCCACCAATACTACTACGGTCGTCGAGTTGAAGGACAAATTTACTTTTAATCCTATTTTTGAAGTTTTTGTTTTGTGCCGCGATGTTACTCTTTTATTCTTTCATTCATTTACTTTCTTACAATCAACTATTATTTCAATGTTTTAGTGAACAACAGAAAAGAAAATTTTATTTTTTTATCGGTCTGTCAGTTATATTAATAAAAAATATCTTGTAAAATGAGACTCTTTAATGTTACCGTATGGCAATTTTCAAACGTTCAAAGCTAAAATTTTGAAAGGTCGGCTTTCATTTTTCATCTTCTGTTGTTCTTTCTTTCATGTGTCAACATTAAAGATTCTTTCTTTCGTTTCATTTTGGTTATAGCAAGGGAACTGGAGGTTCACTTGTCGAAGGGCTATATAACAAAACATCTTCATTTTATATTACAATTGGGGCTTTTGTCGACGTACCTAGGGGTGAGGGTGTGTGTAAATTGTGACAGGGTGGGGTTGGTAGACCTACTTAATAAGTGAACGCAACTTGTAGCGTGAAAATCCGTTATTTATCGATTTGGTGAAATTTCAGCATTTTGGTCAAATTAACGCATTAAGGTATTGCGTTAAAAATTTTAATCGCAAATTTTTTTTGACGCGTTAATCGCAAATTAACGCAGTTTAATCAGCAGCCCTAATATATATATATATATATATATATATATATATATATATATATATATATAGTATTTCACGGAATTGGCTAATAACGAAAAATATTTAACCTTTTTAAAAATAATTGTATTTAATTTTAATTTATTTTTAAGTTCAATAAAATATCTCCACTTTTGTCAGCATTTTTCGTTCGGCGTTTGACTTTTTTTTATTTGGTATTATAAACGGAGCTTAAAATGTTACCAGGATGTATCGCCATTAAAAAAGATAACTTTAGTGTTGTAGTCATGGTTGTAGTATTTTGTTTGAGCCGGAAGTCATCTGAGACCCTAATTAAGTTGGTTTCTTTTATGGCACTATTTTTTTTCTCTCATGGCTTCAGAAGTCCAATAGTCAATAGCGTTGTTTGGTATGTTTTGTTTCGAAACAAAGAACTTAGAACTGGCTTAATAAGTAACCTATTTCCAGTTCGTAAGATATGCAAGGCCTACGAGGCCTAAATCGACATGCCTTTCGGGGATCAATACATTGGCACCTCATTTTGCAAGAAAACTCTTGACGGTAAGGTAAACATTTGCTGCTTACTTGTATGACAGCGCTTAACATTGTGAAATTTCAATTATTTAGATATTGCACTGTTTAAGGAGTTGCTATTGACAAAATGTTCACATATATTATTGTATTATAGTTAAATATGTAATATGCTAACGTCATATTCCCTATTATGTAATGTGTAAAATTTTCAGCTTAAAATGTATATAGTTTATTATATATGCTATGTTACAGGGTGGTACAGGTTAGTAAAGAGCCTTAAAGTTTTCTATCAAGCAGCTGCAGCTACTTCTGCATGGTGGATCCTACCAAACTTCTCAGTATCAAGATGGCACCTCATATCGTATATCCAGACATTCCTTCTTTCAATGAAACAGTACCTCACTGCCCCAAGCTGCCTGTTTCCACTCCCACTATGAGGGATAAGCCACATTCAGGAGAGTAAGTCAGACATCGAGGAAGACATTGGAGATATAGATTACGATTTCACAGATGCGATAAAGAAGGACACACTTCACTAGAATGAAAAACTTTAACGATCTGATCAGAGACCTTGGTCTTATCAGGTCCAATGTTGAGCTTCTGACATCCAAGATTGTCGGGGTTGCTGATGTAGTATGTTATTAGCAAATGCCCCTTTTGTTGTTGAGGTTTCTGTTTGTGAATAATACAAGTGGAGGCGTATGGTAGCGGTGACCTTCCACACACTTTCTTTCAAATAAGAAGACAAGTTCGATTTTTACTGACTCATATATTTAATTACACAATGACGAAAAATATAGATATGTAAGAATATAATTAGATGAATATATGTATCACTTGTTCCACTTTAGATATACTTAACACATTTTTCCGATCTTGTCGGATTACAAAAACTCTAACAGCATCAAAATGGTACAACGTCCTTTCTCAAAGGTAACTTACTCAACTTCGTTCCGAAAACATCAAAAACCAGGATCTCCAGTCAGTTACATAAAAACTGTGATCCGGATAAATCCACAAAATAATAAAATAATACCTCTACAAAGCTCAAGCAGTGGAACTTATCGGATGAATGCAAGCAAGTCACTGATTTGAAAAAGTGTCACCAAACATTTTCCAACTTCTTCAGTCGGCAAAGTGTGCTGCACTTGTGCAATAAAGTGACATGTCTCTTTGAGGCTATATTTATCACTTTTAACCCGAATGTATTGCCCCTATTTATAAACAGCTCAACTTGGAGTCTCAAAGGTGCTTCACAATGGAAACTACTACCGTCTCTCCATAAGGCTCACTCTGTGCATCTCAAAGAGGGCAACACCAGTGTAAAGATTTGCTGAGTACCTTGTAGTATAACGAATATGGATGGAATGTCATCACAGACTTCAAAAACGTGCCATTTCTGATGTCCCTTCAATGTGGTTTCACGAAATGTCAATATATATTGGACTTTAAACATCGTTGCTAAGGACATTATAACGAAAACAAGTTTGGGACTACAATTGGGTGTTTCTTCAACGAAGCGATTTGACGTACACTCGGAAGTCTAGAAAACCTAATTTGCCTATTTATTATGCTAGTGTTTTTTTTTTATTAGACGCATGAACTGAAATATGTATATTTCCTTGTTTTGTCACAATAAATACGACATTTTTCATGGTTGTGGTCATAAAAAACAGTTTGTGCTGAATGTTGTCGGTTTTCTATAGTCTTTAGACATAACAAGTTGAAATATATTATTTAGAAGCGGAGGAACAAAAATTGTGTTACATTGTGTCATTAGAGACCCAAAAAAGCATAGTTTAAAAAACACAAATTTAAATTTTAAAAAAACTTTAAATTTAATGCCAGTCTAGAGAGCACTATTAAAACAAAGATCACAAGAGCTCTTCTTGGGTTCTAAATCATAATACGCCATAATACGTTCCAGTAAGTGTGTATCAATTAGCGAGTCGATTCTTTATGTCTCCATTAAATTGACCATTGGTCATTAAATATGAGTACCCACTAGATTCTACTGAAACTGGATCGCCATTGAAAGGTAAGGTTTAAAGCAAGATAGGAATATCCATCATCAAATTGTTTTTAATTACCTTTCCAGATGAATCATTTTTGACTTGAGTATACAGAAATAAGACGATATCAATGTATCGTGTCTTTTATAACTTATAAACATTTGATGGATCATTCGATGGTCTAAATTGACCATCCTATTCATAAAGTCTCCGTTGCTTGGTTTTAAAGTGACAAACTAAATGAAGCACTTACAATGAATTGGTGCTTTGATCTCTTGTCAGTAATTATCAAACGGCTAATGTGTGTGTGTAGGGGGGGAAGTAGACTAATTGAGCACTTTAGTAACAGAACATAAAAAGTACAATTAATATTCTACCAAATAGACAACTGTTGGTTTTATGTCTCTTTTTGACCGGTAATTGGACTAAATTTTGAAAAAAAACAACTAATCTGCTCTCTATTTGTTATTAGTATGGTAGTGTTTAAAATAAGATCAAAAATTGAATATGTCATACAAAAAACGAGATCAAACGCTGAACACGTCATAATAAAATAAAATCATCGAACAGTCATCCTAAAATAAGATCAACCACATGAACAAGTCATACTAAAAATAGATCAAACACATGAATCCGTCATACTAAAATAGATCAAACACATGAACACGTCATCTATATAAATAAAAATGTAAATAAGATGTCAGTCGTGACATCATCACTCCGAAAATTGTTCACAGATTGCCTTGAAGTTAGGACAAACAATTGCAGTAAATAATTAAGCATATTCTCTATACTTATAAGACGTATTTGTTGTCTGTCTGTCTGTCTGTTCCTTTATAACTCAAGATCCAGACAAACAAATAACGTGAAATTTGGTACACATACACATAATTACATGGGGAAGGTTATAGGACAGGTTTCGTTTCATCTCGATGGGTAGTTTAATTGTAATTAATTTTTTTTTATTTTAGTATTTTACTATACTAAAGTAATCTCGACGGCGCCATAAATAAAATTCCTCTGTGACGTCATTTCCCAATGATCGAATAGAACTTGCGCGCTGGTGCTGTATTGTGCCTTTGTGATGCAAAGAATTGTTGTTTTTTCATGCTCTCTGATTTGTACAGTTTGAGGAAGGTAAAGGAATGAAGAAGGATTTTAGAAGACGTGTGAAGCCATAATAATAAGTATATATATATATATATATATATATATATATATATATATATATATATATATATAGAGAGAGAGAGAGAGAGAGAGAGAGAGAGAGAGAGAGGGGGAGGAGAGAGAGATAAAGAGAGAGAGAGAAAAGAGAGAGAGGGGGGCAGGGGGAGAGAGAGGAAAGAAGGGTAGGAGGGAGGGAGGGGGAGAGAGGAGGGGGATGGACAGGGGGAGAAAAGGAGGGGAGAGAGGGAGATGGGAGAGGGAGCAGGTGGAGGGGGAGCAGGGGAAGAGGGAGAGAGAAAGGAAGGGAGAGAGAGAGGGGGTAGGGAGGGAGAGAGAGGGGAGGGAGAGAGAGGGTGGGAGGGAGGAGGAGAGAGAGATAAAGAGTGAGGGGGGCAGAGAGAGAGAGAGGGAATGGGGAGGGAGGGAGGAGGGGGAGAGAGGGAGAGGGAGAGAGAGAGGTGGAAAGGGGAGGGAGGGAGAAAGGAGGGGCGAGAGGGGGTTAGGGAGGGAGAGAGAGGGGAGGGAAGGAGAGAGGGAGAGGATGGGGGAAATGGGAGGAAGAGATAAAGAGAAGAGGGGGCAGGGAGGGAGAGAGGGAGATGGGGAGAGGATGGGAGAAATGGGAGGAAGAGATAAAGAGAAAGAGGGGGCAGGGAGGGAGGGAGGGAAAGGGAGAGAGGGGGAGGGAGAAAACAAAAGGTAAACAGAAATCCTTATTTTAAACCCGGGCAAAGCCGGGTACTTGCAACTAGTTTTATATATTTAGTTTATATATATATATATATATATATATATATATATATATATATATATATATATATCACAACTGTTAAATTCAAAAATAATATTTTATCAATTGATTTTTTCATTATCTTTTTACTTTACATTTTTTTAAACCACGGGAGGTAAATCAATAGTCGTCAAGTGCTAACTAATATTTCGTAAAAATATTTTCTTTACTTTAGTAAATATTCTTTTCTATTCCAATTGAGATAGCAACTAAAATTATTTCCTCAATATTTTTAAAATAATTATCATATAATTTACAGTAGGCGTATCTACGGCAACGAGAGGCAGTGCCCATCTTGTTTAAAAAAAATAGAATGTCGCCATTAGTGCCTTTCCCACATTGGGAGACTGATAACAAGATGCCAACTAATCTATACAAAGATCCGTACGAAAATGGGAAAAAAACATTAACTTCATTAGAGGTTCATATGATTTTTTCACAACTATATGAAGAAATTAAAATTAGCCATACTGAGATTTCTTTTTCATATCGATGTTCCCTGGTAATATCGAGGACCAACTCTGAAGCGATTATTTGAGTTTGCATGAACTTCAAGTTTTTCTTAACGTGAATGGAAATGATTCAGTAAATTGGCATACTTAGCAAAAAAATATGTTTAAAGTTGTTTCCGTTGCAAGGCAAGGAATTTCATTGACCACTAACCATACTAAATGTCGATAGTCTAAAATGTAAATCACAACATTTAGAGAATCTACATAAGGGCCTGAACAACTGTTTTCCTGATTTAAACCAAAGTATTCAATGGGATAGGACATCTGGTTAACATTAATACAACATTCATGTCAGCAGCCTTATTGGCTGCCGAAGAAGAGCAACTATGATGATCTGTTGTTTCAATTGAATCATTTCATCGATCTCATTGACTGTAAAGAATGGTAGAGTAATATATTGACTTGAGTTTCATGAGGAATGAACTTTAGTTTTCGCTAACTGTTATTAACTTGTGTATGTGTTAATAAAGTGTGCAGAATGTTATTTCTTTTTTTGGACGATGGGTAATTAATATTTTGAAAAGAAGGGGATACACCGATGTCAAAATTTTGGGAAACAGACAAAGACAAACCAATAGACTATCATGAACAATTTGACAAACATGAACTAATATACTAACCAATATACTAACAAGAACATGGACATATTTAAGAACTAAAAAAAGCTTAAGAACGTCACAGATCAAACATTTTAATAAACATTGGTTTAACACAATGTTAGAACACAATTATTTTAAGAATATTTTGAATATTTTTTCATGCTAACTATTTATTGAAAGACTCAATGTCCAAGCCCCCATTCCCCCACCCCCATAATACACACATTTTGTCTTCCCCTCAGCACCACGGACTGTCCTTGAACAAATGCAACTGATTGATCATAACATAGGCCAGTAAAGCCCCTATCAAGGCGCCCAGTTGGGTGCTGCCCCCAGTGTAGATGAGAGATGTGCGCCCTTGTGTACGCATGACGCTGGCGATTGTGACCTTGGCGAAGACGTTGAGGGCAGTGCAGATGACCCAGGCGGCGATCTGGGAGAAATTAGAAAGTAGACAATTAGTGCATAGAACTATAACTGGGTGTTTTGTAATATAGACCCTGATATGACTGCAATAT
Organism: Bulinus truncatus; assembly: GCA_021962125.1. Classification (NCBI taxonomy): domain Eukaryota; kingdom Metazoa; phylum Mollusca; class Gastropoda; family Planorbidae; genus Bulinus; species Bulinus truncatus. Next base: position 13,880,645 of record JAGDYQ010000003.1, on the reverse strand, counting down.
GAAATATAGACACTGTTACAGTTATGATAGAAATATAGACATGTATTATAGTTATGATTGTAACATAAATGCGTGTAAGAATTATGATTGTAATATAAATGTCTGTTACAGTTTTCATTGTAAAATAGACACTTGCTACAGTAAATACTGTAAGATAGACACTTACTACAAGTAATATTTTAATACCAGCTGTACCCTGTAAAGCCTTTGCATGAAGATAGACTATTGTAAAGCCAGTGCCAAACCAAGGGATTCGTGGGCCCGTGGGCTTGACCTCTTTTGGGGCCCCTGCATTTTGACGTTCGATACCATGCCATGAGATTATGTACTTAATATTTAATGTAAAAATAGTTTTGGGGGCTCCCATCAAGTTGGGCCAGGCGGGACTTTTGATTTTGGACCCCCCCTCCCCCTACCCTACTTACGCCTCTGTATTCAGCTTTGACACATATTTTCAAAAAAAGGTTGTTTTTTTTTAAAGTTATGAAATACCTAATTAGTTGTTGTTTCTTTGTCTTACAACATCCTAAAGGATAAATCATTTCAATAACAAATGTCAAGAGATCTAATTAGTTTCATTAAAACAACCAAAAGAATAAATTCTAAAAAAAAACAATAAATAAAAAATATGTCAAAGAGAGGTATCGAACCTGGATGGTCAGAATCAAATTAAAACCCCAAGTGCTTAGCCATTCAGCCACCACGTCACACAATCATATTGTACTCTGCAAAGCATTTGCATAGAGAAAGACTATTGTTCATCCAGAGCCAAACCTAGGGATTTGGGGGCCCGGGGGCTTGGCCTCTTTTGGGGCCCCTGCATTTTGACATTCGATACCATGACATGAGATTAGGTACTTAATATTTAATGTAAAAAAATAATTTTTGGGTGCCCACCTCAAGCTGGGCCCTGCGGGACTTTCGTTTTTGGACCCCCTCCACCACCCTAGGTACGCCTCTGTGTTCAGCTTTGACACATATTTTCAAAATAATTTTTTTTTAAGTTATGAAATAATTAGAAATCTAATTAGTTGTTGTTTCTTTTTTTACAACATCCTAAAATATAAATTATTTAAAAAAAAAAAAAAATTCAAAGAGATCTAATTAGTGATTTTTCATTAAAAGAACTCAAAGGATACATTCTGAAAAAATAAAACAATAAAAAAAAAGTCCCTAGGAGGAATCGAACCTGGAATAGTCAGCATTAAAATAAAGATAAATCCAAACAGCTTATCCATTCAGCCACCACGACACACGAACGAAAGGAAATTTTCAATGTACTATTAAAAAAAAATTGCTTGATTATTTTTTCACTTCCGTTTATTACTATTGTTTACGTTTGATAATGTTCAAATGTTATCTGTTTTAATAAAAACTACAATAATTTGAATTGTACTATATATATTAATTATTACCTTTTAATATTTGGGACTTTTACATTTCATAATAAAAACCACAGAAACTATTTAAAACTGTAGATTTTTCAAAAAGAAATATCGAATCGAGACGCTGGTGTCTTGACGCCATTTCGAATTATTGTTTTCCGCTTTCGATTTAAGGCAGAGAGCAAAATGAATAATATGTATAATTACCTATATAGAGACCTGCTACAGTAATGATTTTAATATATTTGTGTTTATTTAATGGTTGTAATTTAGACACATGAAACAAGTCTAATAAAGATACTAGTGTCATTTATGATTGTAATATAAACATGTGACACGGTTGTATAGACCTCTGTAACAGTTTTGATTGTATACAGACACGTATAACAGATATGATTATAATAAAGACAGTGTAACCTTTATGATTGTAATATAAACACAAGTTACATTTATATTTCCCTGACATTTTCCCCGTTTCGTTGTATTATGTTTTCACTTTAGGGCGGTGTGATATTGCCCTAGATAAATTAACAATGAGTCGCATAAAGATAAAGATTTTAACCCAGTAAATGCAAATCGTTTAAGATTTTTTAAAGTTTCTTCGTAATTTGTTCATAGCTCAAAAAAGAAAGAAATCTAGCGACCTCGTTACATCTTCTGTAAACGGCTCTATCACTAGAATGTTTTATGTGAAAAGACATATCACTAGTATGCGAAAAGACATATCACCAGTGTGTGAAATGTAAAAAGACATATTACTAGTATATGAAATGTCAAAAGATATATCACTAGTATGTGAAAAGACATATCACTAGTATGCGAAAAGACATATCACTAGTATGCGAAAAGACATATCACTAGTATGTGAAAAGACATATCACTAGTATGTGAAATGTAAAAAGACACATTACTTGTATATGAAATGTGAAAAGACATTAATAGTATATGAAATGCGAAAAGACATATACAATTTCACAGACAATATGTTTTGTCGTTTTTGATCCCAAGATTAAGCCATTTTCATTTACAAGCATTGGGCCCATAGTAACCTACATCTGGCCCTAGATATTACACTGCCTCTTAAACCGTTTGTGAGGAAACATACTTATTAGAAAGTAATCTGTAACACTTTATACATAAAAGTGTCCTAAGTACAAAGTAAACATAGATACCACCAAAACTCCTCCCATTGTTTGGTGAACCAGAATAGGGTTCGGGCTCATGGCGGCCACAGTGATGATGTAGATCGTGAACAGCGTCCCTAGCAACGTCAATGATGAGATGACTCTAGTCGATTTCACTTTGATCCACATTGTTAAGAAGCAAGCTATTGGATCAACGATGTTCTCGGCCTTAGAAAAACAAAATTAAAAAATACACCGACTAGGAATGGAAAAATACACTAGACAGGAATGAAAAAATATATCATAACTAAATAAGTGTAAGTATATTTTCTCAACCAGATGTAGCTTCCGCTATTGGAATTATAAATACGTCTTTAAGTGAATGAAGTGGGAGGATGGGTGGACTAGGTCCATATTTAGACCTGCCAGCCGAATTTTTTTTTAAGGTTCGGCTGGCTGACATAATTTTTCGACTGATAGCCGGCGTAGCCGAATTTGACCGTAAATTGAGTCAATTGACATTTGCGGCTGAATTTTCGGCTGATTTTCGGCAGATAATGAAATATTTGGCTAAAATTCGGCTGACGCCTAGACAATATTGAATAGATAAAAATTCAGCAATAAAACACTTTTATAATACTTGGGGGAAAGTTTTATTATTTATAACAACAGAAATAAACAGTTTTATGTGCTGTCCTACTAATACAGTGCATTAATGCATTCCACACATTCAGTTTCTGCCACTCAATACCTTGATAAGCACTTAAAATATCAGTTTATAATTGTCATTAATAAAACAAACGCGATGTAGTTTAACAGCTGTTAGACTTGATCGTTTGCTGTTCATTATCAAACCAGTAACCGAAAACATGCACTCCACTGGTACAGATGATGCGATGCTGATGATATGTGAAGATGAGCCAGTTGAGTAAGTTGTGGATACGAGGATGATGCAACACTGCTACGCCAGAAAGCGAGGACATCATGAAATTGAACAACAGGCACCGTCAAATAGTTTGCAATTTCCACAGCCATCTGAAATAAAAGTTCAAAAAATCATAACACAACAGCACTAACTGCTAGTTTATAAAACACTTCATTAAAGTGCACAGTATATGTATTTAAAAATATTTTACTTCAAACTGACTGGTCTATTGAGAGCGAAATAAAACGATAACTGTTTCAATGCCATAAATTAACATAGAATACCTTATTTGTACAATTGTCAGGTGACTGCTCAGTTCTCAGCTCATTTATCAGCTCCATTCGCAATCGCTTACATCGGGTTTCTTCAGGAACATGTTCACTGACTAGCTGCGAATGCGTTACATCAGCTATTGACATGATGAATCCACGGACCATTGCTGACTGTATTGCATTCTCCAGAATTGTGGTTGCTTCTGACCGTGGAATCAATGATTTGAAATTTGGATCATGCAGCTGAAGCAGCTTAATGTGATCATTTACAGGAAATCGATGGTCAAGCTGGTTGATCATTCGTATTTTGTCATCATCAGCATTTGATGCAGTGCAGATCTTTCTTATGTGCCTTATCACTTGTGGAATAGTTGATAAGGTTGGAATTGAAAAGCTGAAGAGATCATTTATGGTCTTGAAATGGTTTCAGAAAGGTAACGAGTTCACTTAAAAATACAATTTCATGGAGACAAATATCAACTCGACCAATACGCTTGAGAGTAGTTTGAACATCTCTTTTCAAGTAAAGTATAGACTGAATCATCATCATTGTTGAATTCCAACGCATTGGACATGATGCCTTCACTGACTTATGATTGTGTCTATGACTGTCAACGATGACGTTAGTGCTGCTCTCAGAGGCATTCACTATCGATGCACTGAACTGATCGTCTACAAGAAGCAATTCACACACACACACACTGACGACATGCCTTCTTTCAGGGTCTTTATCATTTCTTTATCCTCTGTGAATGCTGCATCGTCTTCTATAATTGCGGTCTTGAAATTCTTCATTTTTATTGATGCTGTCGGTGGTATTAAGGTGAAATACGTGTGCTGTAAAGTGCTGATAAGAGTCAACCTTCAAAAGCTTTGAAGTCTTTATTATAATTGAAGCACCATCATGGCAGCTAGTATTTTGTGATCAACAGAAAAGCTTTTCAAGACAGAGCTGATATGGTCAGCAAGGTCATGTGCAATAAGATTACGTAATGCGACAGTTAATATAACGGCGAACGAAGTACGGCGGCTAATGAGGCGCGCCGCATATTTTTCGGCGGATTTACGGCGGACGAAAATTCGGCGGCGTAGCCGGCGCCCGGCGCCGGCTGAGGGGTCTATCCATATTGACGCCCTAAGCCTAGGTCCCTATTGACGCCCTAAGCCTAGGTCCCTATTGACGCCCTAAGCCTAGGTCCCTATTGACGCCCTAAGCCTAACTTATTTTGGCGCCCCTTACCCAGATGCGTAACTAGAGTAAAATGCTGCTCACTTCTCGAGTTACAAAGTACGTCAGTGGAAAAAATACCTAACCTTACTGGCTTCAAAGTAAATGCCACCTGGGACGACATGTGTTGCCGATGGCCTCATCCCTCCCATCTGTTGCCGATGGCCTCATCCCTCCCATCTGTTGCCGATGGCCTCATCCCTCCCATCTGTTGCCGATGGCCTCATCCCTCCCATCTGTTGCCGATGGCCTCATCCCCTCCCATCTGTTGCCGATGGCCTCATCCCTCCCATCTGTTGCCGATGGCCCCTCATCCCTCCCATCTGTTGCCGATGGCCTCATCCCTCCCATCTGTATATAAATTAAACCAAATTCACAATCTCGTTTTAGATTGTTGTTTTTTTCTATCCACCATATTGTATGCTCTATTACATACGAAGTATAAATATTTTAACTGTGTAAAATAACGAGACCATAATTTGTATCTCCAAAGACTATGTGGGTTTTTTTTTTAATATGCGACAGTCATTAGAACTGTCAAACATGTCTAGATTTTTTCCGAATGTGTATAACTTCCTGTCTGTGACTACAAAGTTTAAGGCACAATACTTTAAGGTACTTCAATCTCCCCTATTTAAGGTCTACTTTTATAATCCCTATATAATAATAAAGCCCTTTCATTTACGTTTAAAAAATGTTTGGTTTGTAGCAGGCTTGCGGAGCCGCCATATTTTTTTCCGGCTCTGGCTCCCACAAATTTGACGGCTCCGGCTTGGCTCCGGCTCCCTATTAAGATAGTATCACACGAGACAAATTGTTTGTAATTGCGCCGCGTTCACCCCCATAGTCAGGAACTTGGAAAATATACGCATGTCGGTTTTACTAAAAACAAACCATTTCAGTACATCCAGAATCATATCATTATTTTCGACCGAGGTTTCACTAGCCGCCATTTTCATAAGTAATAAAAAGTTATTTCAATGATCAAATTAGCAAATAGTAAAATGATACATTATTTAAAATATTTTAAAGACTTCAGTATTTATATTTATTATTTATAAATTCGAAGTGACTATTCGGACCCAGGAACCAATAAACTCCGATTTTTATTCGGACCCCGTACCAATAAAGTCTGATTGTTATTCGGACCTACAGCCTTATAAATTTATCTACTATATTTCAGCTATTCTGTTTATAATAAAATTGTTAAATACAGAAAGCGATCATATTGTTTTTAGTCTATTACAAATTCACAGTCAAAATGACGCTTCTATTTGTCGTCGTAGTAAAAATTTATTTTTAAATGATTGATACAATTATTCTATGAAATAAAACTGTTTTAACTTTATAACGCTATCATTTAAATGATGCTACTGTTGTGGCGTTCATAAAACATGACAACATTTCAAAATGTAGGAGGCAAACAATCAAACGTATTTGGAATTTTAAAGCTAAAAAAAAATTCTGCTTTAAAAAAAAAACATTTGGGAGCCGTGGAGCCGCCAGATTTTTTCGGCTCCGGCTCCAGCAAAAATTGCGGCTCCACGGCTCCGGCTCCGCAAGCCTTGTTTGTAGGGGTTGGACTAAGAAAAGACTTTAGAAACAATTTTTTAAATGTACTCAACAATGTGTTAAAAGTACTGAACATGACAGAAACAAAAACTAAGTGGATAAAAGACACAAAATTTTTATTAAAAAAACGTAATATCAATTTATTGAATAAATTATAAATAATATCCTGACAGGAAAATAACATATGAATAATTTATTCATTGACACATCTTCGTTTCTAGAGGCCTTGGTTTGTGGCATGCTGAAGTTTCGGCTCACATTTCTCATGGCAGCCCACTTTGTAAGCAGTGCACCAGCGCCTTGATAGTCTGTGACCTGTGCTTTTTGTGTGTCTGTCACACGATCACTGCAGAAGTGACAGACCATTTCATTGTCTTTTTTCCTTCAAGTAGCACAAGACCTTTAATTGTAACTAAAGGTTTTGGGTCTGGTAATTGAAATGTTATTATAACGATTGCACCAAATGGATAATATAATTTTCTCTATTCAGGGGCAGTACTAAGTAATATTATGTCCATGAACTTAAGACAGCTATGTCTATTAAATGATGTAAGATTTTTTTTCCAAAACCTTCTGGTAGACTTTTCAGCTGCTGAGTGGTACATTTACTAATGTCTATGGTACTTTCTCCATGAATAAGTTGTAGTCAAAACTTGGTGACGGTTTATTTTTCCCTACCCTTTGTACCTCTCTTTTCCAATTCAGCAAGATGGGCAGAAGAAACTAAAAACATTTGGCTTGGTCTGTGATTTTTTTTCTCCAAAGGCTAAAGCCAACACGGAGCCATTTTGTTTTCTAAAATATCGTGCTGTGCTTCACCAATACCAAGTTTATGAGAAATGTTTTTGGGCAGGTATCTTGAATTGGCCCTAACAGTACCTGTCAGTAGAGTTGTATTTTTATAAAGGTACTTTACTTGTTTGAGCTAGGTGTCATTCAAAATATGGCAGTCTCTGTTGAGCAGGTTCCTCTGGGTCATCAACTTTTGAACAACACCTGACCTTCATCATGTCAAACAACACCAAATGCCTGACCTTCATCATTTCATTAAAAGAAATACTTTCCACTGTACATGTCTATGTGGAGAACATTACCCATTACAATCACAAAGTTGTAATTTTTTTTATTCCAAAACGAAAATGTCTTTTATTGGGCATGAACTGAATGTACACAACAAGAACCTAGTGGGTGGGGAGAAGCTAGTAGGTGGGGTGTGGGCTGGAGAAGCTAGTGGAAAGGGGGCTGGAAAAGCTAGTGGGTGGAGTGCTGGAAAAGCTAGTGGGAGGGGGCCTTTAAAGTTAGTAGGTGGGGAGAAGCTATTAGGTGGGGGCTGGGAAAGCTAGTAGGTCGGGAGAAACTAGTAGGTGGTGGGCTAGAAAAGCTAGTGGGTGGGGGGGCTGGAGAAGCTAGTGGGTGGGGGCTGGAGAAGCTAGTGGGTGGGGTTGGGGCTGGAAAAGCTAGTGGGTGTGGAAAAGCTAGTGGGTGGGGGCTGGAAAAGCTAGTGGTTAAGAGGGCTGGAAAAGCTAAGGGGTGGGGGGGGCTGGAGAAACTGGTGGATGAGAAGCTAGTGGGTGGGGGCTGGAGTAGTTAGTGGGTGGGGGCTGGAAAAGCAAGTGGTAGGGGGCTGAAGCTGGTGGAGGGCTGGAAAAGCTAGTGTTAGGAGGCTGGAGAAGCTAGTGGGTGGGGGCTGGAAAAGCTAGTAGGAGAGGGCTGGAGAAGGTTGTGAGGGGCTGGAAAAGCAAGTGGGTGAGAGGGTTGGAAAAGCTAGTGGGTGGGGGCTGGATAAGCTAGTAGGTGGGGAGAAATTATTGGGTCGGGGCTGGAAAAGCTAGTGGGTGGGGGAGCTGGAGAAGCTAGTGGTTGGGTGTTGGAAAAGCTAGTGGTTGGGGGCTGGAGAAGCTAGTAGGTGGGGGCTGGAGAAGCTAGTGGGGTGGCTGGAGAAACTAGTGGGTGGGGGAGAAGCTAATGGGTGGGGGCTGGAAAAGCTAATGGGAGGGGGCTGTAGAAGCTAGTAGGTGGGGGCTGAAGAAACTAGTTGTTGGGGGCTGGAGAAGCTGGTGGGTGGGGTTGGGGCTTGAAAAGCTAGTGGGTGGGGTTGGGGCTGGAAAAGCTAGTGGGTGGGGAGAAGCTAGTGGGTGGGGGGCTGGAAAAGCTAATGGGTGGAGGGCTGGAGAAGCTAGTGGGAGGGGGCTGGAAAAGCTAATGGGTGGAGGGCTGGAGAAGCTAGTGGGAGGGGGGCTGGAAAAGCTAATGGGTGGAGGGCTGGAGAAGCTAGTGGGAGGGGGCTGGAAAAGCTAATGGGTGGAGGGCTGGAGAAGCTAGTGGGAGGGGGGCTGGAAAAGCTAATGGGTGGAGGGCTGGAGAAGCTAGTGGGAGGGGGGCTGGAAAAGCTAATGGGAGGGGGCTGTAGAAGCTAGTAGGTGGGGGCTGAAGAAACTAGTTGTTGGGGGCTGGAGAAGCTGGTGGGTGGGGTTGGGGCTTGAAAAGCTAGTGGGTGGGGTTGGGGCTGGAAAAGCTAGTGGGTGGGGAGAAGCTAATGGGTGGGGGGCTGGAAAAGCTAATGGGAGGGGGCTGTAGAAGCTAGTAGGTGGGGGCTGAAGAAACTAGTTGTTGGGGGCTGGAGAAGCTGGTGGGTGGGGTTGGGGCTTGAAAAGCTAGTGGGTGGGGTTGGGGCTGGAAAAGCTAGTGGGTGGGGAGAAGCTAGTGGGTGGGGGGGCTGGAAAAGCTAATGGGTGGAGGGCTGGAGAAGCTAGTGGGAGGGGGGCTGGAAAAGCTAATGGGTGGAGGGCTGGAGAAGCTAGTGGGAGGGGGGCTGGAAAAGCTAATGGGAGGGGGCTGTAGAAGCTAGTAGGTGGGGGCTGAAGAAACTAGTTGTTGGGGGCTGGAGAAGCTGGTGGGTGGGGTTGGGGCTTGAAAAGCTAGTGGGTGGGGTTGGGGCTGGAAAAGCTAGTGGGTGGGGAGAAGCTAATGGGTGGGGGGCTGGAAAAGCTAATGGGAGGGGGCTGTAGAAGCTAGTAGGTGGGGGCTGAAGAAACTAGTTGTTGGGGGCTGGAGAAGCTGGTGGGTGGGGTTGGGGCTTGAAAAGCTAGTGGGTGGGGTTGGGGCTGGAAAAGCTAGTGGGTGGGGAGAAGCTAGTGGGTGGGGGGGCTGGAAAAGCTAATGGGTGGAGGGCTGGAGAAGCTAGTGGGAGGGGGGCTGGAAAAGATAGTAGGTGGGGAGAAGCTAGTGGGGGGGCTTGAAAGCTAGTGGGTGAGGGGGTTGGAAAAGCTATTGGGTGGGGGGGGGGGTCTGGAGGAGGTTGGAGATTTTGTTGCGGCGCACAAGCCATTTTGAATATATTTATTTTTACTCTAAATTTGACTGAAATATCTATAGTACATGTCTATGAAATATGTTTGAGGTAATATAAACCTACATACTGCTCTCATTGATCTCCATCTTGGCCTATACATTGACTTGGCCATCGTGGCCTACACATTGACTTACTTTTGTGGCCCCATTGTAGAAGAATAGACCGTAGGGCAGACTCGAGTACACCTGAATGGCAAGGATGAAACTTGTTTGAAGAATATTGATCCAAGCGAGCAAACCCAGTAAGTACCAGGACTGTAGCCTCGTGAGTTGTCTTTCTTCTTGACCTCCATCGTGATGCTCTGAAGCCTGATTGGTCGTGACGTCATCGTGTGGTACTGCGCCATTTTCTGCACCACCAGGGTTTGTTTGTTCTTCGTTATCAGCAGGAAGAGCAGTACCAGATTCTCTGCTCTGTGAAGTTTTTGTATTTTCAGATAGATGGCTGAAAATTAGAATAGAACGAAAACAAAACAAGTATTAACACCCATGTTATTTTCTTGAGAGTCATTTAAGAGTATGGCTTAAGGTGGCGGGGTAAGTGCGAATTTTTACTCGCACGTGATCCTAAACGTGAATAAGTTATTCAAAGGAAAGTTGTCCGTCCGACCGCCACCCCATCCACCCACTCCTCCCCCCCCCCCCCCCCGAAAATAAATACTTCCCTGCAGGGACGAAGCGTGAGTGTTACGGGTCATAGTCATATTTATAGAAAATGCTATATAATTATGCAGTTTTTATTGAATATATTTAGTATAACCATTCATAATAAAATGACTACAAGCTTAAATATAGATAACATTTATATATATATATATATATATATACCGAATATGTTGTTAGTGTAATAATTTTTACAAATATGTGTTCGTTTGTACTTTGTATATAGCAAAAAACAAACAATATTTTTTTCTCTAGGAGTTATGTCCAGCAAATATAGAAACTGTAAAGCGAAATGGACTCATGGAATCGTTTTGATTGCATTCATTGTTAACAGAAGTTAGGCTACGGACATTTGAAACTAAAGTAACGAATAGGACTATACAAAAAATTGCCCCTTTCACGGCTGAGATTTTACGACATGAATTTATGAAAACTCTCCACTACCATGACAGTTCTACCCAATCTTCAGACCCAACACCAGGGGCAAATTAAACATAGAGAGCTGGCATCTTTAACCCATTAACTGCCAAATTTTTTTTCCGAAAATTTTTGCTTTTTTGTATGGATTGACATCTGCTTGATAAGGAAAACACGTATTTTGAATCTCAGCACTTGTATTTTCCCCAAAATTTTACAAGTTTGGCCCATCCCCAAATGGGGATCATGACACGTACTACCTAGTTTTGGTGCCATGTTGGGAAACACTCAACATGTAGGCCAACATTACATTTGCAGCACTGTTTTCTTGCGTTAGTCTTACACACTGCACATTTTCTTTGTTTCCCCATTTCTGTGCGTTCAAGGTAGTGTCCAGATCCAGAGGTTCTGATGTCAATAGGTACACGATTCTTGGCTGGTTTGGAGAAAGATTTCCTTCCAGCTCTTTTTGGGTCAGATATTGGCGAAGAAAGAGCAAGATATGCCCTGGCAACAGATCTTCTGAAATCCAAGAGAGGAATCGCATCATTTGCAAGACAATATAATGCATGGGAATTCACTAATGCTACATCAATAGCATTGGTAAGCAATGGGAAATACCATTTTTTCCCCCTGACTTTGATTCTGTACTTTTGTACGTTCCAATCCATCTTATCAACCCCACCCATGTGTCTGTTGTATTCTGTGATCAATTTGGGTTGGGGGACTTGTATCTCTCTCTTGCTTGTCCGGCTCCATCGCTTCACTTGTGATGTTGGATCAATGGGTTCATGGTTGCTTAGTAGCTTTACACAGCTGTTGTCATTCCAAATCACACCCAAAATTTCATTTTCAGAATCAAATCTGTAGTCACAGGTACCTCGTTCTTTTTTCTTCATTTCCTTCTCAGGCGTAACAGGGCACTTGTTCATTCTGTTGAATCGAACAGTCCCTGTTGCCCTGACATCAATATCTTTCAAATGTTTCATCAAGGAAAATCCGGTGAAGAAATTGTCAAAATAAAGTTTATGAGCATATGGTGTCTCTAAAATTGAAATCATTTTCAAGACAACAGATGCCCCAAGTCCAGACACGGCTGCATCATCATCACTCCCTGTAGCCTTGCCTTCGTACACCTGCATCTGGTAACAATAGCCTGTTCGTGAACAGCAAATCGCCCATTGTTTGAATCCGAATCTTACAGGCTTACCACGCATAAACTGCTTGAGGTAATGGTGTCCGAAATATTGGACCATTTGTTCATCAATGCTCAAACTTTCAGAGAAGACACCAAATTGCTGAAAGTTTTCATTTAGTTTGTCAATCAATGGGCGAATCTTGAAGAGCTTGTCCCTTTCATTTGCTGGGATCCCTTCCAGGTCAGAGTTGCCACTAATATGGAGGTAGCGTTTGATTTCCAGATACCTGTTTCGACTCATACATTTTCTCACACTTTGAACATCAATATCTTCATCTTCACACCAGTACAATTGTTCTTGAGGAAGGCAGTGGTACCCAGTGAAGAGAAGAATGCTCAAAAACTTTCTAACACAATCACTTGAAAGGAAAAACTGGTGGACGTTTTTCTGTGTAGCGTATGTTACAGTTTGCCGGACAATATCCGTGATAATTGCGTCATCAAATAGCTTCTCAAAACACTGCACAGGGCTTTTCCCCTTGAGTAAGTTGATTATATCACACCTTCTTTTTTCCACAACATCACAGTTTCGGTAGGTCTTAGAATAAATTGGTTGTCTCTTCTTCCATTTTGGATTCAAAGGTACCACTCTCCTTTTGGCAGGTGGTGGGGCTGTATCGTTTGTAGCGGTGCTTGTTGATGGCGACGCGATGGCCACTATAACATGATCATCGCGCCTTTCTGCGCGATGAATTTCAACAGGACCAGGAACATCTGCAGGTTCATCGACATCAAGAATATTGTCATCAATATCTTCGTTGTCTGACACTTCATCAACTCGTTCTGGGGGAAGTTCCACGACATCTATCGGGCCATTGTCATCATCATCTTCATCAGAACTTAGAAAGGCATCATCATTTATAATATCATCAATTTCATTCAAAGAAAGAACCCTGTGTCGCGCCATTTCCTGTAAAATGCAAACACAAAATATTTAGTGAAATTCAAGTCGGTATCAGATATGAGCCCCAAATGGGGATCGAGATATTTGGGTCTATTGTACCCATCAAAACTATATAATCCATTGAAAAGTGCGATTACAGCAAGAAACACGTACCAATGATCACGACGATTCACCAAGAATGAAAAGAAACCTCTTGGATAACCACTTGTTGTGCTGCGAAAACCGGCGTTTCCTTCAAGCGACGAAAACACGGGCCCCGACCGGAAGAATGCTCTCGCGCGGGAAGCCAGTCACGTGCACAAGCTTCATTTAGCATCCGCGGCACAAACACAACCCTGATTAGTCATCTGGACATCGTTGTTTCCTAACTAGATCGTAAGTGGCGCCACTAGACGGTTTAAAGTACATGATCCCCATTTGGGGATCATGGGTGCTAATGGGTTAAGACTCAAACCGTCACACAAAAAAACCCTAACCATGTTCGTCAAGTGTAGCAATCACAAGCATGTTTGCCATGAGTGCTTACCTAGAGTGAAAGTCGTAACAATAATTTTTAGCAATATTGTTTTCGTCATGGGAGTTCATTCTTAAACACCAAATCTAATACAAAAAGGTGAAATATATTTTTTAGAACAGCATTAAGATTCTCATTTTAATGCTTATTGCATTGAGCACCGCTGATTAGGAGACAACCAAAATCCTCTCCCAAATGATACGTCATAATTTTAGTTGTGAGTTGCCCGTGAGTACGTACCATGATCTGTTATAGGTGTCTGCTGGCAAAGCTAAAAAAAAAATAACATTTTGGTGACAGTCAGTACGATATAATTGTATTCGTAGCTAGCGCTGGTAACGGATGCGGTTGGCACACAACATGCTTCAACTAGTTTACATCCAGACCGCCATTTCTGCCTACCCCATTTGACAACCTTCCATTTCGTCTGTGGTGTTAGAAAAATCCTAGGTTGATCTATGCAGGTACTAAAAGCCCTTTTTCTGCTATGCCATGCTGGCAGAAGTAGCGGGAGCTTACCCCCGGCGGTTTGTAGGCATGGAAGAAACGCATTTATGCAGTAAACTATTGGTTGCTATGTTTAGACCAAAACTAAATCATTGACGACAGATTTTCATTTGGTTGTTAAACAAACCCACTTATTATGGATATTACACTAAGTTTCTGTACTCTTTCACACGCATATCAGAATGATTTTCTGTAATATCTGACATTGTCTATAACAGACAATCAGATAGCAGAGAAATTCACTATTTACATAATAAATATTTATCCCTGTGAAGGATAAGCAAATGTTTTGCATTTTATTGGAAAAATTTTCACACAAATTCAGGTCCCGTCTGAATGATGACTGGCAATAATATAACGAGAATGCGTGTTTTTTTTTATTGTTGAGAAAAGTCGGGTGTCTTGATGTTTAATAAAAACGAACTTAAGAACTTCAACATATTTTGAAAAAAATAATATTGCTAGCTGGTTATAGCACAGATAGTGTTCTTAATTAATCTTGAGAATGCCACCATCTGGTAGTAATCCATGAAATCAAATGTGTAAAACGTATGTTTCAACAGTGCCAGAATGGGCTTTGGTTTTCACATGAATATGGAGGTCTGTAACTCAGAAATAAATACTTTCCCCACCTACACTCATTTTAGTATTACACGATGTACCCACCTGTGTAGGTCATTTTTTTTATGTCATACACACACATGAAAGAAAATTATTTACGTTTGTAACCCATTTGTATATCAAGTAGTTAGAATATCAACCAGAAAGTTTAGGTAAACTTCTTCAAGTTGAAGATAGCACCACAGCTTGCATGTAAAAATCTGGTCAGTTGATGAACAATCTGTTGTTTGTTTTCACTGCTATATATTAATAGCAAATAACATTGTGAATAAAAGTCTTTGCTGCTATATAATGATGAATGACTTATTGATCAATAACTGCCTGACCTATTGACTTCTATTTGACTGACACATTGACCATGATTTGATGGACATTATGACTAGTATTTGGATGAACTATTGACCTTTTTTTTTTGACTGACAAAATGAACATTATTATGGCAATGACCTTTGTACAGAACAGAATAGATTTATTGATGACTATTTAAATGATCTATTAAGAATTATATATGACTGACCTACTGACCAGTTCTAATTACCTATTAACCAATACAAGCTGACAGTGGTCTTCTTTAGCAGTGTCCACATGTTCTGTCTTACAGTAGGGATGGTGTATCAACAGGAGGAGAGATATGAAAGACAGCCCACCCATCGAGGCCAGCATCAGGAAGAATGACTGGACTGTGAAGGCTGGCTCTTCGTTGTACGGTGTCAGTGTCACGTTAGAATGGTTCTGACTAACTGACCCACTAACTAGCTCCTGGTCAAGGACCAATGAGGTCAGTGTTGAGATAATGTGGGAACCATGCAAAGAGAGGCTACCCAAATTTTCTTCACTCAACGAATAAGATGAAGTGTTAACTCCCGTTGGTTGTGATATTTGGCTATAAGTCAGATCTGTGGAGAACAAAATGAAATCTAGACCAAACTTTAAAAGAATTTTTTTTTACAAAATAAAACAAAAAAGTATATAATATGCAGTTGAATTTAAAAAAAAATACTTTGATGTTTAACAAGATATTTTTCAATACTGATGTTGTTACAAAACTCATACTGTACCTGACATTGTGTCAATTGCAATTTTTTCAGCTGTTACATAGTTCCCTGTAGTCTCAACACATCTAAATATAAGTATGTATTTATTTTAAACACATCAAATAATAACACTGGTAAACTATACTGATTTAGAATATGTAAGTGCTTTTGCTAGGTTGGCTCTATTTTACGAGATAATTCAAATTAATTAAATAATGTATGCACCGTGTTTGGAATTTGTCAAGAATTGCATGAAGTAAAATGGTATACTAACAAATTGTAGCGAAAGTGTCAATAGTCATGCAGAAATTTGTTCAACAATATGTGTAATAGTGTTATAGAAGAAAACATTTTCATTTGAAAAAACTAATTATGTCTAATTAATTAATTAATTAATATGTTATTTGTCTATGGTAATGCATTAGCAAATCGCTGTTTGCTCAACTTCCTTTTGTATGTGTCGTTGGTGCAATTGCGTTGGAGGCTCCAACAGTAGTCAGCCATCATATGTATGTCCCATCTTCCTTGATATCTCTCCTCCATCACCCTCATATCCTGATGGAACCTCTCGCCTTGTTCCTCACTGAAGTCCCCAAGTTACCTAGAAATTTGTCTAAATGACTGTGCAGGTAATGTACCTTGATGCTCATATTTGTTCCACTGTTTCTGAAGTTAGCTAACATATCTTGCACCAGTTCTTCGTAATTCTCTGCTCTGTTATTACCTAAGAAGTTCCTGACAACTGAAACAAAACTGTTCCATGAAGAAGCTTCAAGGTGATTTCGATCGTTGATGAGTTTCCGAATTTGAGGACCATCAAAAATCCCAGCTTTCAGCTTCTCCATGCTCAATCCGGGGAATGATCTGCATATATACTTGAAGCATTTGCCAGATTAGTCCAAAGCCGTAACAAATTGTTTCATTAAACCTAATTTGATATGAAGCGGTTGGAGAATGATCTTATTTTTGTTGATGATATTTTCTTTACCTACAGTCATGGTCATGTCACTCTTGTCCAATGATCTTGCCTTGCCCTGCTATCCCAAAGGCACATGGATATTTTGTGTATCCTGACTGCTACTCAAGCAAGAAATTTACCATTTTTAGATCAACACAAATTAACCACTGATGCTCATAATAACGGACTTCCTGCAATACTGTTTTGATATTCTCATACTCTTCTTTAAGTGTTGTTGAGTGAGTAATGGGAAGAGATGCATAACGGTTACCATTGTGTAACAGAACGCATTTCAAGCTTCTGATGGAACTGTCTATAAAAAGACGCCAGTCTTCGGAATGGTAGTCTTGTAGTCCCATTTGAAGCAGAAGTCCAGGGATGTCATTACAGTAAACAAGATCTTCCTCTTGGCTGAAATATGGATGAAGAAACTCTTCTCTTTTCCGATAAAATGTTATTTTAACTTCTGGTTTGAGAAAATTTCTTTCATTGAGCCTGGACGCTAAAAGCTCAGATGCTTGCTTGGACAGATTTAGGTCTGGTATTAGGTCACTGAATTCTTCTTGGCTGAATGATTAAGGTGTTGAAAAACTTCCTTCGTAATCGCTTCCACTGTTTTCACCTGCCAAAAACTCCAGATCTTGCCCCCCCCCGCCGGAGTCTGATGGTGAAAGCTCTAATAATCCAGTAAACACTGGTATATGAACTTCACTGCTACGTGGAATTGGTCTCCTTGCAGATTCAAGATCAGGATAATCCCATTTAGATTTCTTGTGGCGCTTGAAGCCTTTAACATTCACAATACAAAAATGACAATCACCAAAATGGTCTTTCGGCTCTCGCCATACCATTGATACAACGAAACTTAGACTTTTCTTCTCACCATTTGTCCACTGCTGTAGGCTCTCCACACAGTTTTTGCAGACCTTATGGGGAGCCCAAGACTTGTCTTGGTCTCCCAGCTTCACACCGAAATAAGCCAAATACGCCTGCTACACAAAGTCGGTTATATTTCTTCTTTGCTTTTCAATCATGTATATATCCAGAGATGTAACAGAATACATTCTGATTATTTTTGCAGCATCTTCGTGATGAACTCATGATGACTTTAGAAAGCAGAAATAAAATAGAAAAGAAAAAAAAACCAAGTTATAACTTGGTATAGTTTAATTAAACAACAGACACCAAACCTATTGCATTTGTTTTACACAAAGGGTACAATCATATTTTCAAGGATGTCCAATATCTCAGAAACTAGAGCCAATTCAGCAAAAGCAGTGGCAGTTTTGAAATCAGCACCCATGAATTGCTATAAATTCATTCAAACATTCTTGGCAATTCACAAATTTTTTTTTTGTTGGGCTGTGTAATTATGTATTTATTTTAAAAAGGCACACACATTTATAACTATTTAGTTATCTATCTATCTATATATATATAAATAATCTATATATATATAAATAAGGGTATACATACATACAGGAATACAAAATTAAAAGCCAACAAAAAGCATAGATAAGAGATCATTATTTCACTCACCTAACTTCTCTTATAAGTAATCACTTACCTAACTTCTCCTATAAGTAATCAGTACTTCATTTACCTAACTTCTCCTATAAGTAATCAGTACTTCACTTACCTAACTTCTCCTATAAGTAATCAGTACTTCACCTACCTAACATCCACTATAAGTAATCAGTACTTCACTTACCTAACTTCTCCTATAAGTAATCAGTAATTCACTTACCTACGTCTCCTATAAGTAATCAGTAATTCACTTACCTAACTTCTCCTGGGTTTTGACCAATAGCCGCTAGGGCTGGGATAAGTCCGCTCAAGCTCATGCCTATGAATATACTGCCAATGTACTGAGCTTTAAGATGGGCCATGAAGGCCAAGTAGGCCATGGATGTGGTGGCTGCAAATATGGCCTGGCACAGTGTCAATGACAGCAAAGCAACGCTGAAGGACAGAGTGAATACAAATATTATATATTGTCTGCCTATGTCGTTCTAATGACAGCTACTGTGGCTTTAAACTCTTCATATCGTAATTTAAATAAGTATAGCTCCTTTAGCCCATGGGGGCCATCGGGGCAGAGGAAATGTTTCTGCTGCCACCGCGTAATAAGGGGCTAGTACATCCCCCAGGTGCTGTCACATATTTATAAATGTATGCAAGAAACGTTTTAAGTCATACTAGACAAACTCAAGATGTTAATTGGCTAGTCTGGCTTAAAACGATTCCTACAAAACATTACACATAAGAACGACTACAACATAATACACATCAAAAAAGTGTCTGTCAAAATCTACAACGAGGTATACTTAATAAAGTTACTGTCAATACCAATAACTACAACGAGGTATACTTAATAAAGTGACTGTCAATACCAATAACTACAACGAGGTATACTTAATAAAGTGACTGTCAATACCAATACCTACAACGAGGTATACTTAATAAAGTGACTGTCAATACCAATAACTACAACGAGGTATACTTAATAAAGTGACTGTCAATACCAATACCTACAACGAGGTATACTTAATAAAGTGACTGTCAATACCAATAACTTCAACGAGGTATACTTAATAAAGTGACTGTCAATACCAATAACTACAACGATGTACGCAAAATAAAACAAGCAATTTAAGTCTTTTCCGTTTCGGACAAAGGACATTTTAGAGCATTTTCGCCGGTTACGCCGAACAAAATCCGTATTTTTTTTCTGTGTTTTTGATAAATAGAGAGGGAAGTAATCATCTTGAATAACTGTTACAAAAATAAATAATGATTACGCCCCTTTGATTAGCTTTTATTATTTATATTTAAAATATAAGCAAAAACGGTACCTAGGAAAGTCTTTTTTTTCGGCCCTGAGATGTCAGATCGCAAAATGGACTTTCGATGTACACTTGGCAGGCCAAGACCTAAAAAATGATATATACATCATGGGTCTAGGACTTATGGTTGCTGAGATGTAGGGCGCTCCTTTGTTAATATAGCTTATATAGTAAAAAACAGTACTTTACAAGCCCCCTTTTACGGCCCTCAGAGGTCAGATCGCGAAACGGACAAAAGTCATTTCTTGGCAGGCCAAGACCTACAAAATGATATATACATCATGGGTCTAGGACTTATGGTTGTTGAGATCTAGGGTGATGACAGACAGACAGACAGACAAAACGGGGACAATAGAGCATTTTTTTTCGAAAATGCTCTAAAAAGTTCTTACTCGACGGACAAGTGTTAGTAACTTATAATGCAATGGAACTAACTATGAAAGTGTCTTTTTGTGGTGTGTTCCTCCTATTATTTCCCTTCACTAAAATTAGAAACAGTTTAGGGCGAACACTATTGTACACTCCGAGCCACTGAGAATTGAAACAGCGATATACACCACGCTAAAGAACGGTTTCACCACCTTTCGACCCTGGACTGCTTGACACCGCCATTTCTACCCTGCGGCACTTCGACCCCCGGACAATTCGACACTGTCAACTGATTAAAATAATATTTTAAAAATAAAACAAAGAAATAATGATTCAAATATTATTCTAATCACTTGACAGGGTCGAATTGTTCGAGGTTGAATCATTGTCCTGTGGTTGAACTGTCGCCGGATCGAAATGGTGGGGTCCAACTGTCCAGGGTCGAAATGGTGGGGTTGAACTGTCCAGGGTCGAAATGGTGGGGTCGAACTGTCCAGGGTCGAAATGGTGGGGTTGAACTGTCCAGGGTCGAAATGGTAGGGTCGAAATGGTGGGGTTGAACTGTCCAGGGTCGAAATGGTGGGGTCCAACTGTCCAGGGTCGAAATGGTGGGGTCAAACTGTCCAGGGTCGAAATGGTGGGGTCAAACTGTCTAGGGTCGAAAAGTCCGGCTACCCTAAAGAACTAGCTTGCGACCATTCTATTATGTAATAATTTTCTTTTTAGAGCATTTTCGAAAAAAAATGCTCTATTGTCCCCGTTTTGTCTGTCTGTCTGTCTGTCTGTCATCACCCTAGATCTCAACAACCATAAGTCCTAGACCCATGATGTATATATCATTTTGTAGGTCTTGGCCTGCCAAGAAATGACTTTTTTTCCATTTCGCGATCTGACCTCTCAGGGCCGTAAAAGGGGCCTTATAATGTACCGTTTTTTACTATATAAGCTATATTAATAATGGACCGCCCTATATCTCAGCAACCATAAGTCCTAGACCCATGATGTATATATCATTGTGTAGGTCTTGGCCTGCCAAGTGTACATCAAAAGTCCATTTCGCGATTTGACCTCTCAGGGCCAAAATATAAGAGTTTGTTATGTACCGTTTTGCTTATATTTTAAATATAAACAATACAAGCTAATCAAAGGGGCGTAATCATTATTTATTTTTGTAACAGTTATTCAACATGACTTACTTGTCCTTTTAATATCTTTTTTCAGATATATGCATTACACAATTGAATTCATAAACATTTCCAAAATTTCCAAATATTTACTGAAAGATAACATGAAAATGCGCTAACACGTCCTGTGTCCAGAATGGAACAGGCTTAATTGCTTGTTTTATGTATTGGCCTCCCCCCCCCCATATCTGAAGGGCCTCTCAAAATAAAATCCACCTACATATCTTTATTTTGATATTCTCAGACTCTCCATGCTAAAGGGGCCCACATTTTTCTTTTGAGCCCGGAGTCAACCAACCTTATAAGCAACTCTGTTTAGACCTCTGTATGATTAGCCAGTGTTTCGTGTTTAGTACAGTATGATACATCATGATATATCTATCCAACAGATCTATTTACCTGTATGTATCGGCGCCTATTGATGCCGTCTGTCTCCATAAGAAAGCGTACAACACGGCACACAATGTCAAGGTCACAACAATGACAAATGAAGTCGGTGTCTCTATCTTTCTTTTAGGCATGAAGTACGCCAACAGACTGAAGACTATGGGGCCAATATTACCAAACTGGGGACAAGGATTTATGTTTTCATTGATATACATTGAAATAGTTTACACCTAATATAAAACTCTCCGGATAAACTCAAGAAAGGAAAAACCTGAAACTGTTCCGTTAATTAAAATTCTATACGATGAAATTCACAATGTTCTTGTGCTAACCCTAAAGTAGTTGTTGTAAAGTTTCCATAATTTCGTAAAGATCACAAACATACACGTTATGGATGTAACGATGTATCACGTGAATAATTAATGTTTCATTGAAATGTAAACAAACGTTCGTATAATTCTCTATCATTTCATTTTTAAAAAATGTGTTTAAAAAGATAATAGTCGTGACGAACAATGACAGTTACAGAATGAAGTTCTATTCAGCTTGTAAGATTTTAACTATAATCGTGACGAACAATGACAGTTACAGAATGAAGTTCCATTCAGCTTGTAAGATTTTTAACTATAATCGTGACGAACAATGACAGTTACAGAATGAAGTTCCATTCAGCTTGTAAGATTTTAACTTCAGTTGGTCCTATTTGTTTTCTTTAAAAAGTTGCTGAATTTTTACAAGAATTGCCATCATTGTTATTGTAATGTTCTTTGTTATTGTAATGTTCTTTGTTATTCAGTGCCGGCCTTAGACATTTTTTTGATATAGGCAAGGACAAAAATGCCGCCCTAAGAAAACTCTATAAATGCTATTTATTATAATACATTTTTAAAATTTGGCAACTTTATAAAAGTTAAAGAGTTTTAAGTATACGTAGTATATTTTAGGAAGTTTTTTTTTTTTTTTTGGCTAAGTTAAAAAAAGTAATGAAAAATTAAAAAAAAAATGAAATGTCATGTTTATTAAGCGTTAAAAAGTTGAAGGGAATTCAAGAAAAATATGAATTTTTAGCTTTTGCAGAGGCAAACTCTTCAATTACTTCGGTCAGATCCAAATCTTCTGCAATCGTTTTCTCTATAGATATTGTGGCTAAATCAACCAAACGATCCTGAGCCATGGTAGAACGAAGATATGTTTTTAAGAGTTTGAGCTTCGAAAAGCTTCTCTATGCACTCGCCACTGTTATCGGGAGTGTGAGCGAAATTCGCAATGCCACGTACACATTCGGAAAAAGAGCAAACAAACTTAGTTATGTTTTTTTATAAGTTAATAATCGGCTACCTAAAATGGTTATCAAAATGATTGCAAAATAATGGTTATCAAAATGATTGCAAATATTTAAGAAATCGTATTTACAATATACCAGGCTATAAACCTATAGGTCTATATCACACAGTTTTCAGTCCATATCCCAGGCTCTAGTCACTGTTCATGGAATTAATAAACTGGTATTCAATCAAATAATACATTCATAGAAAACGTTTGTCATTGGCCCCTTGCGGGGTCCCTGCGGTCGTTGTCTAAAGGCATGATCACCTACTGAGTTCTGGCCAGAATTTATATTGGTCCCAGCCACGTGGTGTCACTGGACGCACACAACACAGCAAGAAATGAGTACAAACTCAAATGTTAATACAACGAGTTTAGTTACATTAAAAATAAAGACAATCTGTCCTAAAAAGGACACGTAGCTTAATCGGCTACTACAAAACAATATTATAAATCAAGTATATTAAACAGAATTACCTGAGGTGGGTAGTTCTCACAAGAACTCAGCGCTGGGTCGGTTGAAACCAACCCAGACTGGTTTACCGCACCCCGGGCTCACTCGTGTCGACCTCATCTTCGACTAACTAGCGCCGACTGACCAACGCCGACCGACCGGAAGTCTCAAGCCACGCACATCCGTTCTCGCGGCTGACGCGTGCAGAGACTTCGTTGACCAATGGGTCACGCTCTTCACTTTAACCCTTCCCTATAGACTTTTCGAGGTGACACCAATGATAAGAGGGTTAATCCCTGGTGTGAGACGGTGACGAACAAATGGGAAGACAAAAGCCTTTGGCTATCCTAAAATCCTTTTTATTATCTCCCCTGAGTTGATTGGCCCCGGGGGGGGGGGGAGCAAGATAGACAGGGTGGGCCTTGATTTCATTAAAACTAACTCACAGAATGTGACAACGTTATTATTGTATATTTTATGGTATGGGCATGTATCAAACATTACCTATTGAAGTAAAAAAGCTCCAAAATAGTTTAGGGAGTAAATATAATATTAATACTTTATTAAGTAAATATAATATTAATACTTTAGTGAGTAAATATAACATTAATACTTTAGTGAGTAAATATAGCATGAATACTTTAGTGAGTAAATATAGCATTAATACTTTAGTGAGTAAATATAACATTAATACTTTAGTGAGTAAATATAACATTGATACTTTCTGAGTCTGAAATTGAAGAGCCGCAGGTCGGAAGACATTTCCCGACCTCCCGTATACCACACGCCTTTCTGGTACATGTGCTCGGAATTTTTGATGACTTTATGTTGACTATGTGATGACTATGTGATGCTGGTGTGATGATTATGTAATGTCTATATGATGACTGTGCGTTGACTATGTGTTGACTATGCTATGACTATGTGTTGACTGTGTGATAACTATGCCATAACCATGTGATGACTATGTGATGCCTATGTGTTGACTATGTGATGACTAGGCTATTTACGTTTTCACTTATGTTACCCTTTTCTAGCATATGCAAGCCTTTATATAACACTATATGTACCCACTTTCTAACAGATGCAAGCCTCTATATAACACTATATGTACCCACTTTCTAACACATGCAAGCCTTTATATAACACTATATGTACCCACTTTCTAACATATGCAAGCCTTTATATAACACTATATGTACCCACTTTCTAACATATGCAAGCCTTTATATAACACTATATGTACCCACTTTCTAACATATGCAAGCCTTTGTATAACACTATATGTACCCACTTTCTAACAGATGCAAGCCTTTGTATAACACTATATGTACCCACTTTCTAACAGATGCAAGCCTTTGTATAACACTATATGTACCCACTTTCTAACAGATGCAAGCCTTTGTATAACACTATATGTACCCACTTTCTAACAGATGCAAGCCTTTGTATAACACTATATAACTACCCGGATCCAGATATCTCCTTATAAGTTGTAACCTACTTAAATATGAACTGACAAAGTCTTAGGTCTTTGTTTATAAAAAAAAAAAACCAGCTACAAATGGTGGCAATGATCTGTCAAGTACATGGGAAGTTTGTATGATACTAGGTCTTGACATTCTCCAAGTAGGAAAAAAACTTCATTTGAACAGTTTGTGTTAATAATTAAGTAAGATAAGGCACGCAGAGATAAATATTTCTGTGTCAAGTTGATACATTGTTACACATACAGACCCATTAAAGGGAGCACACCAGACTAATGTAACATGCAGGAAAGTATGATAATAATTCTGTGTCAAGTTGATACATCGTCACACACACACACACATCAAAATCATGTAGCATGCAATAAAGTCTGACTAATCATTTCTAACATGTAAATAGGTTGAAGATAACTACATATTCACTTGCATATAAGTCCTAGGAATGGGTGTGGGGGGGGGGGTAACATATTTTATATGCATCTTATATGACCTAATTAGGAACGATCGCTGGAGTGTTGTAGAGCGCTCAAGTTTTCGAACATTAGAATCTTTTCTGGTCCAGGTGAAAGTCCCCATGTGCAGTGGCGTAGCTAGAGTAAACGTCACCCGGGGCGGTCCGTTCAAATGTTACCCCAGTGACCCCACACGACCCTTCGCTGAATGGTTAGGTTTAGCTAAATTTTCATAAATACTCTACCTCTAGGCATGGCCGCTTTATCAGCTAGGCACAGTAGGCACTGTGCCTAGGGCCTACGGACATTTCAAGGGCCTACGAAAGCTAGAATGTAAAGTGAAAATAAGTTCAGAATGCAAGTAAAATGTAATTTAAGATGAGCACCTGAGCAAGTCAAGCTGCAGTGCTGTAGATCTGTAAATTACAGTATGTTAACTTTTCGGCACTTTGTCTTAGCAACTCACATATGACGTCCTCAAAGCTTATTTAGATTTCAAATCGCAAAGAAGTGCGGGTACATTCTTGAAAAATATTAAAATTGAAGTCGGGGAGGGCCTACTACTTTGAAAGTGCCTAAGGCCTACAATGACCTTATAACGGCCCTGCCTAGGCTCTACTTTACTCTACTGACCGGTACGTTACTGATTACATGTATGATCCAAGATAAAATCCGTATCCAATACCAAAAAACAAATAGTTCAAAGCCAAAGATTTTTATAATGCAACTGTTCACTTTGAGAAGATCTAAATGCAAAACACGACAATGCACAGCCCAAAAGAATCCTTCAAAATTATTGTCCTAGAAGAAATGTCTTCTTGTTTGTATTGTGGCAAAACAGGCCAATGACATAGTCAAAATCTATTTGTCTTGTAAGCTCGCGTTCAATGGACAGAACAGCCATATCCGACAATTTCACAATCTCGACTGAAGGTCGACTGAAGGTAATGTTTTTATAAGTTTCATTTTCGAGAAACTTCTTTCACACGATTCCACAGAAACACATATTGTCATAAAGAATCTTAGAGTCAGCGTAAGATATGGCAATGATAAAAAAAAGTCCCACTTGATGATAAACCGTAGGAGTTGCAGTACAATCCAGTGCTTATCCTCGTCAAGTTTATTTTGGCTGCTTGTTCGTGTTGCCTTAAACGTGGAATTTCTAGACAAAGGTCTTCTTCAGCTCATCATACACGGCTGTGAGCTTGGTAACAGACAACTGTATTTCTTCGTCGTTGGCACAAATAGTATGGTCTGGCTAAACGGCAGAAAAAAGTCAGCAAAATGCCATTCACTGCCTTTCCTCTCGTATCTAACTCCATATGAGAACGTCCAGACAATCTATAATTGCTCTCTTGGTCTCCTGCTGCAAGACAATCCAGCATCTCTTACCTACTTTCCTGGTAATCTTCTCTTTCTTATGATTCTCTTCTCTGTAGTGATATCAAGTTCTTCACATTTCATGCTGTCATGACTGGACGGCATTGTCAAAAACCTTCGTACGACGCTTCCACAAAGACCTTGAGAGCCCTTATTTTGGTTGCAACCATGTCAACAGTAATACCTGGTGTTTTCATGCCTTCGTGCAAGTCGACTTTTGTAAAACATCACTCAGAAAAACAAGAACGAAATGAAAGAAAAGTTGTATAAAAGCTGGTAATAGATTGTTCGCTGCGCTCTTGTCTCCACGTCTTCGACATCAATAGAGCTTCAATGGTTTCCACAAACCAGTGTTAAACCCTGTAGTCACTTGCTTCACTGCATAAGCATGTTCACTCCAGCGAGTTGTGGACAGTCTCTTCACTGTTAAACCTGTGTATTTCTCTAGTACAGCCCAACGATCGGTCGACAGAGCAAAAAATGTGAATAGCGCCTCAAGACTTCCAAAAAACCTTACACAAGACGGATTGCCAGCAAACGAATGCTTGCCACAAAGGTTCAAAGAATGATTCGATTAAGATAAAAAAAATTGCCTTCAGATTAGTGTCTTTGATCTTTTGTTGCACACCACCGTAGTTTCCAGCCATGCTTGCTGCAATATCAGTCCCCTTAACCGCGACATAACTGAATATCCAGTCCTTCGTTTTCTAGTTTCTCAGGGATATCAGTCAATGCAGTAGCTGTTTTACCTTTCAGATGAAACAATCCAAGGAATGACTTCAACTGTACCACCGCTGATGTGTACATATCTAATTACGGTTGACATGTGATCAGTATGCGCAATGTCCGGTCACATTTCCTGTGTTGGTTGGGTTTTTATAACAATTCTTTTTTCAGACTATTTTCGCACCTTAGCCTGGTTGAATAATTTTGTTGGAGGTAACATAGTGTCACCCTCCATATGCTGTCACCCGGGGCGGTCCGCGCCCTCGCCCCCTACCCCTTCTTAGCTACGCCACTGCCCATGTGACCATGTCCATCCAGTTTTAAATTAGTACCTGACTTAAAAGTTGGGAGTAAAGAGTTCCTGCCATTGTGCTAGCCGTACAATCCTTCAATATTCCTGGCTATGCACATGACATTTTGCTCATTATGTATTTTCCTATTGGATTTGTCTTCTCGTATGTGACAACTGGTTTTACTCTCATTATTTTTAATTTTAATACGGGGGTATTAAAGATGTTCTTCTAACATGATATTTATCTTTTTATACTGAAATTATTCAACATTATTTTTTATTATTACAGTCGCCCAATATTTTTATTTTTGTCATGAGAACCACGATTAAAAAAAAAAACGAAATAAGTGAATGGGGGCCGTCCATAAAGTACGTCACGCTATTTTTGACCATTTTCCACCCCCCTCCCCCCTGTCACAAATCTCGGGACCCCCTCCCCCTAAAGTACGTCACACTTTAAAAAAAATGTAATGAACAACTAATTAAAATTTAATTGAAAACTTAAAGCGCACTTCACTATTAAACTGCCTTTAAATATAAACATTAAAAGAACTATCATATTATTATATGACTTTAATAGTAGAATAACTAATTGTCAACAGTTGTCACAGTTATTCTTTGAAACAGTAACTCAATCAATTGAATTTGAAAAAAAAAATTGCAAAAATCAGGCTTGACAATTATATAATAAACATCAATAATCTGCTACCTTTTCATTTACAATGAGGTCAACTTTGAGATAATCTTCCGATTATGCATTCTATTGACACAGGATAAGAAGTAGATTAGCGAAACTTGATCTCAACCAGTGATTAAATAATAAAAATGGAAACAAAACAATGCGACTAAAAAAAGGACTAGATTGACAAATTATGTGAGCAGCTCTTGTGCTATAGAATTATGTTTATATATGGACTCGTGAATTATGCTTAATTCAAAAAAACATCCACTATGAGATGACATCCATCCATGGTAAAGTGAAGTGTTCATCCATAGTTACGACTGAAATAAATCTTTCCCCATCATCGTTTCCTGGAAGAATAATTGCAGGCAGATCAACTACTTTATCCTCATCTAGCCACTCAACATCCTCTGAATGTGCATTTTCCATTCTGCCAATAGTTGCCTTTAGCAGCGATTCTCAAAGGACGGAGGCGTTTTATCTGAGTTGATTCTGAAAAATTTTGGGTTGGCATTCTCCTGCGCCCGAGCTCTGTGTTGTCCTGTATGTTTCTTCAACATTGTTTGAGAGGCAAAGTATAAGTGACACACTTTGCAAATTCGATCATGTAAGCTGGTTTACAAAGATGGAAGATAAAGATCATATGGTTGTACATTTAAAACTCCTGTTGATCTTGGCATAATGTCATCAAATTTGAGAGTTTGTGCCACAAACAATAAAGGAATTTTATGAGCATCGGCATCTGCTCATTCTGAAGCTCTGAGTCCATCAGTATGATCAGTTGTTTGGTTGATTGGTATTGGAGGAGGAAAGAATCTCGAAGGTAAAACTTTGAAATATGAACTCCTAACTAGCATGAGGAATTGTGAACAACACATTGAAAAGATATGCATTTCATGCTATTTTGACATAAAACTAATTTAACTGTTTCACAAAATTTTTGAAAATTATTTTTAAAACTATTAAGTTTTACTAAAAAAAAAAATTAAATTAGAAATAAAATAAAAAATATATAAAAAATGTGACGTCACACTTGGCCTGACCCCCCCCCCGTCACAAACTTGCACACTTTCTTACACCCCCTCCCCCCCCCTTTGGAGCGTGACGTACTTTATGGACGGCCCCATGCACAATTAGATATGGAAGCACCATTCAGGGATCTTTTGTTTTAAACAGAAAGCAAGAATATTTCCTTCTGAATGTAAGCCCGTAACGTGTATTTATCTAACACATTTAAGAACGCATTGAACCTTTAACAAAGTGCACGCACACATGCACACAAACACATACACACACATATACAACATACACATACACACACACACACACAACATGCGACATGCAAACAAAAGATAAAACGTTCCCCAGACAGTGATGATAGTGTTAGATGTGTTGTATCAGCTCTGTGTGTCCAGTAGCAGTCTACACGCGGGTACATAAAGTGTGTAGTACACAGGTAGCCAACGTGTGTAAATGACAAAACAATCTAAACTCACTTTAAAATGTCATGCGCTTAAAATAGCTAACAATTGGCTGAACAAAATATAAAGGCTTTGCAGTAGAACAAAAAATAACAATAACAAAATATAAATATGTTCTAACCTGACAAATGATGGTCAGTAACGAAGGTAAAGTCCATCCTTCGGGTAAGTGGACAACCAGTATGGGCAGCTCCACCCACAGGCCGTTCATTATCGACCATGACGTAATCCCCAACAGTACTACAAGAAGGTGGACACCAAACTTACTGTGTTCTCTTCTTGACACCATTGTTGTATTATTGTCGTAGAGCAATGTTGTTCTTATTTATATATAGCCTACAGTCAACTGAGATAAAAGAAATACACCGGTATAACAAGAAAACGCATCAAAATAAAAAGGAATGAAGTTTGTTAAACTGATACACAAAATATGTTTATATATGTATAAGTTGACCTATAAATATTATACTGAGCACAGTGCCTAAAGATTCGCTTAAAAGTTCAGTTGCACGTACTTAGTTAAAATAACTAGCGTATTTATAAGTCATTTGTCTCTTCAAAGACGATAATATTATCTTAACATGAAACTGATTAAAACACAAAAATGATAGCAGTACATGCTTATTAAATTATACAGGTAAACATCGTTATGAATGGAAGATATAATACCCTAACGTTGCAGATGAATGGAAGATATAATATCGTAACGATGCTGATGAGACCTAGCAATCATTACATGTATATTAATTTCGCGAACACTATACAAATTATTGTCTAAATATCCTAGAAGAATGTATATTCATTAAAATAACGTATCCAGGAATCGCGTAGGGTATAGCATTTCCTTTATACTTTTTAGAACTGAAATTATCATTAGATATATAGTTAACAGTGAATAAAGCAGAATTTGTTCAATCGGTTATTCCCGAAAAAGGCAATTTTTTAATATTTTTTTTTTACTTTTATGTACGTATTGGCTAAAAAAAAGAAAAAGCTATTACTAGGGTTTATTGTCAACAATCATTGGAAATTTCCGAAAACATTTTTAAGTACCACAAAATCTGTCTCAAGCGTCGTAGAAAAATTCGGTGAAAACCAGGGCCGTTTTAAGGTCATCGTAGGGCGTAGGCACTTTCAAAGTCGTAGGCTCTCCCCGACTTCATTGTAAATATTTTTCAAGAATGCACCCGTACTGCAATTTGAAATCTAAATAAACTTTGAGGACGTCATAGGTAACTTTGGTATGACAATGAGCCGAAAAGTTAACATACTGTAATTTAAAGATCTACAGCACTGTAGCTTGACTTTGCTCATCTCACACGATTATATATATATATATAGTATATATATATATATATATATATATATATATATATAGATGCTCATCTCACACGGTTATATCTATACATATAGGTAACCCACCCCCCACGGTAAAAAAAAAAAAAAAAAAAATTTTTTTTAGGTGGCCCTCCCCCCACGTTAAAAAAAAAAAAAGTTTATTTAATACAAAAAATTATAAATTTGTTTTGGATTTTTAGGTTTTTTTTTCTTTTTTTTCTTGTTTTTTTTGGTCCTTTTGAAGGGCCCGGGCCCCCTGGGCAGTGTCCCTTCTGTCTCTTGGGGAAAGAGGGCCCCTGGTGAAAACACAATCCGAAAGGTCCAACGGAAATATAACAACAGAAATGTATTTATACCAGCACTGCGTTCTCTGGTCTCGTCTAGCCAGATGAATGATGACGTCACGAGAAGTTTAGGCCGGTCAGGCGGACACCTCGCACGCTGTGGGTAAATATTCAGGTATACCAATAGTCCTAGTTCACCTGGTCGAGACAGTTGACTTTATTGCTTCAAACCTGAGGAGTCCATTGTTTATAAAGGCCGTCGTCCTGGCGTATGTGCCGTCGTCCTGGCGTAGTATGTTTAAGCCTGGTCAGTTGCTAGGTAGCCTCACAGGAAGCCGTAGCTACGCTGACAGAGCACTTCAAGTTTGATTTAGAGTGTAGATTATTTTTACAGGAATTTTTCTATTCTGATATTAAGGGTATTTCCATTTTTTGGGGAAGTATTCAGCTATCTGTTCCACAATAGATTGACAAATTAGCGAGACTTTTTTTTTAAGTAGCGGGGATTTTTATCTAAATTGGGATTTTAAGGTGAGAAAAAAATGATATTTAAGTAGAATATTTTTACATTGTGTTTTTTTCTACAATTTGTATTTAAACTGTTAAACTTAAAGAAAAAAATATAACAAAAGATTAAAACAATCTAGGAAATATAAATTTGATTCGAAAAATTAAAAGCATTTGAAACTAGGATGTATTATTTTTTGTCAAACAACTCAACATCAATATTCAATACATAAAATGAATGAAATTTAATGCAGCAAACTTCATAGTTTAGATAAATACGTCCAGCAATAACAGGAACAAAACTAAACTAAAAATGTATAGATGGTCTTGTTATGTTCTTTCACTCAGATTCCTTTCAGTTACCGTGGACAGTAGTTTCAGTTGTAAAGTACGGGCCTGTTAGTATGTGAAACGGGTGTGACAGTGATGTATACCGTGGACAGTAGTTTCAGTTGTAAAGTACGGGCCTGGTAGTGTGTGACATGGGTGTGACAGTGCTGTATACCGTGGACAGTAGTTTCAATTGTAAAGTACGGGCCTGATAGTGTGTGACACGGGTGTGACAGTGCTGTATACTAGTCACAAATAGGTCATGACCTATATTAAATAGTAGGTCATGTAACCGGGATATTTTATTGTTGATTTGGATTTATAAATATACAGTCTTCTACCGGGGGGGGGGGGGTCGGAGGTTACGTTACAACAGCGCGAAACGAAACAGCACGGAACCTATTTTCTGGGCACTCAAAAGATGGGAGGGTCAATTAGCATCTATTGCAGTTTTTTACGTGGTCAAATTATAACATGAAAATATTTTGAATTCCATACGTTGTCCACTCAATCCGTCGCTTAACAATATATACTTGAAGTAATATGACCTTTGCCCTAATCCTCCTGCAGGCTTTCACTATCGTTTTCGGCGTTAACTGAGATATTTACATTACAATGGAACAGAAGTAGTTTGTTTTTTGTATAAACAGATTTTTTTGAAAATGAATGTATGTCGCTCAAATAGCTCTTAAGAGTGCTCGTCCAAAGTCTAAAAATAGCTACTGAAATTTCGAAGAAAATTTTCACAGCGAGAAAAAAACTAATCAGAAAAAGTTTTTTCTAGGACATAAAATAATAAAAACTTACTTAAACAATTGGTTGAATTTTTTTTTTGAATGTTGATTAGAGGCAGCTGACGGCTATTTTCAAGAAATCTCAAGTTGTTTTAGTTTGAAATAATGTACCACATTTTAAAAATCGATATAACATTAATTCGATGATGGATCTAAGCAATAATAAAATCCAATAATCACGATCAGGGTCGGCCTTACAAATTGCGGGGTCCAATTTAACGCATACTTGCGAGGCCCCTCTTCTATTTTTCTTTACAATAACAACTATTAACTATACTATAATACTAAATGTAAATTGCGGGGTCACTGTCAGGTGAGGGGCCCTATATGGAGCAATCGGTCAAATCGGGCTAAAGCCGGCCCTGATCACGGTGGATCTGATGTACCGATACACTACGGTGATTAAAAAAAATTGTTTGCAATTTAATATTGCATTGTTGTTATATTTTTTTCCTTTTATCTTCTTATACTTCCATGCAAAATTTTATTGAAATTGAATTACATTTAGAGGTCGCTCATCGAGACTGAAGTTTATAGTATATTCTTCAATGACAAGAATTCTTATAAAAACATTAAATTAAACATTATCTTAAAATCAACATTAAACATTAATTACAACGAATTAGATATGCTGAAATGTTAAATAACATAAAATACAATGATATGCAACAGTTACTGCTTGTTTATTCATGTATACATTGTATTATAGAAATAAACACTTTACTAATAATCTTCAGTTCAACGCTTCTTATATAACTTCAGTGCATTTTTCTTCAAATTTGGCACTCTCTGTGATCTTCTACAACTTTAAGCAACCTGTGCATTTCAGATTCCGTTTTAGTGATTGACTTATTAAATAATAACATCAGTGCAACTGACCCCTCGGCTGTATCATTGACACCTCAAGGGAATCAACAATACACTTAGCTACAGCAAATGACGGCAATTGATCCTAGGATCAACTTCATCGAAACTGATATCAATATCGACTGAACGCATTGCAGATAGTGATATGGTACCTACAAAGTGATGCAGTTAGTGCAATCCAAGGAGGTTGAATACATGGAGACGGCGTCTGCTATCAGATGGTACCAAGCGTCTGAATCCAGTGGGCGTAGCCTATCGCCGCCATGTTCGACTCAAAACATTCCACCAGCTTTCATTACGATACCAGTTTTCTCATTCTAGAAACAACTCCAATGAGCTTTGTATTTTGTCATCACTTTTTTTCTAAAGTCTGCTAAGGCTCTAATTAATTTCTAGTGGACTAGTTATTCTAATGTGTCAATTACAAAGCACTGTAGTCTATGTAAAGCTATTTATACGATCAGCTGATAGAGGCCTATAAAGTTTATATTATACGCTATATCGAAATTGAGCCAGGGTAAAAATTGTATTTTTACATAATACATAATATTTTGTATTTATACTTTGATATTTATTGCAAAGCATTTGATCAAACAATGAAAAATGACTAGCACTAAGCAGCGTAAACTAGACTAAAAACAATCCTGTCAATATTGCCTTTCGAAGCGTTTCGGAGCAATCAGTAAATCAAACGATAGCAACAAACTATCGATACACAAAGACCCGCTGAGAGAGGGGCATGGGGGGAAATGCCCAGGGGCCCGGAGAGTTTTAGGGGCCCAGACAGAGCTGGCCAATCAACTTTTGAAAATATTATTATCAGCACGATGGGGGGGCGTGACAGCCCTGCCCAGGGGCCCGAAATTTCTGTCGGTGGGGCCTGGATGCACATTTAAAAAGCCAATAAAACCTGTTTTACGACAAGAATCAAACATGAGCCTGCCATTTGGCGATTCACGTAAACCAGCTATGTATGTCTTCGCATTGCATCGTATCAATATTTATGTACATTGTGAAACGTTGTTGAAATCGTGGGATATTGTGTTACATTGTAGTACATTGTGGGACATTGTGGATTATGTGGTACATTATGGGACATTCTGGTACATTGTGGTGCATTGTGGGACATTCTGATACATTGTGGTACATTCTGTTACATTGTGTACATTGTGAAACGTTGTTGAAATCGTGGGGATATTGTGTTACATTGTAGTACATTGTGGATTATGTGGTACATTGTGGTGCATTGTGAGACATTGTGGGACATTCTGATACATTGTGGTACATTCTGTTACATTGTGAAACGTTGTTGAAATTGTGGGATATTCTGTTACATTGTATAGTACATTGTGGTACATTGTGGTACATTGTGGGACATTGTGGTACATTCTGTTTCATTGTGGTACATTGTGGGACATTCTGGTACATTCTGTTTCATTGTAGTACATTGTGGTACATTGTGGGGCATTCTGGTACATTCTGTTTCATTGTG
The DNA here is from genome assembly GCA_021962125.1 of Bulinus truncatus. Taxonomy (NCBI): domain Eukaryota; kingdom Metazoa; phylum Mollusca; class Gastropoda; family Planorbidae; genus Bulinus; species Bulinus truncatus. Next base: position 13,845,294 of record JAGDYQ010000003.1, on the reverse strand, counting down.
GTACATTGTGGGACATTCTGGTATATTGTGGGACATTCTGGTACATTCTGTTTCATTCTCTCAATGCCACCTAATCCATCGATTAAAGCATAGCCAACGGGTAACTTAAATGAACCATTGACGGCAACAATCATAAACGTTAGGCTCTCTTTTTGCCAACGGCATTGTGTCATCATCTAGATGTTTATTGCATATCACAACAGCACTGTATTACAGCAACAGTATTAAGCACAAACAAATTAACTAATTATCATTATTATTATAGTGACTAACTGATGAAGCAATATCCCGTTTTCTTGTCGTCGTTGTGTACAACCATACGCCAAACAAGAGGGCATTTATTACTTTTAAAAAAATTATAACACAGTGTCTTATAACGTTCAAAATAGTACAATTATATAACATACACACTACACAGCTACCAATGTTTTGAGTCGAACATGGCGGCGATAGGCAACGCCCACTGGTTTCAGCCTAGTGACGTCATGCCGCCTCCAGTAATTCAACCTCCTTGGTGCAATCCTTCACTTTAAACACTTAATCCGCCCAATCATCGTCAGTCTTCAGCATCGCTTCAGCAATACTGCGGTTTTCATCTGGCGAAACTTTTTCAGAAAACAACGCAAGAAAACGCACCTCTGGACTTCTATACCAAAGATGATTTTCAAATTTCCTTTTCTCAGCATCAGACATCGTTTTGTATATGACTGAATTTCGTGAGATCTACTTGAATAACAATATATCGTTCAACGGAGTATCACGACTCACAGGACATGAGATCCAGGCTTTGACGTAAATGTGAGTGGCAAATCTTTACCTCTGATGGTGTGAGCTGAACTGATTTCTAAACAAGTAGATCTTGAAGCAGTATATCACTTTTGCCACCCAGCGAACCATATCGTAAGCACCCAGCGCATGAAAGTGGTACGGTTGGTTGCTTACACTGACGCCAAATACCAACAATCAGGTTTTGATCGTCCCTCTGTAAACTTCACGTGGTATTTAACTTGAAGCACTTGACAGACTGTCTTACAGGAATGACACAACACTGTGTTTGTGTTCCACCATAAACGGATCATCTAGTCACGGATCTTCCAGTGGACTATACAGATGCTGATCAACCTTAGGCCGAAATCATTTGTAACGTTTGAGCAGTGGAATATTAGGGCTGTTTGTGGAGCCACAGAGAAAAAAAACAACTCCAATGATCAGTTCATGCACATTATGTCTGCAGGCATAATGTAACAGCTCCTCTTGCAACAATTTACATATCCCCTTAGTAACACCAGTGTTGACGGATGTTGTGTCAAAACACATACCAATAATCTCAACAGATACCTCCCATGGTCTTAACAGCTGTATTGTTGCATTGGCTTGTGCCTTACCAGCACGGTTGGTATTTTAGCTAAACCTAAAATATTCTCAACTTCTTACTCAGTTAAAACTACAATTAATCTGTCTACATCTGACTGCAGCTCTGGATAATCTGTAGTTTCCTCCATTATCTTTCCGTCCCAGTGAATGACCTATGGGCATTTACTTCTAAATTAAAATTTTGATTTCAAATTTCTTCGTCTGGCATCGAACCCTCTGAGAGAAGCTTCTTGTAGTAAACAAGAATCTCAATTTCAAAATCGTCGTCATCTTTACCTTCATCCTCACTTTCGCTGTTGCTTGTAGACCAACTAGTGACAGTTGTCTCCTTATGTCTTCTTTCGCCTTCAACCAGTGGCGCAAAAATGTTTTCCCATGCAATGATAAATCACCATACCGGTACTCATTACAACTGTACCGGTACACATTACAACTGTACCGGTGCACATTACAACTACATCCAACAATTCAAACTTTATCTGGTGCAGCCGATCGCTTAAAATATCTTTTTTTTTTCTTTTGAATCACCTGTTTTCCTTTTCAAATCACTCAAAATTACTGCCATATGCCATACTAAGTAGACAAACGGATAGGCCTATTATCCGTTAAGGATATCGTTCCGATTTCAAATACTGAAAGCCGCTAATTAGAATTTTTCTCTATTCAAAAAAATCGTATATAATTGGTTATCGAGAAATACAATCACTTTCACAGTTTACCTTTCATCCATCCCTACTGCACCCTGTGCTATTACATTTCATTCATCCCTACTGCACCCTACGCTATTACATTTCATTCATCCCTACTGTAACCTGTGCTATTACATTTCATTCATCCCTGTTGCAACCTGTGCTATTACATTTTATTCATCCCTTTTGCAACCTGTGCTATTACATTTCATTCATCCCTATTGCAACCTGTGTAATTTTAGGTAATGAGCAAGAAATATTTGTATATGCACTATCGAGATGATGAGAATTAGCGACATAAAATGATAGACTTGAGGAGTGATATTAGCTGATTAGTGGTTCAAACAGACACATCGCACATAACGGTCCTTTCCCCTTTTATTCACCTCATTTACTGCAACCAATTTGACCTGCCTATTTTTATAAGTTCATATAAACTACGAACTAAAGAAAGTCAAGAATTAAAAGAACTATTTCATTATTAAAACAAGGTGTGTAATAATAAAAACAAAATGAGGGATTAAGGTGTGTATTTAGTACACATTCTATATACTTAGCATAATGTTCTCCATTTCTTAGTACCTTAACCAAATCACTAGAATGACTCATTCACTTTTTTAGAGTGACTGGAATATTTTGTTCATTCAGTTATGCTGCTTTCTCAATATCATGACAAAGTCTTTTGAAAATTTAACGTGTTACTGTTTAATTATGTCTTTTTATTTTAATAGGTTTAAAGTATATGTTGCTATTGTTATATTTCAATGCAAATATCTGTACTATTAGTCAAACAAATTTATTATTTAAAAAAAAAAATAACGTAAAATTGTAACTCACCAAAAGACAGTTTTAACAAAACAATAATCACTAATGTAAAGATAATGATTCATAATTTGTTACTGGCAAAAGATAAGCCACCAAAACCATTTCATAAAAAGAAATAACCTTTTAGCACTCCATCAAATGATTTAACATATTCTATTCTTTTTTTTTTAAATCCCTGGAAATAAATATTTTTTGATACAAATTTTGCTTTTAAGTCAACAAATCTGGACAAATGGCATCCAATGGGGTAAAAAAAATGTTTTAGAATCACTTATAAAGGTTCCAATATCACATAAATATGTGACCACATAAGTAAAACAACACCATTCCATGCTTCTTGGTCAAGTCCAGAGTTATTAATAAGAATACATGTAATTACTACATGTAATTAGTTACACAAGGCTCAAAGATAAAAAATAAAACCCCAAACTAAGAAATATTTAAATTAATGACATTTATTTTCAACTGTTGTAGTAACAGTCTGAACAATTCACATAGCTATGTGACAGACCATATAGCCACAAACAACATCTAATTAAGCTGAGAACAAAACAATGTGGGACAAACATGGTCTCAGCTAATGTTTGTACATTACATTTTATTACATTTTAAAACAGCTATTAGACTCTCACATTGTATTCTCACGCTACTAACACAATTTTTTAATAACAAGTATGAAATATACAAACTGTCCTCTCTGAATAATCTAAAATTATTCTTGCACACAATATTTCAAAAGTTCAGGTGCTGTGTTTTATTGTTGTGTGTATTACACGTATAATCTAAATAAATCTGGGTCCCTTGTTGGGATCAGTTTGCTTGCTGAAATCTGGTGGGTCAGGGACACGTTCAGGCAGAATATGAGGAGCAGGAACTGGCTTAGGACGGTCAGTTTTGTGAAGTCTGACCTTGGTAAAGTAGCCCAGCTCGGGTCGGTCTTGTCCTAAATTTTCCTTGACACACGCATCAAACACAGCCTGGGTTTTGCGACAACTAAACAAATAAATGTGAAAAAATCTTTGTAAAAAAAAATAAATAAATAAGTGTAAAGACAAATGAAAATAGGAGACTACAAATTGTGTATTAACAATGAGCTAAAAAAATTATGCAGAATTGTTTAAGTCTATAATGAGACAGTGTTGAAATAACATACTGAGGCTATTTACTACAATCAAAAGTAAACAAATGTAAAAGGCGGGTGAATTATTTTAACTAATAATCTAGTCAGTTTGCACTTATACAAATATATATATATATATATAGGATAAAAACCCCAGCAATTATTCTTAACTCTCAACCATTGTTCATTTTCAGCCATTCTTTTAAGCTGATTGCAGGGTGTTTTGTAAAACTAAACATTTTTCATTATGTTATAAGCTACCTAGTGATGTTATACATCACTGAATTCAGAAATGAATAAGCTATTTAATGATATAAAACTTTTTATATAATAGAAATTTTTAATTTTGTAAAATTATAGTGTAAATGATTTTTTTATTATTTTTTTTAACTAAAAATACAAATACATCACAAACAGTAGGAATAAAAAAAAAAGTATGAAGAATTTAAACAAAATCTTTATTATTTACATAAACATTATTCATTTATACAACACATAAACAAATTTGGACTTAAAATTTTGACAATTTTTTTTTATTCCACTATAAATGATACTATAGAAAATGGAAAAAAAAAAAAAATAAGGACTGATGCCTCTAGTGTGAAAAAATTACATAATTCTCACACAATAAGTACAATGTTAGACAAGACAAAATGGATCATTAAAATTTCTATATTATTATTATAAGTGACAGGAAACACATTTAAATGAATTGATAATTACTTTAAATGTTATTTATGATAAAGTAAAAGACAATTTCTGTCATCTTGAAAACATAAGAAAGTATCACATGCAGAACATTTAGTTCTTGTTTTTCTTTCAATTTTATAAAGAGAATAACATAGTTTACAGTTTTTTCTTTCCTTTGAAGGAACCATTACAGGTTAAATAGGATGATTAGTTTTTATTTTACATGCTGTCGCTGTCTGAACCTCATCTAACTCATCAATCTTTCCTAACTGTCTAATTAACTCTATTGTGTAATCTAACTGACTATATCTTGCTGGTCTATTTAATTCAAATATATCTGGATTTTGTTTCTTCCAGTCTTGAAAAATAATATAACTATTTACCCTAGCAATATCAACAAAATGAAAAAATAAAGTTTTCCACCATTTATTTGTTTTTCTAAGCATATTATATTTATTTAAAAGTTGATCACTTTTGTCTACCCCTCCCATATTAATATTATAATCCTTGACTAAAAGTGGTTGTCTTACTTATTTTTTCTAATTTTTCAAAAGTCCCATTTTTTTTATTTCTTCTCATGACTGAATTAAAAGAATTAGCTTTATGCATTGTAGAAACCAAAGATACTGTTTTGTTATCCCTCCACTGCATTGTTAAAGTTTCCTCTTTCCTAACCCATCTCATATCACCCCTCTTTGAAGTCTTTTCCCATTGTTTTACATTTTTTAATTCAGTAGGAAATCCTTTTCTAGTAGTCAAAATGGTACCACAGGCTAATACACCTTTTTTTAACAAATCTTTTACTAAAACAAAACTAGTATAAAAATTGTCGAAAAACAAATGATAGCCTTGGTTAACAATGGAAGATATTAAATTCATTACAACCCCATAAGCTAATCCAAATGGTGATAAAGTTTCAGACTTACCCAAATAAACATCAAAATCATATGTATATCCAGTAACAGAATCCGCGAGCACCCATAATTTCATCCCCCACTTAGTTGGTTTATCTCTAATATACTGATGAAATGAATATCTTCCTTTGTTTCTAACCATTCGTTCATCAATTGAAATATTAGGTCCAGGCTGATATAATTTCATGCATTTTCTTCTAATGAAATCAAACAAAAACCTAACTTTAGTCAATTTATCCTCTGCCTTTTCGGTGTTTCGGTTTGAAACTTTCAAAAAACTAAGTATTTGTTCAAAACGTGGCCTGGTCATAAAGGCTCTTGCCCATAGTCCATTGAATAAACTTTTTTTTGTTCCAGTAAGACTGAACATTTGGAGCTTGTGTCATCCCCATGTACATTAAAAGTCCAATAAAGCTCATAAATTCTTCTTCACCTACATCTGTCCAGTTTTTGTACATGGCTGGTTTAGTTGGTCCAATAAATGCAGCATTCTGATTAGTCGTGTTGCATAGCTCTCTGACCAAAGGTGAAGAAAAAAACAGAGAAAAAATGGACAGAGGAGTCAGATACTTTTTTCTGTCTTGTCTTGCAAATGACTCTGGAAAATGAGCTCCAGGAGTTCTCTCAGGTTTGAAGGGTGGCAAAGCATAAGGAGGTCCAGAATCTTGGTCATCATAACTGAAGATAAAAAGATGTAGTAACATTAGAAACATTTTTTTTAAATGAAACAATGATATTTTGTAAAAAATTTATTCAACAAAATATTCAGTAATAAATTAGCCATCTAAAAGTGTTGAATTATTTCTTTTGTTTTGTTCAAATGTGAAAAAAAAGATACGTTACCAATGTAAACAAAAGAAAGTTACATTTACTATGGCCCTAAACAAATATGAATTATAAATGAATGTGTGGAAAATGTACCTTTAATTATATAAATAGTTAAACTAACATAATTTTTGTAAATGTTTTGATACCTATAAATATCTACTAATGAATATACAATTAACAAAATAAAAAAAAAATGAAAAAAATTGCCACTTAAGACTAATGTTTACCTTCCATTGTTGACTTGTTTAGTGGAAAATTGATGTATATTTTCAGTTTCACTGACTTCTTCTTCCTCTTCAAGCCAAACTTCATCCTCACTTGAAATATAGTCATTTTCATCGTCGGAAGATGAATACATATCCATAATTCTTTAAAAAATTGAGACGCTAATAAAAACAGGACTGTCGTAAAAGTGGCAAAATGGCGACCATCATCCCGGAAGTTTGTGACGTAAACATGAGTCTTTTAATTAATATTTTTTTAATTTAAAATGTAAAAAATGTGTAAAATGTTGTATTTTTTGCTAAAATATTCATTTTTTTATAACAAAACATAAAATAAATTGATCAAAAGTAAAAATATAAAGAATTATAACACAAAAAAATTGTCGATCACCGGTGTTCGAAAAGTCAATGTTACGATGGTTGAGCGTTAATACAAGTAATGTTTGTTTTCTATAGTACATGTATCAGTTTTATTTTAAACCTGGAGAATATTTCTAAATGTGACAAAACAATTTCCAAGCTTTTATGATTTAAGATTTGTTTGAAGAAGTAATAAGACAACACATCTAAATCAGAGGAATCAGAATAGTTGAATTTTTGGGGAATAATAATCTCAAAATGTTATACTTCATTTGCCTTTTCTAAAATAGTTCATGGGAAGTTAACCTACCAGTTTTAAAGTCTGATAACTATATGTTATGGGATTAGAAACAGTATTAGAACGAAATGTGGTGAGAAACATCTGTAACAGTATTTGAATCTGTAATAAATTTGTTATTGGACCATCACTATTTGTAAAAAAAAAAGCCTGAAAATAGTGTCTAAATTAGTATTTTAAAATTTTAAATATTGTTAAACATATTTTGGTAGGATGAAATAAGTACCAAGTAAGTTTTCAAAACATATAAAAAAGCGGAAGCCTTCAGGGGTGATGACAAGAGCGACAATGAGAGGCCCAGCACCAGAATAGTTGCCTTGCAACATAACTGCATCCTACTTGCAACATAACTCAAGTGTATTGGTCTATATCAGTATTCTGCATGCAAACTACTGGTAAGTATTTTCTGCCACATGCAGCCGGAAAGAAGGTTGCATGCTGCCACTGCAGTGCTGGAAGTAATTTTTATACTCTAATTTGCTATCTAGGAAGTTTATTAATAGTCAGGCAATACTGAATTGAAGTATGAGAAAAGATTGACTAAAACACATTACTGATAACTTTAATGTGCAATTTTTTGTAAATACGAAGGCATTATTATAAGTGTGGGTTAATTATTTCAAAGAGATTGATCAAATATAGTTTTTCAAAACTTTGTTGAAAGATTATTGCAAAAGACAAAAAGACATTGTCACATATAACAGCATAACTGATCAACAGAACCTGGAATCGCCTCATCAGCAGTATTAGTGATAGTGTAAACATTTTGAACATCTTACGCCGTATGCTCTGCATCAGTCTTTTTTGCTAAATGATCCTCAATTATGTAATCCATTATGAAGGTCGAGTAATCATTCTAATGTCCGATGACTGTCAATGAAAAAGAAATCTGTGCTAAAGTATTTCTTTGAACTACATGAACCTGTCAAAGTTAATATCTTGAGGTTTTCAATGAAATTGTCTGCAAACTTGGGAAAAAAGATTGGATTGAGGGTATGTCATGTTCACAGCTGCACCTGTTGAGACTTAACTATGGTTGTTCATTCAACTTTTGAAAAATAAAAATACCAGTCCCTTTCCATGATTGCATTCTTCACATAAGAGGATGATTATACTCTCACACATTTGGTTGTATTTTATGCTTGTCTCATGTCTCTTTATGGTGAACAAGGAAGCCAATTTTATGAGTTTTGGTCAAACAAAATAATCTTTTGACTGTTGGCAAACCCATTGTTAGTTCTTTCCAATGAACTTTTTGCCAGTCCTGAATTAATTTCTCAAGAATATTTTGCTGATTGTATGTTAGGTCTCAACCTTCAGAAAAACCACGTGATGAAAAGACAAAACAGAATTTCAGAGCTTCTTTATTTTAGGAAGAAGTTCACCATAAAAACATGAGAAATAACAAAGCTTGTTTTTTAAATGGCTCAAAGTATTGCTGTGAACAGATTTTTTTCAGTCAATAACAACTGAATGACAGAAACTGGGAGTTTACATCTTAACTGATCAAAGCCTCCATATCAGCTATAAGCCTGGTTACGACATCATTGCAGCAAAATGCAAGTACATCCACGGTCTTAATAAAAGCCATTCAATAATTTATTTTTATTATTGTATGCATCTATATTATTATTTGAGTTGACAAACGATACTGATAATATGAACTCAAAACAAAAGAAATAAAAACCCATAGCAGTTCAGCCAATGCCAATACATTACTCACTTTTTAAACTCCATAGACATGCCAGAGTGGTCAATGCAGTCCATGTACTGGGTGAACTCAGCATAGCAAGACTTCTTGATTTTACCTAGGAACTCAAATGCACATCTTGTAACTTCTTTACCTTCATTTAAGCATTTGCGTGGGTCATTTTCTTCTGTTCGACACAATATGAATTCCTTCAAAGAAAAATAATTTTTAATGAATTAGATAAGTTGTTGAGTAAAAATACTATAAACAACACAACATACTATCAACTTACACTTATAAAAAGAACTTTTAACTATACATCTCTTTCCCAAGGATTTTTTTTTTTATAAATTTGTATTATAGACATTTATAGAAATGTATAAAATATATGTTTTTTATTATAATGTCTAAATCTTTAAGTAATTTTTTTGGTAAGAAAAAGTGAAAAGAGGTTTAAGAATTTTACTTTTCAATTTTACTGGTTCACTGGTCTATGCCTCATCTTATTTTATTAAATCAATGAAAACGAATCATAATCCACAAAATGTACTTAGTATTTAACCTAAGATAATGAATATGGGTCACCTAGAGCCATTTTCTTTAAAGACAAAATTTTGTTTTGAATAGGCTATAAAAGCATTGGCACATAAACTAACACTTACTTTTGAACGTAATGATATTTCTTATAAATTTTTAAATAAAATTTCTAATGATAATGAAAAAATATTTAATATGTACACATGAATCAATGGTTGAAATTTTAGTTTTCTAGCTTCAATAAACTCTCGGGTTGTGTAGTTTTGAAATAGTATTTTTACATACGGTTACGCACTTTTTTCAAAAAGATTTATAAAAAAATTAGACACTAAAAATCATATCTTTGCCTCTCAATTAAAATATATTCAAAAATGGAATGTACTGGCCAAGTTCTTCGTATCTAAACAAGTCATTATTAAATATTTCCTTTCAAATTTTTTATTTAAGTATCTACAAACAATATGTATTATTCGCAGAGGCTATGGGTCAGTCAAGATGGAACACTTATTATTTTTTCAAGTTCTGTCTAAAGATCTGAGCATGCGTGAAATTGCTTCCCTTACACAAACATGCTTATAATAAAATCCAAAAATCCAAATTATCTAAAATAAAATACAATGTCCGAACTAAAGATCAAACCTGTATCCCCATTCATACAAAAAGTGGTCCATTTAAAGAATAAATTCACAATTACCACGTTTGTTTTGTTAAACTGCGCATGTGCAGTAGACAGAACCTGAAAAAATAATAAGGGTTCCATCTATACTAACCCATTGCCATGTGTTTATTATTTTGGTTGTTTACTACTATTTAGTCTATTTGTTCTAACGCAGTCCTAGAGATCCATCTATATGGACCCCTTATTATTTTTTTTGGGTTCCACATGCGCAGTTCAATGAGAAAACACAGTAATTGTGCATATAATCTTTTAATACATCTTTGTCATTAAAAATGAATACTACTTTCGTTAAGTAACTATTTAGCGGAACAATTAATTTTTAGGGGTGTGTGAAGACATCGAAAGGTTGAGATGATCCTATAAACCACTAATGGGATAGTTTTTATGGTGCCCCTCTTTCAGTCCCACCATAGCCGATAGTGCAATGACCATGGAAGCATCATGGGAGATATAACAGGAACTTAAGCCATAACCAGAAAATATCCATTGGTCCTAACATGAGATGATCGAACCTAGGACCCTCAGGTTGAGTCGAGCCCTTTACCATACAACCACCCTACACCAAAATTTTAAGGAGTTATAGGTTCGATTTTTTGTCCGGACAATGTTTTTTTATTATTTTTTTTTGCAGAAAATTTTTTGATAAATAAATTCTGGATTTTTATGTATTAGGGAGAATATTTTTTTATTTTTATTAGGGAGAATATCTTTAAAAAGGAGAATATTTTAAGTGTTACGGATAGGGCTGTACCAGATTCTAATTTTTAGATCCTGCAGGATCGGAACCGGAATCGGATTTAATATTTGAATCCTGCCGGAATCGGAACAGGAACCGGATTTTACCGAATTAAATAGTAATTTTTTTCCCGAACGAAGTAGTAATTTCTCGCCTAACATAAAACATATATAAGAATGAAAAATAGAATAAAATTTAGTTTTTAAGTTCTAGATAGCAAAAAACAGTATTAACCATTTAGATCTTGAAGACTGTGACTAAAACCCCTTCCCCAATCTTGAGTTAAGAAAGATAACTCTGTCAAAATAACAGGTTCTTCGTTTTAAAAATGTATTTTAATAAAGCTGTACCTAATTTAACAAAGAAATGGATAACATCTTTGAAAGTATAATAAACATGGTTATTAATAAATGAATTCCAATATATATATACTGTGGCACCACTCAATAGCTTATTTTTCTATAGTTTTCCATAATGACGTCACCGAACCGTGTTATTTCATTCATACTTTTATTTAAACCATTATCTGACTATTTCCCATAAAAAATGCCAATTAAAATGCATTTCAAATCTAAATCAATATCACTATAATGTTCAATTAAAAATGTATCTTCAAGTTATTTATCTAAATATGCGAGGAATTTTATCCAAATCGTGACAAAATCCACTAAATTAGAAAATGTGCAGAAAAATAAATTATTTTTTAAAACTGTAAACACCCAAAAATAGATCGTTGTCTGCTGTTTAAAAAAAGTTAAACTTTGATAGCTAAATATAGTTTATAGAAAACACGGAATCAAAAGTAGCGGAAGGTAAGGTGTCGTTTTTACTAGACCAGGGGTCGGCAACCTTTTGAGACGGAAGAGACTAAAGTTATAATTTACAATTTTCTCAATTTTAAAGAGCCACTAAATTTGTTGTTTCAATATTACGGTATTTGATCAGGCCGCAATTTGACATCGAAAGAGCCACAACTTGACATCGAAAGAGCCGGATGCGGCTAGCGAGCCGCAGGTTGCCGTACCTGTACTAGACTAAATACGATTCAAATCTTCCTTTTTAATATATTTGTACTTACATATAGAACTAAAAGCGATCGACGTTATTGTAGTTTTAAAAAGCAAAGGAAGTTATAGTTTTAATTTAATTGTATGGCGCTAAATATTTCAAAATTATGTTGTGCTAAAAGAAATTTCTTACCAATTTCAAACAACAAAGAAATTTTAACCGGAACCGGATTTGTTAAAACTGCCGGAATCAGGCTTAACAAGAACCGGAATCGGATTCCGGTACAGCCCTAGTTAGGGAGATGATTTTTCGAGTGTAAGGCAAGTTAGGGAGACGATTTACATTTAATCTAGACATTATTCATTAATTTCTTTTACATAAATTCTGTATGTTTTTGTATTTGGGAGAGTATTTTATTTTTATTAAGGGGAATATTTTAAGAGCATTAAGGAGGCGATTTTACAAGTGTAAGGGAGATGATTTACAAGTGTTAGGGAGATGATTTTACGAGAATTAGGAAAACTATTTTGCATGTGTTAGGGAGATGATTTACCTTAAATTAAATGGTTTCTGGGATAGATACTGCATAAGCACACTTTTTTTAGTTTTGTTTTTTCACTTTTGAAATTTGAATGAAATTGTTTTGTTCTGACTTTATCAGGCTGAGACATAACTGAAAAAAAAAGAATAATTGCAGTGCATGAGTAAATATTTACTCTTAGACCGATCCCGAATATAAAAATACATGCATTAAATCAAGATGGAGATGATTTAGGGAGTGTTAGAGAGATAATTAAGATTAATTTTAAAGGGTTTCTGGGGGGTATAGATACTGCTTAAGTGCACATGTTTTTGATTTAGTTTTTTAACTTTTGTTATTTGAATGAAGTTGTTTAATTTGACTTTGTTAAGCTCGGACGAAACCCGAAAAAAAAAAACCACAGTGGCTACGGATACGGCAGACGTACTCCATTTTTTTTTTTCCGGGATACGTGACAGATTTGCGCATGCGCTCTAGACGGACATTATTTTTTACGGCTATAGTGTGCGCATGCGCGATAGTCGTACTACGAATTATTTTTTTTCTTGGTCCGGCTATAGATGTTGCTCCTAGCTCTAACCCTATCCCTAACCCTAATCCTATTCCTAACCATAGCCCCGAAAACAAAAATTAGCAATAAAATGCAGTCCGTCTGCTGCACATCTATCACGTACCCCGGAAAAAAAATACGGAGTTCGTCTGCCGTATCCGTAGCCACTTCCAAAAAAAAAACACGGAATCCGTCTAGATGGAACGCTTACCACTGGGTTGTTAATAAATTATTGAGTCAAAAAGTATTATGATTGTCTTTTTAATTGAGACACACTACATTTGTTTCAGGTTTTAATCATTTTTTTAAATAAATTTTGAAATTATATTCTGAATAGTCTAAATCTACATTTTATTTTTTCATACTTAGCTCTCCTTTTAAGTTGTTTGTACTTAAAATTGGCCTACATTTAGTCTTTAATACTTCAGGTTCACTCTGAAACATTACCTTGGAAACATTATCACAATACTTTCCCATATGATGTGCAGCTGTTCTAAAAGCAGCTGAAGTTATTTCTAGTTCAGGAACCGTAAGTTCCTCATAGCTAGGCAAATAATCCTCATTAGTGTACGGCATTTTATCTTTTTGTTATGATTCGGATTGACCTTGCCGTAACAGGAAAACGATCAACTAGATGAGAGTAGCCTCCCTTTCAAAAAAAAAAAAAGAATTCACAGCAAAGTATATATAGGTCTGTGCGGTTGTCTTGGTTTTAGGAGAGATGTGTAACCCCACATACATTTATATATATTTGTTAAGGCCAAAAGACCGAAGTCCGGCCAGTTCCCGAATTGGCCAGCTATTTGGCCGAGGTGTGTGGCCAATATCCGATGTACTATATGATTATCATTACAGTCATGGGCAAATGCCCTCCCCCCTTCATTTTGGAAAAATGTCATGTAGTTGTTACAATAAAACTGAACTAAATTTCCTAAAAGTTTATTACATTGAAGAACATGTACATATATCAAACATAAAAAAAAATTATATCTGCAAGCATAACTTATTACATTATTGTCATTTTTAAAAGAATGGTTTCAGTGTCGTACAGAATTATATTTTACACTGTTACAGCAATAATATTATAATTTTAAACTATTAATTCTGGAACAAACATTGTAAATGTCTTGGTATTTGTCCAAATCGATTGATAGCATTTTCTTTAATTTATTTTCTTGTTTTGAGATATTCTTTTTTCTGTGGATAGGCCAACTCGTCTTAGAGTGCTAAATGATCTCTCGATTGTGCATGTTGTTACTGGAAAAGTCAATGCTGTCAAAAAAGCCATTTTAAACATGGGAAAAAAATGTTTTCATCTACAACCTCACATAGAGTCATTGTTGCTTTTTTTTCCCTTTACTAGTTTTACATTTCCATTTAGGCCTATCATACAATGTTTCACTCTCCTAGATTAAATTGTCAAATGCATAATATACAGCGATAGCCCCGGCTTGATCCTTAAATGCGAGTCTTTCTAGTTTTGTTATCAAAAAGGGATACAGAACTAATAGGGAAAATGCTGGGTTTATTTTTTTCTACACACAACGAGTTTCCAGTTAATAGAATCAAGGTAGGGTGTAAAAACAGTTATTCTAAAATAACCCTCAGGCAAATCAACTTTTGCATTTTCCCTGTTCATTTGTCTTCCAGCTTTTCATGCAGGTTGAATGTCGACACCAATGTCATGTACAACACCTTTTGTAACTAAAAATGTTCTTATACCTCTCATCACAATTCTGTCGATCAACGGCCAATGACGTCAACAATCCTTCAATGTATTTTTGTGGTGCCAGTAAATCTAAATGCACTGACTGTAATTTTTGGGTCACAGATTCTAGCTTTGATGAATATTTTTGTATATTATCTAAACAAACAACAATTGTAGCCCAACCCTAACCTCTAACAGCACAAAGTAATTAATGTGCAATTTGCTTATTTTTTCCAGATTATCCTAAATGTTCCAGTTGTTTAACAATTTCTGTCTCATTTTCAGGGAAAATCCGCAAACTTTTATATCTATGTGTCCATCTAGTTTCACATAGCAAAGGAAGATTTGGAATTGGTTTTCTTAGCTTATTAATGTCTCAGAAAAACACTATAATTGACTTAATTTTTTCTATTGTGTTTTGTACAGCATTCACATCATTTAAATCGTTCACGACAAGATATAGTTTCTGCGAACTGTAATGTACAAGTGCTGCTTTTAGGTCTTTTTTCGAATTATTGCTTGGACTCCTCCTTCTTTACTTGACATTGTAGAACATCCGTCTTATCCTTTACCAACAAGAGTTGTCATATCTAATCCAAATTCTAATGAATTCGTAATGATGGTTTTCTTTGACAAATCTAACACCAAGTTACATCTGATCAATGCCTGAAATTATGTTGTCTCTTCGGCAAGTATATAAATTGCAACTGAATTATTTGCTTCACGAACAATGTCTTCACAAAAGAGAGACCCACACATTTCGATCATAGTGTTTTGTGCAGTTGCCGAGATATAATTAGCACTACAAGAACCAATTGACAAATGATTACCTAGAACTTCATCTCCAGATTTAACACGAAAATCTAACAGGTCGTAAAAATTACCAGAATGTGATTTTTTTTCCACGAAGTGCCAAATCATGCATGCCGCAAATAAAGGATTGTAGAAATGGTGGGCCCCAGTTTGTTGCAATTTTCTTGAATTTGTCTTCTAAATGATGAGTTCAACTTCTCATCTATAGAAACTTCTTTGACTTCCAAAAATGCAACAATTAAAATAGTTTGCATCCTAATAAGAGCTTTTGTGCATGGTTTGATGACAAATGCCCCCTGAACTCATGGAATTACTTTTTGTGGAAACAACCCGCAAAATTTTCAAAAAAGCACCTTTTAACATTTGCGAGTTTACAACCCACGATGAATAGTGTGATAACCAAGCATATCTAAAACCTCTGTTTCCACCACTGTCAGTTCTAAAAATCATACTTGTTATCAGGGGTCCAACAATCAAGGATCAACTGCAATTTCAACTCATTTGAAAGGTCGTATGTCAAGACATACCTTCCAATATCCAATTTAGGAAATGAAGAAGTGACAGCGATAATCAAATTAGAAATAGTTTCTTCAGTTGTGTTTGGCTGTTGAACTTGTACTGTTGTCCTCAATGCATATGATAATTCAGATGCTGCAGACGCCCTAAAATTTTCTAATAACGGGTTTTCGGAATCCCGCGATTGCTATACTTTTCATATTAATTTAGGATAAATTTAAAAATTCACTCAGTAGCAGACGATTATAAACTAACAAGAGTTGCCAGATTTAAAAAAAAACCTAAATGTCAAAAACATTTTCGAAGAACAATTCAAGCTAAAGAAGGCCAAATTAAACGAAAAAAATGAAAATCGGAACATGCCTGTAGTCAAAATGTTAGAATTTTCTAATACATTTATTTATGTAAATATAAATAATTACTGTTATACTTAACTTGGATTTAATTGAGAAATAAACCTGTATGACATTGTCAGTTAAATAAAAAAAAACGTGTTTTTTGCCCCTCTCTGGAAAAATTCCTAGCGACGCTCATGATTACTGTATACAAACACACAAATTCTTTCGTGACCTTTTTCTTTCGACTTTTGGCATCGCCCAAAGCCCTTTCGCGAACTGGCTGGCCCAACCCTTGAAACCTAGAAAATATCGGACATTGGCCAGTCAATGTGATGCGGTATTGGCCACTTCCCGATTTGGCCTACCAGTTTGCTAATGGTCGATTTCGGGCTTTGGCCATAATACACACACCCACCTATATAGCTATAGCTATAGCTTAGGGCCCCCCGTGTTCCTGGGAGCCCCCGAAAATTTGTCCGAGTGAGCAATTGTCCGAGTGAGCAATTGTCCGAGTTAGCAATTGTCCAAGTGAGCAATTGTCACATACACTTAAATATTTGGCACTGACGTATAACATCTGGACTTATTAAGGGCCCCATATCTCAAATAGCTTAGGGTCTTATCAAGTCTAAATACGTCCCTGACAACAGCATTTGATCTATAAATTTTACTAAGGTTACACACTTCAATAATTTGAAAAGCAGAAACAAAATACAAGAAATAAAAGAAACATTTTACTCATTGTGACAACGATAACACACATAAAACTACAATATGATATCGTGGGTCGTTCTTATGGATGGGCGATGTAGGCGTTTGCTTAGCCCCCCCCCCAACCACTGCCCAGGAGACTACTAGATGGACTTGATAACATAAGTCCGCCTCATGGAAAGAGAATCAGAGCATTTGTCAATGACCTCTGAACTAGAATTGCTGACACAGTTTGGGTTCTGAAGATTTCAATTAATCTATTGCATAAATTAACACATTCCTAGTCATGCAAGAATTAGTCACCATGAAATGTCTTATTGCCTAAACTATATAACTAGCAATCATTAGAACAACACCAGTCAACAATAAAATGTTTTATCTTGTTGAAATGGTTTATACTTGCATATGATACATAACACCCTAGGGCTTAACCGTGGGGCGGCAGTTTACACCCTGGCGGCAGATAGGGCCTTAACTATTAATTCTATCATGACGTTTGTCTCTTTCAATAATTTATCTTTCAATTGATCAGCCTGTTCGTTCAACAGTCTTTCTTTAGACAGTCAGCCTTTTTTTTGTTCTGATGTGATATTATAATTTAAACGAAATTATTGCTTTATTTTATTCAAGATAAACTTCTGATCGGCATGTACTAATTTCATAGATCTACTGAACGACATGAACTCATTTCATATATCTACTGAACGGCATGTATTCATTTCATAGATTGAAGAAGCTGTCAACATACTCACAATCTCCACTCCAAACAGCAACATTGTCATACTCACAGATGCCAAAAAAATTATACAGTCTCCACAGGATCCTCAAAACACTCAACTAACCCAGCTTAGAACAGCTCCACATAAACTAACCCAAAACACAAAGGAAACGGTCCTGCAATGGATACCAGGACACACCAAAATAAATGGAAATGAGATTGCTGACCAAATGGCAAAATCTGGCAGCAAAGAAATGCAAGTAGATGTCTCTCTAAATGCAGAAGAAATGAAAAGCTGTATAAATGAACAAATCCAACAAAAATGGATGAATAACCACCCAGAACATGACAAAAACGACCCCTATTATAATCTTCCCAGACAAGCTCAAAATATTATTTTCAGACTCAGAACTGGGCACAACAGATTAAGACAACACATGTTCCGAAGGCTAGGCATTGGAAACAGTGAGGACTGCCCATATGGGATGTCTCCCGAGAACGCAGAACATGTCCTTCAATACTGCCCTTTACATGACTGAGCTCGCAACAGGTTCTGGCCACAGATGTCCCCCTTCAATCAAAAACTTTATGGGAGCGAGACGGACCTGGATGCCACCGTGCAGTTCATCATAACTATAGGTCTGGTCGTTTGATATCCTCCATGATCATATAAACGAGAACAAAGAAAAAGATTTCATAGATCTACTGAACGACATCTACTCATGTGCTTTAGTTTTTGTTCTTTACTATTGGGTATTATTAATAGCCATCTTTATGCCACATGTCAAGATATAGAGTAGGTGAAGGGAGTATGGTTGAAAGGATGTGTTCACATCTCGGTGCGCATGTTATAAAAAACGAAACCTGTGGCGCTCTGTTAGTGAACAGCCGCTGGTGACGTACAACGCATAGATTTTTTACGTTTATTTCGTTTGCATTCGCCCATGCCATGTAACGGCTTATTTACATACATGTTTGATGTGTGTGTTTATTATGCATTCACCATATTTGATATAACAGATACATTTACAGGAAGATGTTGATGTGTGTGTGATAGGTTGATCGTTCTGGAGGTATGTTGTATAGTTTAGACAATACGATTGTATACTGTAATATCGAAGTAGCATTGTGTGGTCATATATATACGCATATCGTACATGATGTTGTTTGTAACATGTAGGCCCTGAATCTGAAAGTAACTTTTAAGTCGTATCGGACGTGAAATGGCCCTGCCTGGTGCACCGTAACAGCCCTGACATCTAGTCGTTCTGGAGGCATTTGAGACCCGGACGGCCCAGGATTGAGAGACCACCTGACAATTATAATGTAATAATCTGATCTATTATAATTTATTTATTGAATGTAATACTATTGTGGGTGATGCAAATCGTCACATAAATCTTATATATTTTCTGTATGGTCAGTTATAAAGTAGTATTAAAGTTATTATTTTTATTGTTTATACAGAGTTATTGATTGTATACGTCATATTTATATATATATATAAATGTTAATGTGCATGTCCAACCTACGGGGATCTGGGTGAACCTCTCGCCAACGTACCCCTAGACCACGAGTTGATCAAATTGGGTTGTGACACCACATAACTTATCTCTGTTAAGTCTTTTGAGAGAATGCATCAGGTATTATATTGGCAATTTTTGTTCCATGCTAAATTGTAGCTTTTTGGCGTTTTATTTGTTGATTCTGAGATATTGTTGATTCTGAGTACGGCAGATGCTATGGCTGGCGGGGATAAAAAAGTGAAAATCTAGTTCGTGGAAATTTGTAACTGATCCATCTATCTTTGATGTTTTTTTAAAATCATTGTAATATTTCACTGTATTTATGCACGGTAGATGCCTACATAATTATAATTGCAGAGTAGTTGCCGTATGTCAATCCAACAAATGCTCTGGATGACTGCAAAACTAATATGTAAAATATCAAGTTTTTATGTGGATCTATTATTTTTACATAGTTTATAAAGGGCAAATATTGATTCAGAGTTTTAAAATTGAAATAATTTCGATACAAATTAATGTCATATTTTTCTGTAACATTGTTTTTAAAAGAGGCATATGCCCCTCTGCCGCACATGATGGCACGGTTATAACTATAACTAAGTTAAGCATACGCCCCTCTACGACTTTTCGACCTGATCCAGGACACTTCGACCCCGCCATTTCGAGCCTGCGACGTTTCGACCCCGCGCCACTTCGACCCCAGACTATTCGACCCTATCAATTGATAAAAAGAATGTTTGAATTATTATTTCTTTTTTTTTTTAATATGTTATTAACTTTGTTCAACATGTGTATACTTGTTAAACATATTTATATTGTATTAATTTTGTTTAAAATATGTGTTTTAATTATTTAAAATATGTGTTTTAATTATTTAAAATATGTGTCTAATTGTTTTAAAATATGTTTTTCTGTAAGGTTTGAGTTCTGATGCTCTAAGCACGTTCAAAATTTTAAAGACCGACATGATATTTTACAGACATTTCTCTTGCTTGCACATGAGTTTCATTGACCAATGGTTTGTCTACTCTAGCACAAATGACATAAGTGACCAATATCCAAGGTGGATAGGTCCAGTATAAGGTTTACCTCATGACTTATCTGTACATTATTATCATATCTGTTTTATACCTGTCTGGCAACACCACATTTCCATCTTCACTTATCAAAGCTGGGTTATAAGCAAAGAGGAGGGGGGAGATTTGTTGAGTGTAAAAATTACGTGACATAATCACACAACTTGTGTCTATTGATAAGACATCACACATTTTACAGACTTAAAACAACAATTTATAACAATTAAAACACACATTTTAAATTAAAAAAAACAACACATTTCTGTAACAATTAAACACATGTTGAACAAAGTTACTAAACATATTTAAAACAAAGATATAATTATTCAAATATTAATTTTATCAGTTAACGGGGTCGAATAGTCCGGGGTCGAACTGTCCCAGGGTTGAATTGTCGCGGGGTCGAAACGTCGCGGGGTCAAAGTGTCGTGGGGTCGAAATGGCGGGGTCGAACTGTCCGAGGTCGAACTGTCCGAGGTCGAAAAGTCCGACCACCCTGCCGCACATGATGGCACGGTTATAACTTTAAGTTAAGCAGATGCCTTCCCTTGTCTGACGCAAAAATAAATTACAATTCATTTTTTTTGTAGGAATACAACATTTTTATAATTATAATAAGAAACAAACAAATGATACAAAATCTAAGTTGAATTCGAAAAATTATCTCAGATTCTGAAGTAGTTAAACGCGACAGATGCTGCACCTAAGGAGTGATAGTGCCGGGGCAAAATCTTTTAGATTTCAACGTATTTTTTAGTAATAATTAATTCATTCCATACCATTTATAAAGGGAAATAATCAACGAATATGGTATTGAAAAATTTCTTAAAGAAAAAGTATTATTCTGAGGTATCACGGCAGTCAATACCTAAAATACCCCCCTCTCCCCTCAGGTAACAGATATTGTGCTCACATTATGCCCCCCCCCACCATCATTTACGCCACGGCAATATCCTGAACCGTTGTTATTGAATAGGTAATATTGACACCTGTCTAATCTCCATCTAAAAAGGGCTCTCCTAATCGTCACTTCCATATTGCAGAACTCAAGGGAAGGCAACTCAAGCACCTATTAGGAACTGTGGGCAGTGGCGTCACTAAGGTTGGTGTCACCCGATACGGAAAATTCAGTGTTACCCCCCCCCTCCAACAATTCCACCATCAGCAATGGTATGTATTTTGACCTTAAAGAATTTACTTTAAAATAATTTAGCTATTAAAAACAATAGTATTACTGACTGTATTTCAGAAAGATGTATATTACTTTAATTAAAATGAGTTTGTAAACTACGTCTCCAATTTCATGAAACCACGTGACTACGTGGATCCTCTTTTTTTTTAACGTTTGCAAAAACAACAACAACTCTAGATTGATCCCAGCAGCTTTGGACTGGTTTCATTTACCTAGGCTCCAGACGCTCTGCATGGTGGCACCCTGTACTTCTGCTCTGCATGGTGACACCCTGTACTGCTGCTCTGCATGATGGCATTCTGTACTACTGCTCTGCATGGTGGCACCCTGTACTTCTGCTCTGCATGGTGGCACCCTGTACTACTGCTCTGCATGGTGGCACCCTGTGCTACTGCTCTGCATGGTGGCACCCTGTGCTACTGCTCTGCTTGGTGGCACCCTGTACTTCTGCTCTGCATGGTGGCACCCTGTACTACTACTCTGCTTGGTGGCATTCTGTGCTACTGCTCTGCATGGTGGCACCCTAGGCTATTACTCATGTTTTAAACTATGTTTAGTTATAAAACCGACTATACCGAGTTTTTTTTTTGCTAGGAAATTGGTATCAACCGGTGCGGCCCGCACTCCCTAGTGACGCTACTGCCCAGGCCCGTAGCGTGCGGGAAGGGGTCAGGGGGTCCGGGCCCCTCCTGCGGTTCGTCTAGCCCCCTCTGCTTATTTGTTCTGCTTAGTAAAATGTATTACCAGGCCCCCTGCTATTGCCTGGCCCCTGCTGTAGAATTGTCACGCTACGGGGCTGCTACTGACTGTGGGCTAAAATAATTTGACGGTTGGGGGTAGTCGGAGGGTGACCCAGTTTATAAAAATTAACTCTAACCCAAATATTAACAAGGGGGCAGCATTGTCAGCATTTTTACTTTTGTCTCTCTCCCTCTAATGTACTGTTGCATCAATCAACATCACTCGTCAATTAACATCGCTTGTCAATCAACATCAGTTGTCAATCAACGTCACCAATCAGTTAACATCACTCATCAACCAGCATTACTCATTGTCAACATCACACATCGATCACCATCACTCGTCAGTTAGCATTATTCGTCAATCAACGTCACTAGTCTAAAAGCATCACTCATCAATCAACGTCACTAGTCTAACAGCATCACTCATCCATAAACTTCACTAGTCTAACAACATCACTCATCCATAAACTTCACTAGTCTAACAGCATCACTCATCCATAAACTTCACTAGTCTAACAGCATCACTCATCCAAAAACTTCACTAGTCTAACAGCATCACTCATCCAAAAACTTCACTAGTCTAACAGCATCACTCATCCATAAACTTCACTAGTCTAACAGCATCACTCATCCATAAACTTCATTAGTCTAACAGCATCACTCATCCAAAAACTTCCCTAGTCTAACAGCGTCACTCATCCAAAAACTTCACTAGACTAAAAGCATCAGTTGTGAGTTAAAATAGGAAAATAAAATACAAGCTAAACAGCATGAAAATGTTGCATATATTTTATTGCTTATCACCTGGACGACACTGGACATGCTGTCACATGTGCCGTCCATCTAACTCGTTGTTTTTTTCTTATTTTTTTCAAATATATATCATACAATCATTGAATGAATACATCATTTATATACAATAGAAAGATAGCACAGTGGACATAGTACATAAATTAAAGTGCACAATATTTCGGCGAGACGTTAAAACCTGAACACAAAAGCATGTAATCCTTTTATTATTTAGAACAATACAATCAAGAGTAAGGTGTAGAGTCAACATTGTCATGAAATGTTCTTAATACAATAATTGGGTTACACAATTCTTAAAAGTAGTGATGCCTATCACATGATCTATGTTAGATAGCTCTCCATTTCTTGTTCATTTACATGAAGAACTTTATTGTAATAGTACTAAATGAATAACATTGCCCGCCAGTCACAGTGGAACTTTTAGTGTTTGAATTGGTAGCACTGACATTTCGAGTTATTTGCAAATTATTAATTTATTCACAGACATGTAATATAATTGACTGATACCGTTAATGGTAAACAACAACAAAAACAATTGTCTGTCGTGTTTTTGTTTGGCTGTCAGGGATGACTCACCTACCCCCCCCCCGCCTCCGCCACAACTGACGCCCTTCAGCACCCTTCTTCTCCATCGAATGGCTTCGTCTTATTATGTTCACACAGAAGGAAAGCCTTAGAGAATAACACATTAGCTTGAAGAAGTGTAGAAAACTCTACCTGAGGAAGTAATGATGTGAGGTCAGCAGCACACCTATATCTACCTTTGATCGGAGACTCAGAGAGAAAGAGAGGGGGGGGGGAGTATTACATATAAATGTAAGACCAAAGTATAGTATCAACTATTGTGAAGTCATAACCTAATGATCTCTATATGTTTATATACTGGCATCAAGAGGTAGAACATAGGCAGTTTGAACATATTGTTTCCTGTGTATGCCTATTTATAGCAGGCATTATTTACTGTGTACTATGTACCATAGCAGACATTATTTACTGTGTACTATGTACCATAGCCGCCATTATTTGCTGTGTACTATGTACCATAGCAGACATTATTTATTGTGTACTATGTACCATAGCAGACATTATTTACTGTGTACTATGTACCATAGCAGACATTATTTACAGTGTACTATGTACCATAGTTGTCATAGTTTGCTGTATTATAAGTAATAATTTTAATTGACTGATTCTACTCTAGTGTTACGGTAACAAATCAATAATAGTATTGTCAGTTATTACAGCAGATGGTAAAATTATAGGAAAGTGTAGCGATGAGTGAAGTGTTTGAGTCAACTTTCTCCTAAGCTTTTAGATAGCTAGGATCAATAATTGATTGTTAATAACAAGTCTTCACATTTCCTGTCATCCTCTAAGGGTCAAACAATGATCTTTATGAAATTAGGTTTTGTCATGAGATGGTTCTTAATGTGATACTGTAGGTCGACTGTTGACATATTACATCGGTCAAAAAAGTATTCATTGGAATAAACTAATACTCCCCACATACAGTGAATCTTCAATTTGATGACCCCGACAAGAGGGGTCTACACATACTACTGTTTATATTTTCTTCAGTCTCAGTGAATGTATTCATGGGGCTAGATGTTGACGGTCATATTCGGACAGCGGTCATAATCACAGTGAAGTAATTTGACGAGGGGCTAAGTCCATCTCACCACCTAGTGTCTGTAATTA
Source organism: Bulinus truncatus (assembly GCA_021962125.1). Lineage (NCBI taxonomy): Eukaryota > Metazoa > Mollusca > Gastropoda > Planorbidae > Bulinus > Bulinus truncatus. The sequence goes on along the minus strand of JAGDYQ010000003.1, from coordinate 13,820,382 downwards.
ACTTTACCTCATTACTTTATGAAGATGGTCATAGTCACTGACATGTCAATGTTGACATATTGTATGTGACAGTCACTGATTAAATTATTGTATGTGACAGTCACTGATTAAATTATTGTCTGTGACAGTCACTGATAAAATATTGTTTGTGACAGTCACTGATAAATTATTGTCTGTGACAGTCACTGGTAATATATATTTTCTATGAAATGTCAAGGATAAATCATTGACTGAAAGGCCTTTGAAATATACAGTCTGTGACAGGACAATGATAAATCATTGACTGAAAGTCACTGATTATTTATGTCTATTAATGATATAACATTGACTGTAAGGTTACTGATAAAGATAGTAATTATATATAAGTCATTGATAAATCCAAGACTCATAGTGGGTCATTGAAACGGTAGAACATAAATGATTCAATCATATCCAATGAAGAATACGAAATACTTCAATTACATATTTTTTAGCGATTAGTTTCGTTGAAAAAACTGCGATGTAGAAATAAATCATTACAGGATTCCTTATTTTATAATTTCCCAAATTGAAAAAACAAAACAAATATGTTAAGAAAACGATGTTCAAGAACAAACAACTTTTTAAGACATCTCTTCGTGAGAAATCGTAATAAATAATACTTTGTGATAAAGTAAATAAATACAAAATATACAAACATAACAACTGACAAACGAATAACATCTCAATGGCACAACTTCAGATTTCACTGCATCAAAAATATTGATTTTTAAAAAGTATTTCCATTTTAAGTTTTAATATACAAAATGATTTTGGTTTTATTCAGATATCTCAAAAAAGAAAATTTCGGTGTAGACTATAATGAAATTTACATAAGGACAAAAATATTTAACATGTATTCACTTTAAAAAGAAAACTCGTAAATTCTGTTAAACTCACAAGTGGGAAAAATATTCTCCTTGTATTGTTAGTAAAAGTTTAATCTTTTTTCGTATTTATAAAAAAGAAAAATAATATATATAAAAAACAACTAAAATTAAAGTATCTAAAGATGTCAAAACACTTTTGTTCAAAAAGTTGTGTTTATGAAAAACAACAAAAATAAATTACAATAAAAGTCCTTTCAGTCATAGAGTTCTTTCATTTGTTGAAGCCATTGAGTCTAAAAATCTTTCATGAGACGAAGTCATTTAGTCTAAAGTTCTTTCATGTGAAATGCCATTGAGGTTGATGACAGGTCATCCTGCATGACCTCCATTTGTCGCCTAAGCGCCTGGAGGTGGTGCTGTATCTCGTGCATCTGTTCGCGTGCATTCTGGAATGTAGAGCTGACCGCATCCGCCGTAGTGACCACTTGCTTGTAAGTCTCATCCACCGCCGTGCTCCCTGACCAGAACTCTTCGTCGCTGTTCAGCAGGGATGCTTGGGCAGTGGGGGTCAGGGTCTTGGGGGTGGATTTGACACTGCTTCTAGCCACCGGTGTTGATGGAGTCAGGACGGGCGCCGGGCTGCTATCCACAAGTGCCGGGAAGGCGTTAGAGTTGTAAAATGTACAGCTGACCACAACGTTTGTCTCCGAGTCATCGTCATCCCCAGGGCCATGTCGGCTATCCCGGTAACTTCCGCTGTGTCCGGCGCTGCTGCTTCCACCGGTGGCGGCAAGCTCATCGTCCGCTGTGGCGTAAGGCTCCAGGTTATCCTCGTCTTCCTCGTCGTCTGCGTTGAAGTTGCTGTCGGTAGACTCATCATCTCGGGTTTCCGAGTAAAGATCAAGGTCGGACTCGGTGCGGTCTGTGGCGGACATTCGGGACCTTCGCCCGTTACCCGAAGAGTAACAGTCTTTGTAGTATTCTCTAATGGACTTGACGTTTTCCGTGGTGAGCGGCATGCACTTGACGTCAGAAGGAAGGGGATGTGTAGGCGCTCTGTCTTGCAGTTCTTCCAGGATGTGCTGAACAGACATGAGCTCGTTGAAAGTCTCTTCTATCCCGGGTATGGCTAAGTTCGTGTCTGATTTGACTTTAGTTATATCTGGGAGACTTCCACCGTACTCATCAACTTCATTGTTGTGACCCACTTTGTCGTCATATGAGATTTTATCTAAATGAGTACCCGACAGTGTGCCAGTGAAAGGGATGTCCTCCGCCGATAGAGACTTGCTTCTCTCTTCACGATAGTACGACGTGTTCGGTGCTACCTTGGTAAAGGAAATCTCTTCCTCCGCTCTGCCTTTTGCGGCACTATTGCCGAACGGCAGAATCGGTTTGCTGTACTTCGGTGACGTCAGTATGCCTGAACCCATTTCATTTCTCTGTATCCGTTTTTCATTTTCAACAAATTCGTCATCATCATCGTATCTGAAATAGGTACCCTTCTCATCGCGGCGTTCACAAGATCTCTCGGTGTACGCATGCTCAGAGCCAGTGTCACTACTTCCGGTGCTCAGGAGGTCCGTTTTGTTTCGCCTTCTTTTCTTTAGCCATCGATCCCGCCTCTCGCGCCTTCGGATGGCCATCATGGCGGCCGACAGCTGTCCAGGGGTTTTCTGCCTTCGAGTCCACAAAGGCCGGTCGTCGTAATAGTCTGGTATTCCCCTGCCCGTGGCTACGTCATCATCGCTATGGTACTCACGAGAACTTCGCCGCTGTCGAGTGTCCTCTGAATAAATTTGTGCGCCGGCGGTATCGAATTCTGTTTCGGCAGTCAACCGTTCAGATTTCTCGTCCGATTCTTCGCTATCGTTATCGTCATGATCTTCCACGGCAACCGGAGGCTGAAAAATCGGAGTCTCTTCGTAAAGGTCCGATTCGGATGACGTGGTAGTCGTATTAGATGAAGAGGTTTCAATGGTCAAAATTTTGGTCTGACCTCGTTCAGATGATTGGATTTTCGATGAGCTGCTCTTGAACATGGCCGCATCGTCCTCACTGGCAGATGAAGAGTAATGGCTTTCTCTCTCCCTCTCCAGCCTGGAGAGCAGTTGATCCACGCCTCGAATCTGTGTGCCCTCCGCATCTTCATCTTCAAAGACGTTGTCGTCTATCTCTTCCTGACTACCTAGTAGACTGGAGAGTCTGTTGTAGATCTTGTCTGTGAACTCTTTAATCTCAGACTCTCTCCTCATTGCTAGCTCGATCTCTCTTCTCTCTAGATCATCATCATCCTCATCTTCCTCGTCGAATTCTTCCATCAGATGTTGCATGGCTGTCGGGCTGGGTGGAGGTGGGGCGTGTTCAGACACACCCGATGCGTTGTCGGATTTCTTTTGTACCGCGGACTGTTTGGAAGCTAAGACCTTTTTCAAAAATTCAGTTTCGTCTGAGGAATCAAGTTCGTCACCATCATCATCCCCAACTGGTTTTGGTTTTTGTCCCTCTGGAGGCGTCTGACAGGGTGTAGTTTTACCAAAATCTCTAACCATTGGTATAAACTGATTACTTTTGATTGGTTTGTTAGCGACCGCGGTCCTTGTTAAACTGTTGCTATCAACACCTTTGTCCGCTGTTACTATTGAGTCCGTTTGTATTTCCTGACACTTAGATTCCTTCACTTCCGGGTCACTGCTACTAAAGTCTCGTTCACATCTTGCGCTGTTACATGTGGGCGATGCCGGAAGAGAGACAGAGCTGTCGCTTCTTACAGTTTTCTCTTCCAAAGCGAGGCAGGTATGTTCGTATGTTGGAGACGTAACCACAGCAACGGCTTCTTGAACGTGCTTAACTCCGTATCCAGGACTTGACTGGTGAAGTTGCCGTCTCTGCTGATGTTGTTGTTGCAGTCTCTGCTTTTGCTCTTCCTGTTTGCTGTTGTGGATCATCTCAGATATGACCTTTGACACGGGATTTTTCAACACAGCGAGACTCTGTCCGTCCTCGCGGTAAATGGGTTCGTAGTTTATTTCACCATGTCTGTCTTTCTCCCTTATTGGAACGGATCCTTTCCAGTAGTCAGTAGAGCTATCGCCATGCTGCCTAGTTTCATGAACAATGTCATCCGCGACATTCACTCTAAGCTTATCATTTCTATTATGCTTTGTGCTACTCACGTGTTTATCATGAGAATCATCCACACGAATGATATTGGAACCATGCACTGGTTGAACACACGGTTTGGCTGTATTCAATGAAACACGAGTATTCGTCGATTCCCCTGTTTCTGTAGTGAAACAACGTGTTCTGTCTAGCTCTGCTCTGTCCGCCTCACACAATGCACTATTCTGTACTGCTACGTACCTGGCATTTTGTCTTTCACCTGTGATATTTTCACTCGAGACCTCGGAATATATTGATATATTCAACTTGCTCGTGTCCTTCAGGTCTTGTGAGCAGCGGAGAGGAGGAGGTGGGGAAAGGGGTGCGTTTGAGTAAAGTCGACAGGGGAGGGCCACTGCGGAACCAAACACCACGTGATCGGTGGAATGCTTACGTTGAGCGAGTGGAGAAGTTAGGCTGGTAGATTTCTCCGTGTCGACACGGCCAGCTTGCTGCTGCTGAATGCAGGGGAGATTATTAATAACACGCGTTCTATTTTTTCGTTCATCAGTTGCGCCTAGAGCGAGTAGCGGTTCCTGGTTGTGCCTCGGGGTAGCCTGCAGGTTATCGGCTAGGCTGATCCCCGTGTTGTTGCTGCCCGAACTTTGTGAGCTGACATCATCACCAACAGACTGGCAATGGGGCACTTTCTTGTTCACATCTGTCATCTTCAGCCTGAGTGACTGTTGATCTTCGCCTTTGGCTGTGACAGTGGTGGTCAATGGGTGGAGGGTCACAGGTGGGTTGGCGAGAAGGCTGGATGTGAATGTCTCACAAGCAGTTTTAATGCTTGATGGTTTAACACTGACTGTAGGTACAGTCGTCGCTGAACACATGCTGGTGTGGATAACAGTTTTTAATGACGTGTTGTCTTGTTGTCTCTTATAAGAAAAAGAGCCGTATGTAATGTTTGTGGAACTCGGCGCCACACAGTCTACACTGTCACGATATTTATGACCGGGTGAACTGGTGGTTAAATATTCAACATTTTCCTTCTTTTCGTTGCCAAGTTTGTCAGATGATTTATTGTCCACAAGTTTGGACTGGAGATGTCTCTTGAGCTTAGGAGAGACAGAGCCAAAGACGGCCGAGAATGTTGGGACTATGACGGCTCTGTCGTTACATTCAGCGACGTTGTCGTAGGTGACTTTGTCGTCTTCGTTTTCATCGCTGTCCGACGGTTCATCGCGAGTTGACCTGTCAACCCTCGTGACGACAGGTGTGTCGTACTCATCATCCATGACGTTGTCGTATTTCGATGCCGACTTTTGGGATGACGTCATCGGTTTCGTGAACTGCGTTGTGAGTGTGGCGTTCTGATGCCGGTAGCTCGACACAGCGTGGTAGACAGGTACTTTTGTCACCGTCTTCGTGGACACGGACTTTTCCATGGTGGTGATCTCGCTGGGTGAGTTGTACAGCATCGCGGTCTTAGCCCGCGGGATTTTAGGCGATATACTGGCGTGCCTTGTCCGAGCACCGAATCTTCTGAGAATCACTGGTGACATGGCCGGGCTGGGACACGTTGTCTCATCACAGTAGCGGGTAATCCCATTCACGTCAGCTGACTCTGTATTGTCTCTATGGCTGTTTCTTTTAGAGTCATTCATATCTCGGGCGACATAAAGTTTCTTTTTCAGTGAAGGCGTCGAAGGCAGTGACCTTGAACCTCTGGTCTCGTCCTCTTTCGACCGTTTTTTTAACAAAAAAGGCTCAGCGTCCGGAAACTTTTCTCGAATCGTCTCCTCAATGGATCTCTCCAGCTCCTCTAATTTCATGATGCAGAAAGCTGCGGATCTGACAATGGGAGAGCTACTGCTTCTGAATCCATTGTCTTCGTTACTTTGATTTCTCTGATCACGATTCGAATCAGAGCTTAGACTACTGCTAGTTCTGTTGTTGATAGCCTTTCGTGGAATGAGAGTTGAATCCTGATCTTTTTCTCTGTTAGCACTTCCTGAAGCCTCGTTGTTAAACAGATCATTATTCATTGAAGCGTCAAACCCGGACTCGTTTCTTATAACTAGGCTGCTGTCTGTTTTCTTTTTATCTGACTTTCTGGTTGTTCCGAAAATTGATGTTTTGTTATTTTTATCTGATTTTTTCCCTTTAGATCTTTCCCACGTTTTCCAGAGCGGTTTACTCTTTACTTTACCGTCGGAATCTCTACTGTCTGAGTAAGTCTTAATTTCGTTGTTATCACTGCTTTCATCATCTTGTTTCATCATATTTTTATTTTCTTTATGTTTTGATCTCTTGCTCCCAGACCTGAACAGATCCAAGAGATTCGCCCGGCGCTGAGGAGTTGGGGTGGTGTGGCTGGAGGAGGAGTCATCCGACGAGATAAGTTTGATTGGCGATGACGTCATTTTAGGGGACAGGGCCCTTCTTTGTGGGTACGGGGAGGTAGGCTTCGGAAGATTACGGAACTCACTGCTCACACTAAGATCCGTCTTTTGTGTTTTGAATTTCTGATGATTGTAAAAATGAGGGTGGTGAAATGTGGAAGATGTAGGCGGTGGGCTGATGTCCATGCAGTCGTTGTTTTCAGACTCATTGACTTGTCTCAGCGGCGGCAGCGGCGTCGCCGATGTCGGGGAGATGTTGCAATCTACTCTTCCGAACACCGGCGTCGACAGGAGCGGCGTGTGATAACCACCGCTGATTTGAGACGATGTTCCGACAGAGCCCGAGTCTTCAGCAGCGTGATGAGCTCTGTAGGAGTTGGGCGTGTCGTGACGTGAGTTGGGCTGGGCCGAGCTGCTCTTCACGCTGTTGCTGCTCTTTCTGGACCTTACGCTGCTCCCACTACGCCCCTCAAACTGTGTAGAAGATCCGTCGTCGCATTGATCCAGGCGGGCTATCTCTGGGGGAATGCACGCTTCGAGTGAGAATCCATCTTTGAAGTCTTTGGCTGACAGAACTTGAGGATGCTGAGAAGCAGACGTGTAGCTCTCGTACATTCCTGAACAAGCGGACACCTGCTCGAGGTCTGACCTAGTGCAGGCGTCTAGATACGGGCTGGCTGAAATGTTCTCCGCCGAGTGAAACATGCATGACTCGGAATCCCCTCCGGTCACGTGACTGGAATCGTCCATATCCGTGTCCAGTCCCGAGGCATGCTGTTTCTTTTTTCTCTCTTTCTTTTCTTTCTTTTGGAGCTTCTCTTTTTCTTTCTTTGCATCCTTCTCCTTTTTCTTTTCATCTTTTGTTTTTTGATCCTTTTGCTTATGGCTACCAATTCTGTTGCCCATGTTGGGGCGTGAATTGGAACGAAAGCTTAGTAAATATAACAATCCTGAGGACGTAACTAGCTGTACAATCAAATTTAACTGGCAGTGGTCATTATAAAAACCTGACTGTGCTCACTATCTCAATCTGGCTCTGATCACTAGCTTATGAGTCAGAGTAGACCGGAGCCTCCGGATAAATGCTTAGATGGTGAGCAGTATTTATTCGAAAATAGACTTTTGTTACAAAGATGGCAGCGTTTATCGTCCACTTCTTTGCTAAAATCTGCACACTTCTATGATTCCGTTCTTGGTAGAGATTCATAACAAAACTGTCTACAAACTGCTACATAAGAAATTTCTTACTTCTTATTTAGAGAGGTTTATTTTTTCGAAACGTTTCTTAGTTTTACATTTCCTTCCTCATTTAATCCTCAGTTTCGAAAAAAAAATTAATATCATATATCCTGTGTTATCAATAGAAGCAGAAGTATGTTAATGTGCAAGGGATAGATAACTGCTCAGAACGTGTCAAAGAGTTGTCTGCGTTACAATTTACCTGCTATCATGAAGCAATTGTAGACTTTAGCTGTCCTTATCTAAACCTGTGAATCTGTTACGGTTTCTCTAAGCTCAAAACTGAATATCGTTGCTTTGTTCTTCTATTAGAATAAGTGGTATGACACTGAATTTTTTTTTTTTTAATTATTGGTGAAGCAGTTTTGATGTCTCTTGGTTTGGTTGTTCTCTTGATTCTTGATTCAGAAGTTTGGTTGTTCTCTTGATTCAAATGTTTGTTCTCTTGATTCTTGATTCAAATGTTTGGTTGTTCTATTGATTCTTGATTCAGATGTTTGGTTGTTCTCTTGATTCAGATGTTTGTTTTCTTGATTCTTGATTCAGATGTTTGTTAGTTCTCTTGATTCTTGATTCAGATGTTTGGTTGTTCTCTTGATTCAGATGTTTGTTAGTTCTCTTGATTCTTGATTCAGATGTGTGTTTGTTCTCTTGATTCTTGATTCAGATGTTTGTTAGTTCTATTGATTCTTGATTCAGATTTGTGTTTGTTCTCGTGATTCCTGATTCAGTTGTTTGTTTCAGTGTTAATTTATTTTATTATAAAGTCTATACTTTTTTTTTAATCTTAGGGATAAGCTCAGCCAAAATAATTGAAACACTTTGCTATATGAGTTGGCGTCAATTAATATAACACAATTCTATGGCAACAATATAACTTGTTGTCAAACTAAAACTTCTAATGAATAATAATAATAAAAAAGTGGCACACGAAGAGTGCAAAACAATATGAATGTAGGCTGGAGCTGACTGAAGAAGAGTATATAATATGTAACACGTAGGCCTATATATGTTTAGCGTTGAATATGCAGCATGAAATGAATGTGTAGTTACAACATAGACAAACTCAAGTGAGAGAGAATCAAATGGTGTTCTATGACGTGTAGATTCCACTTGAAACTCCTTGAGGTGTGTCGGTAATTGATCTGAGACGTCAGGGCCAAATTCTTCACCTAGAAAACAAAAAACAAAAAAAAAAAAATTCAATTCAGATGGTTGGTGCACAACAAAATAATAATTAAATGACCAAATTAAACTGAGCTTTTTATTTTATGATTGTGTCATTTTATTTTATCATACGTGTCATTTTATTTGATGATACGTGTCATTTTATTATATGATACGTGTCATTTTATTGTATGATACGTGCCATTTTATTTGATGATACGTGTCATTTTATTATATGATACGTGTCATTTTATTTTATGATACGTGCCATTTTATTTGATGATACGTGTCATTTTATTATATCATACGTGTCATTTTATATATGTGTCATTTTATTATATCATACGTGTCATTTTATTTTATGATATGTGTCATTTTATTTTTATTGTTAACCTAATGTAAGACAAATTAAGGATGTAATTGAAAAGAATTATTTAAGTTTAAATTTGTTTTTCAGCGGACAAAAGAACTGCATCGGTGTATTATTATTAAAGTGAGTTGAAAGTGTAAACCGATACAATTAAAGTGAGTTGAAAGTGTAAACCAATACAATTGAAGTGAGTTGAAAGTGTAAACCGATACAATTGAAGTGAGTTGAAAGTGTAAACCAATACAATTAAATACATTTACGCAGCGACTCCCCACTATTTATTGTTACTAATTATAACCCAGAATGAATGAACATATTAAGACATTATGGAAGACCACATAATGAATGTATTATTATGTTACTCAGTTTTAAACTGGATCTGAATGAGATTCAAGGAAAAATATTTTGATCTAGACTAGATGAGCTCGAAATAAAAGAAAATATTTTGACTAAAGAAAAAAATAAATTATAAAAAAAAAATCAAGCCAGAGTATACACATTTTCATAACTCCATCTTTACATTTGGCTCCTGGTATACACATTTTCATAACTCCATCTTTACATTTGGCTCCTGGTATACACATTTTCATAGCTCCATCTTTACATCTGGCTCCTGGTATACACATTTTCATAACTCCATCTTTACATTTGGCTCCTGGTATACACATTTTCATAACTCCATCTTTACATTTGGCTCCTGGTATACTCATTTTCATAACTCCATCTTTACATTTGGCTCCTAGTACTTTTCGTGTCAATATATTTTTTAGGCCTAGTGTCATTAAGAGTGAAACTAACGAGGTTGCAGATGTTAGCAATGTTGATACTTGTGATGGGAATTTCGATCATCAGGGAGATAAGTTTCATTCTCAAGCTAAGGATGAAGATGTTCTCATCTTGTGTATGGAGACGATTAAGTCGTGTTAATTATCCGCATGACTGTGTTGATCACCATTGGCATATTTAAAGGCTGGCTTAGTTGTATAAAGATCCTTTCTAATATACTATGTGCACTAGTATCCTTATACTAACTGTCCTTTTTTTAATGTGGGGTGGGGCGGCAAATTTTTGTTCTGCTCTCGAGATCCCAAACGACCCAGTTTCAGTGAATACCGGATATTAATTTTGCTGGTATATCAAAGATTGATAGAGATTACCATATTAGTTTTATTTTTTTATTTTGTCGTATGCTAGGTTGTTTAAATTAAAATTTAGTTTATTTGTCTTATTACAGCCGTATATCAGGGGCCTGTGCTAGATATTCTCGGTGTGATGCAAATCTCAGACATGCCGTCCACTGATTGTTTTTTCTCTGTAAATAAACTTAGATTTTGATGCTGGTGCCGCCCCCCCCCCCATTACGGTGCTGCCCTGAAGCGTCCACATATCAGCAATTACAACAAAGCCCTGCCCAGCTCTGTCGAACCATTTCATGAGGAATGAAACATTGTTTCTGGATCTATATCAGGTGATTAAAGGAAAAGTCAAACAGGCCAGTTAAAAAAATTCAATCATCAATAGCCACCAAATAGACTCAATTTAAAATTGATATTTTCTACAATAGTTAATAGACTCAGTTTAAAATTGATATTTTCTACAATAGTTAATAATGGCTAGAATTATACAAGTCTGTGATTTATCAGATTTTGAAAAAGAGTTAAAATATGTCTAAAATATTTCAATATAAAACATTAAACATCATATGCTTCCCAAACTGTTTACCTCCACGTACCCCCTTATTTTATTATTTTTTTGTAATACTAAGTACCCCTCGTAAAAAAAATACACAAATAATCAATTTTTTTGTTCCTGTTTTTTAGTTCATAAACTTATAAAGCTAAAATAAACACAAAAATATTCCTAATAAAATAGATGAATTCTAGTCACCGAGAATGATGAAATTATTTATGTTGTGACATATTCATAATATGGTTCCCTGGTTGCTTATTTCAATGAGATGCAGTCCTACATCCAAATGTCTGGTTTTGTGTGACTTAATATCTATAAATGTTAAAAAAATCAACTTTACATAAAGTTAAAAAAGACATGAGGCACTTCAGGGCTTTCTTTGTTAAAGTTTGATACATTTGTTGATTTTGCAAACAGAATGACTTTATTGTTCACTCCTTATGTTTATTTTTCAAGAATCCGTCTAAAGTTATTTCCAACAATTATCCATCTTCTTCTGCAAGAGAGATAAACATTCTGACGTGTATGTTGCATTCATTTGGATGGATATCTTTTACATTTTTTTGTTCAAATCAATAAACTATACTTTTATGCCCTCTTGTAAATTTTCAAAATGCTGTGTTTTAAATTGCTTGCAGAGTAGCCTATCTGCATTCATTTCACCATCCGAACTTGTTATAAACCCTCTTTTGCCACAGAATTAATTTTGCCATGATTGTTACAATTTTATCTTGAACATGTGACAATGAAAATTCTTTACCTTGTAAAAATTAATTGAGACAGTTTGAAAAGAGAATATGTCAATTTACTGAGTCTTTTCCAGTCATGTAAACAGTTGAAACAGCTCAGTTGTGAAGCTCATGTCTAAATATAAACAATGTTTTCAATCCCCCCCTCGAGATTACCAACATACATCGGTCTGAAAAAGAAGCTGAGTTGACTACTACCTGTTTATTCATACAATTGTGTGACTAAGTAGTGCAGTTGAAGGACAGCAATATTGAATGTAAATATGTGATTTCCACACTTTAATCCAGAACATTCAGAAGATAAGCGGACATCCTGTTTGTTGCCAAAGTATTTCTGTGTATGCAACAATGTGTGGATATTCTGAATTCTAACAAATAGTCCTTTATTGATACCGACCATACTTTTTGATCTAACAGTGCATATTCCAACTCATCAATTTCAATAAATATTGTTGTCTTGTATAAATGTATTCATAATATTTAAAATATACGTAGCGATGTTCACGGTAATAATGTATGCCAGTATCACGGTAATAATGTATGCAGATATTATGTTCTATCATGCGCATCTTTCAGACGTTTTCATGACGACTTTTTCCAAAGCTTTTATTAGCTCATACAACTGGAGAGGATATTTTAGAACTTGCATACTTTGTTGTATTTAAAAAAAAATATATATATCTTGTTATTTTGGTTTGGAATTCCCCTCAGCGTGCATTCCCACCGAACTCTTCCCATACCCTCAGTGGTATCCCATGGGTACGTGTATCACACTTTGGGAAATAGTGGCATATAGTGATGTATATATTTGTGTGTAACAATGTTCTGTAGTTTATGTAACCAATCAAGCATTTTATCTAAGATCATTCTTCCTTTGTGTAGCAATACTTGGTAGTTCATGTAACCAATTTAACGTTTTTCACAATATCGCTCTGTGTGTGTGTGGGTAACAATATTCTGAAGTTTATGTAACCGTTGTAAACATTTTACTCAATCTCCTTTTCTAACTCTCTCTCTTTCTCTCTGTAACAATGTTAACTGCGTTAGAAATGTCACCGTATCAAGTAGAGAACAAACAAAACTCTAGAAACTCTCGGCCAACAGAAGGAAAACTGTGGGTAGTGTGAGCAGTGTTCTTATCTTGTGCTAGAGATTAGGTGAGCGTGTTAAGCCTGCTGCTGCAATCCATGTACATATACATGTACAACAGACACAGCAAGTAAGACTTAAAGTCTCATTAAAGAGTGACGACGTAAGAACACACACACACAAGACTAGTGCTTTTTGTGCCGGTACGCACCGGTACGGCGTACCCGCACCTTTTTCAATATGGGGAATACAATTTTTACTTTTCTTGTAATTTAACGTTTATTATTAATTAATTATATTATTAATTTGCGAACTGGTAGTTAAAAGTTCGGCAATCCATCACTGAGTAGGTCTACCGGCACTGCAAACGACCAATCACACGGAGAACAAGACATGTGAGATAAACTATTAAAACTTTAGTCGCTTATTGTACACACGCTTTCTTTGTTCCCCGTGGAACCAAAGAGGCCGTAAGAAAAAGTTCAATAGTCTACGTAGATAAATTATCAAATCACCAAAGTTTTTCTTTTGTAGTGGAGAGCGGGGCTAGTTGACATGTGGGTTAGTTGTCATAATCGTTTTTTCGGAATGGTGTAGCATGTTTGAAGCAGTGATCTTTTGGTATAATATAAAGGGGGTAAAATAATGACTGCTCCATTCATTTCATGAAACTGGCATTTATAGTTCGCAGTGGCTACGGTTACGCCCGACGTAATCCGTATTTTTTTTCCGGGTTACGGCCATATATATTGCTCCACACCCTAACCCTATCCCTGACCCTAACCCTAACTCTATCCTAACCCTATCCCTAACCCTAATCCTAACCCTATTCCTAACTCCAATATCTATGGCCGTAACCTGGAAAAAAAGTACGGATTACGCCCTATTCCTATTATAAAAAAATGGCGTCCGACGTAACCGTAGCCACTGCGTTTATAGTTTTACCAAAAATCTTTTTTATTTTTTTGTAAAATCTTTACCTAATTAACATTTTGCAAACTTTTAAACAAAACAATAGCTAAATTAATGCTATGAAACTGTTTTCATTAATGACTTAGCCAGTAATCATATTAGTATCACAGATAGCTAGTTATTTCGACTAAACTCGCACCCACCCCATGTGGGGCAAGTTGTCGTTTTTAAAAAGGGGCAAGTTGTCATATGGGAAAAAAAATATTCCTGGCAATTTTCTGTATTATATGCTTTTATGGAAGCATTTAAATTATTATTGATAACAAATAACACATATTTATATTAACATGACTATATTTACCCTATTTTCTATATTATTATATAAATAAAATTAATTTAAAAAAATAGGTAAACTTAAACTTTTGTTTACCTTTATAGATTTTACACTATAGTTCGCAACTATAGAAGAAAAACTAGTAGAGGCTCAACTGCTAAAAGTACAATTCTTGAAGCAGTGAGAGCAGTAAAATTGAATGGCAGAAGCATATCACAGGTGTCTGCAGATTTTAAACATCAATTACAGAACTCTGCAGTGTTACCTGACCAAAGCATCTGCAGATGATATTGAAGGAAAGTTAACAATACCTTCATTTAATACTGGTTATATGCAACCTAGGTTTTTTTTACAACGATAATACATTCACAGTTTCCTTAAAAGTTTATATTAATAGTTGTATTGATCTTTTTCAAAAGAGTTAATAAAATATTTATAGAAGTAGAAAACATTATTTTTTTTTATTTCAGACAAGTGTTGACAGAAAAACTACAGCTTGAGCTAACTAGCTACATAGTAAAAGCTTCTAATATTTATTTTGGCCTCACACCAAGAGAAATAAGGAAACTAGCTTTTGAATTAGCAGAAGCTAATAATATTTCTATTCCCAAATCCTGGACAATGATGAAAAGTGCAGGGAGAGATTGGTTTACATGTTTCCTTAAAAAAAATTCTGCACTGTCATTAAGGGCCCCCGAGCCAACAAACATTGCTCAAGCCATTGGTTTCAACAAGAACAATGTTGAATTGTTTATAATAATCTACAAATACGCCGTCAAAGATATCAATTCACACCAGCTGATATCTGGAATATGGATGAAACTGGTATCACAACAGTACAAAAGCCCGAGAAGGTTATAGCCAGTAAAGGTCAAAAACAAGTTGGAGCAATCGCCGCTGCTGAAAGAGGTTCATTAGTTACATTGGCATGTGCAGTTTCTGCTATTGCTAATAGCATTCAACCTTTTTTTAGTCTTTCCTCGAGTACATTTTAAAGATTTCTTTTTAACATCTGCTCCACCCCGGCAGTGACGGAGATGCAAATCCACCTGGTTTGATGAAAGAGGACACTTTTTATAAATTTCTTTTTCATTTTGTAAAAAATGCAAGACCTACAAAGAACAACCCAGTTTTGCTGTTACTAGATAATCATTTTTCACATTTGTCTATAAATGTTCTAGACTATGCTACAGCTAATGGCATTGTCATGCTAAGTTTTCCACCCCACTGTACTCATAAGTTGCAACCCCTTGACAGAACTGTTTATGGTCCTTTCAAAAAGGCGGTAAATGTTGCCATTAGTAGTTGGATGGTCAATAACCCTGGAAAATCTATGACCATTTACAACATTCCAGAAGTAGTAAAAGTGGCATTCCCTTTAAGCATAACACCCAAGAACATATTGAAAGGGTTTTCTTCCTGTGGCATCCATCCATTTAACCGAGATATTTTTTCGGAGATAGATTTTTTGCCAAGTTCTGTTACAGAACGACCTGAACCAATAGAAACCCAAATAGTGCATCAAGCTATTAATCAAGTCACTACTATGGAGCCATCACATGACTATGAACCTTCAACATCTCAAAATGAAGTTTCTGGTATTTCAGAAAATTTGGACATGATAACACCAGATAAGCTACGGCAATTACCAATGGGGGCAGGCAGAAAAACAACAAAATCTTCAAGAAAGAGGAGAACCTCTACTGTTTTAACAGATTCACCTTTCAAAAATGCTTTGCGTCAGTCACAGTTTCAGCAAAAAAAAGCTAAACAAGCTAGTGGCAAAGGAAAGGGAAAAGGAAAGTCGAAAAAAAAGAACGATTCATCTTCAGAAGATGAAAACTTTTGCACTATTTGTTTAGACACCTGGGTTAATTCTAAAAGCTCAGAAAAGTGGATAAAATGTTTAATGTGCACAAGCTGGGCACATGAAGAATGCACAGAAGAAGGGCCCAGTTACATGTCATATTTGTGACTCGGATGATTTGTGATGTCATTTATTTTAAGAAAAAAAATATTTGCTCATATCTTAGTAGCATTATTAAAAAAATAAAAGTTATTTTCTTCCTTCAGTGTGAATTTCTAGTTTTTCCAATCAATTTTTGTTTTACAGACCAAAACTTTAGACTTAAAAAAAAAATGACAACTTGCTCCTTTCCCAATGTCATATCACACTATCATTTTATAAATATGTTTCATTACCAAACAAGATACGATACAAATGTATTAAGCTGTTTTGTAAGTAAGTAAAACAATGAACTTTCAGAAAATACAGTTTACATCAAAATTGTTTCATTAGTTTCTGAGAAATATGCCAAATTCTAAAAAGTATGTCAACTAGCCACACTCTTCCCTATAAGTACTCTCCCCTGATTAAATTAGATTAGCAATTTAATAAAGCTTAATGCTATGTAATTTTCGTTTCATAAAAATAATATTATTTTATTTTAAACATATATGTAGTAATATTTTTGCTTCAGATATTACCAACCTAGTTTATCTTTAAATTACGAATTTTATTTTTAAAAAAGTCAATATTTTTGAATAATGTTTAAACTAATTAAGATCGTTTTTAGGTAGAAAAAATACATTTTCATATGTATAACATAAGTTATATGGGTACTCTATGTTGCACTGTTTATAAAATTTAACTGGAACAGTAGATTCCATGGTCATCGGGTATCTCCAAGTCGTGATTAATAAAACACTATGTGACGGTGGTGGTACTGTGGTTAATGAGTACTGTCCGAGACCGCAGTATTCACAGCTGGCGTGGTGACGGATGTGGTCGGCACACAACACCCTTCCACTCTGTCCCACTCAAGCACACCTTCGCAGCCTGCCATTTCGGGTGGCGGTTTCAGGCACATTACATCATCCCCTTTGTCTGAATGGCATGGAAAAAAACCTTGCGTTGCCATTCAGGCCGATTTTCAGTACACACACCCTGCAGGTCTGGCCAGTCTGGGCAGGTTTTAAAACCCTTCTTCTGCTATCCCGGCACACACGCACACACACACACACACACACACACACACACATATATATATATACATATATATATATATATATATATATATATATATATGCCCCAATGTTAAATACGCCTATATATATCTGCCACAATGTTTAACTCGCCTATTTATGCCTGCCATAATGTTAAACTCTCCTATGCATGCCTGCCATAATGTTAACTCGCCTATGATATTTCTATTAGAACCTGTAAATATTTTGAGTTGTACTATGGTTAAAAAGATTTTTTTTGTTTTTTAATAGCCACACGTTAAATTTTAAAATTAAATTGAATAACGGCTAAATTAAAGACCCGATGGAGTTTTTATTTTTAGTCAAATTTGACTTGATTTACGTCTGTCTCATTTTAGTAGCATTCTTTAATGTTTTAGCATTTTTATCCCCAAGTCGACGAGGATTCTAATTCTCTTATTGATAGTTGGTGCAGCAAGAACCAAATATGTAGCATCCTACATCAATACATTATTGTGTTGTGTGTGATATAGTGTTAACACTCAAACACATACATATGGGAGAATGTCAAGACAAACAAATCGACACAGTGATTCCCCTTCTACACACAAACTACTGTACGACTACACACCAAAACAAAACTAGTAGGTTGCCTTTGAACCGCTGCCAACAGTCAGGGAATCAAAACCTTTCCCGGAGATCAACAAAAATGTGAGTGGAAATAGTAGAAAAAAATTCTTTCACTTAATTTGTTCAAAGTTTTTACACTTCGTTGTTTAAACTGCGTTACTTGAACAAGGAATTTAAAATTTGTTTTATGGAAACCCGCGTATCGATATTGAGCTTTTTACTTTGATTATTGATTATTACGGTAAAACTTTTTTGTTTGTTGATAATTTATCGCCTTACCACATTTATTTTATAGTCTACTATGGTTACTATAGTAATTGTATCAATTTTACATCAACGTTAACATGTCACAGTATTGATGAGATATTTATTCATTACAGAATCCGCAAAAGTTCATTTAATAGTTTTCACACCCCACCCTTCCCACAATACTTTTCATCTGCAACAGCCTTGAAGTTAATCTGTGCAAAACTGCCCAATGGCATGTGACGTATGTTAATTAAGTCAAAATTGCAAACAGTATAGATTACACTTAAAAATACAGTAAATTTGACATAAATACATTTAACAATAAGACGCAGAGATACATAAGTTATTAAAAACACATTTTTTTTTATTTTGTTGAAACATCAAAAAAAAATTAATTTTGAAAAACTCCGCAGACTTTGACTAGCTAAATAAATATTTGTTCTTACCTTAATGCACCCAGTCGTTTACTCTTGGTGCTGCTTTTACTTGTCACATGACTTTCCTGTGAGAGCAATACAAACACTGATATTAGTTCATGTTTCCAAATTGTAATAATCGCAAACTATCTCTAGATTTATATCAGGCAACTTCACTATCTTGAATGAAAACCTGGTATTCAAATAGCCCCGAGTTTCTGGGTTTTTAATTATGGCTCTAAATGTGAGTGTATTCTCAGTACAATTACTGATTTTTCAAATACAAATGTTTTTAAAACGTTGATCAGTGTTGTAGGCAATATGGAGCGACCTGTCTTTGGCGTTATGGTGAGAACACTAGCATAGAGCGACCTGTCTTTGGCGTTATGGTGAGAACACTAGCATAGAGCGACCTGTCTTTGGCGTTATGGTGAGAACACTGGCATAGAGCGATCTGTCTTTGGCATTGAGGTGAGAACACTAGCATAGAGCGACCTGTCTTTGGCGTTATGGTGAGAACACTAGCATAGAGCGACCTGTCTTTGGCGTTATGGTGAGAACACTGGCATAGAGCGATCTGTCTTTGGCATTGAGGTGAGGCTGCTTGTGTGCCATAGGCCACTATATAGTCCGGTAGGTCCTAGTTTTGTTTCGTTTTAACTGTTTCGTATTTTTTTAACTATTTAAAAGTGGTAACATGATAGTTTACTTTATCCTTCACATAATTCAATCAATCACATTATTCTAATAATATCAACACATTTTACTTTATCCTTCACACAATTCAATCAATCACATTTTTCTAATAATATCAACACATTTTACTTTATTTTGCAATTAAACAAGGTTTTTCCCGGTTAGCATAATTACACTTGACATTTTTAAACTAATAAAATATAAAAAAAAGTGTTTTGTACAAATTTTATTTTAAATGTATTGATTCTAAGTTATTGTTATTTATGTTATGTATTGATTTTTACAGGACACCAATAATAGCTTTGAAATTATAATATTTGTTGAAAAAATACATGTTTATTCTATATTAAATCCATTAGTATAAGTGTATTAAATAACAACCCATAATATTATTTATATAAAATATAAAATCCATTCAGCGGCGTATTAACATATATATAAATGTTCAAAAACATTTAATAAAAAAGTTTTCTTTAAAAGTTGGCAAATCTAAGTTATATTCAATAAGCCACTTCATAGGTTACGACAGAGCTTAGTTGTTTTTTTGGATTTGAGTCAGTGATATTTGGGGGCTTTAGGCAAAAGTACATGAAGGAGCCCTCAAAGCACAAAAGTAATAGAAATTAATTCTAGAAGGGCCGGTGGAAGCCTTGGGGGGGGGGGGAGCACTCCAATTTGCAAATACATTTTAAAAGCTCTGGACTACGGTTTCTTTTTGTTAGTAGTGTTTTTATTTATTTTTGTTTAGAAATTTAGTTTTTAATGCCTATAATAACTGGGTTAAATAATTGAACATAAACATTCTGCACACTCTTCCCTCCTCTAACTCAACCTTGTTTGTATTAACTACCTGACATATTTTCCTTTTTTACCTTTCTTACCGTTTCTTATCTTTTTATGGCAGAGGAAATATCTTAATAGGCTAATTAAGTTAATAAATTGAAGTCATGTCTTTTAATCAAACGAAACCACGCACGCCCCCACCCCAAGTCATTCAACATTTAGCTTAATTATGTTTCAATTAAAGAGAATATGTTTTCAGAATGTGTGATTTATGATATTTGTTGTTTTTTATAGAACGTATCCAGGGCCCGATTAAGGATTTTGTAGGCCCTATGCATTAATTAATTAATTATAACTAATTTAATATTATATAATTGCAAATTAAAAAAATATATCTTTTCACTTTTGTAGGCCCTATTTTTGTTTGTAGGCCTTAGACACGGTGCCTATAAAACCTAGGCGTTAATCGGACTTTGAAAGTATCACTCATAAAAATGTTAAAGTTTTGTCTATTCGCAAGAATAATTAACATAAAGAAATAATTTAAGAATATACGTTGAAGAATTTAAGAATTTCATATTAAAGACTTTACTTAATTACATCACAATCCATTACAATTGTCTGTTCGCGTGTAATAGTGTGTGTTCGATGTTCTGTTAATGTCTGTGTTAAATGATGTTTAGAGTTGATTATATGAAGGAAAACTAATGAGATACCATGACGTATGTAATATGTGGGGCTACTAGAAAGAGCTCGATTGCCAACGTTTCGGAATGTACAAGCAAAGAATTATCATCTTTACGTGAAATCACACGGAAAAGAAAACAAATGGCGAGAACTTTACAAGAAATAGTCCCTCAAGTCTCAACGACAAAACTTGATCAGCGAAAATGATGATGCATATCATCACAAATTACTATACTATTTTTTTTTTACACCGCCATTGCCAGCATGTTAGGGTGTAGTGTGCCTACCACACCAGCTTTGTTGGCGGCGCTGATGCATGTCTTCCATGCCTGCAGAGCGGCGGGTTGAGTGTGCCCGCTATCATCTGCCGGGATTGCAGAAAAGAGGGTTTTAAGACTTGCCCAAAATGGCCTGACCAGCAGGGTTTGTGTACTGCTGATCGGCCAGAATGGCAATGCAAGGGGTTTTTCCTGTCACTCGGACATAGGTGAGGGTGTAATGTGCCTGTACCCTCAGCTTGAAATGGCAGGCTGCGCAGGTGTGCTAGAGTTGGACACAGGGGAAGGGTGTTGTGTGCCGACCACATCCTTCACCACCGCCAGCTGTGAATACTGCGGTCTCAGATAGTCCTCACTGACCACAGTACCACCACACTCGCAAGAAAGGTTGTTTTTTTTTAATTACTGACTAGAGAACCCAAATGATCTATTCCCAGTTGACCATGGTATGTCTCTCAGACCAGAATGGAGGGTATTCAATGAAATTAGAGGACTAAGGGAATGTAATTGAATGTCCGTATTTTGAAAAATTACCATACACTTAGTTACATCAAGAGACCACACACTCTGTTCTCATAAATTACTAGATATTCAGATCTCATAACTTACCATACATTCAGGTTTCATAAATTACCATACATCAGAATTCAGAAATTACCATACACTCAAATCTCATAAATTACCGTACACTAAGATCTCATTAAATGCCATACACTCATATATTTATGTCAGTCAACGAGTAATACGTTGTAATTCTTTCTCTCTGTAAACATTTCTAATAGATTTCTTCCCCTGACAAGATGTTGTGAATAGATTACACTTCTCAGGGTAACAATATTTACATCACATTTTTATCTCCCTTTTTTATGACCGAATAATATTTTAGGATAAATTTAATTGTCAGGTACATCGTTATCATTTAAAGTCTCGATTCTATTTGAATAAAAAAAAAACACTTTTAAATATTAATCACATAATAACATTATTTATTTATTATGAAATTTATGAAAGAAATAAATGTTTAAAAAATAATTCATTCATACAATGAGTAAATTAGGAAAATAGTGTACATTTGTAATCTAAATATAGACACTAAATATAGTACTGTACGGTACTTTAGAAATCTTTAAGATTATAATTCATTAACTCGAAACTCGATAAACATAACGTCATATTGTCATCGAAAATACACAAAGGAGAAAAATATAAATGATGTAGCACTATGGCGAAAGTTTTTGGCGAAAGTTCTAGATGTCATTAAATATACAAAAAAAAAAAACTATCCCTCTCCTCCCATAATCAAACACACACAC
>JAGDYQ010000003.1:13786971-13797938 GCA_021962125.1 Bulinus truncatus | reverse complement strand
AATGTCTAAGGCCGGCACTGAATTAATTAGATATGATTAATAAATTATCTTATATATGAAATGTAAATTGACTATACCACATTTAAAGTCAGTACATTTTAAAGAGACTTTTTGTTAAATTATGTAAATTAATTTTTTTCCACCCTAAAAGCCTGTGTTGAATGCTTATCACTGTGACATGAGTCAGCACGTCCGTCCATGAAATGTTATTTTTAATATATTTGTTTTCCTTTAATTAATACTCCTTTTCTTTTAGCTATAAAAACGTTTTGTTGAATACACAAAAAAGTAATAAAACCAACCTATTCCCGTATAAAATGAATGTATTATACCATGGCTGATAAAAACTTTAATTTGTTAAGACTAGCTTTCACTTGCCAAACTTGCTGTAAAATTATATACCTTCTTAGCCAAAATTATCAATGATTAGGATAACATTTTTAGCAAAAGTAATAAATAGAAATTAGATATGTACACATCAGCGGTGGTACAGTTGAAGTCATTCCTTGGATTGTTTCATCTGAAAGGTAAAACAACTACTGCATTGACTGGCGATATCCTCGAGAAACTAGAAAACGAAGGACTGGATATTCAGTTTTTGGAAGTCTTGAGGCGCTGTACTAATTTTTTGCTCTATCGACCGATCGTTGGGATGTACTAGAGAAATACACAGGTTTAACAGTGAAGAGACTGTCCACAACTCGCTGGAGTGAACATGCTGATGCAGTGAAGCAAATGATACAGAAGTTTAACTAGTTTGTGGAAGCCATTGAAGCTCTGTGTGATGTCGAAGAAAGCGTCGAGACAAGAGGAGCTGCGCACAATCTGTTGCCAGCTTATATGCAACTTTTCTTTCATTTCGTTCTTGTTTTTCTGAGGTGATGTTTTACAGGAGGTATTACTGTGGACATGGTTGCAACCAAAATAAGGGCTCTCAGGGTCTTTGTGGAAGAGCAGCGTATGAAGGTTGTTGACAATGCCGTCCAGCAGGCACTTGCGAACTGTGAAGAACTTGATATCCCTACAGAGATAATAATCATAAGAAAGAGAAGATTACCAGGAAAGTAGGCAAGATATGCTGGATTGTCATTGCAGCAGTAGACCAAGAGAGCAATTATAGATTGTCTGGACCGTTCTCATATGGAGTTAGATACGAGAGGAAAGGCAGTGAATGGCATTTTGCTGACTTTTTCTGCCGTTTAGCCAGACCATACTGTTTGTGTCAACGACGAAGAAATACAGTTGTCTGTTACCAAGCTCACAGCCGTGTATGATGAGCTGAAGAAGACCTTTGTCTAGAAATTCCACATTTAAGGCAACACGTACAAGCAGCCAAAATAAACTTGACGAGGATAAGCACTGGATTGTACTGCAACTCCTACGGCTTATCATCAAGTGGGACTTTTTTTCAATTCAAAGTAATCAACAACACTGACTGCTGATTCATATTTTAATGTGGATGTAGACTTCAAAGATAAGATAAACAATACTTCAAATATCATATTCAATTTCAGATAAAGACACATGATAAAGGCACATCTTCCAAGTTAAATAAAATACGTCTTACTAGTTTAAGATCAAAAAGGAAATCTCTCCACCTCCAAGGCTTGTATCTAAGCAATTGACAAGTGACGTCTTATTACGTCACATAACAACATAAAAATTCATACTCTCTATAGTCACTTAAAAAGTGTGATTAACACCCATGCACAAACAAAATCAAACAGTGTATATTTAATTCAACTTTAACTCCTTCACATGTGTTTCTGTGGCATCGTGTGAAAGAAGTTTCTCGAAAATAAAACTTATAAAACATTACCACCGGTCAACAATGAGCCAGTCGAGATTGTGAGATTGTCGGATATGGCTGCTTTGTCCATTGAACGCGAGCTTACAAGACAAATAGATTTTGACGATGTCATTGGCCTGTTATGCCACAATGAAAACAAGAAGACATTCCTTCTAGGACAATAGTTTTGAAGGACATTCTTTTGGGCTGTGCATTGTCGTGTTTTGCATTTAGATGTTCTCAATGTGAACGGTTGCATTATAAAAATCTTTTGCTTTGAACTATTTGTTTTGTGGTATTGGATTCGGATTTTGTTTTGGATCATACATGTAAGCAGTAACGTACCGGTCAGTAAAGTAGAGCCTAGAGGCATGGCCGTTTTAAGGTCTTCGTAGGCCTTAGACATTTTCAAAGTCGTAGGCCCTCCCCGACTTCATTTTAAATATTTTTCAAGAATGTACCCGCACTTCTTTGCGATTTGAAATCTAAAGAAGCTTTGAGGACGTCATATGTGACGTTGCGAAGACAAAGAGCCGAAAAGTTAACATAATGTAATATACAGATTTACAGCACTGCAGCTTGACTTGCTCAGGTGCTTATCTTACACGGTTATATATAGTTACTTTAATACAAACATTATTAAATTTTACTGGCATTCTGAACTTATTTTCACTTAACATTCTAGCTTTCGTAGGCCCTTGAAATGTCCGTAGGCCCTAGGCATAGTGCCTACTGTGCCTAGTTGATAAAGTGGCCATGCCTAGAGGTAGAGTATTTATGAAAATGTCACTGGGGTGACATTTGAACGGACCGCCCCGGGTGACGTTTACTCTAGCTACGCCACTGGTTAAGAGATATCGAGTAATCATTATTTAGCTTTGAAATACAAGAAACATTGGAGATACGAGCAAGTCAGTGCTCAGAAGAAGATGATGTATATTGAATTAAAGCTTGAAATCATAGAAAATCCCCATCACCAGTAAGATCAGGTCGGCTAAATACACTTAATGAAACCAGTTTATTTCTTTACATTATCTTTTACTATGTTTGTATAAAATAGTTATAAAATTCTTATTTTATTTATTGATACATTTGGGGGGGGGGGGGTCTGCACAATGCTTGTTTCTATTGTCTCAACCAGACATAAGTTTTGAAAAGAGATCACTGTCCATAAAGATCACTGTCCATAAAGATCACTGTCCATAAAGATCACTGTCCATAAAGATCACTGTCCATAAAGATCACTGTCCATAAAGATCACTATTACAGTTACATGGAGCCTGTAACACACTTGGATGTTCCTTTCAATTATTTCTTTACTACTCACAATGCTCCACTTCTCCCAATATACCTATAATACAAATTTTACATCATATGTTCCGGTTTCCGTCTGTCATCGCTACTTCCGTCTGTCATCGCGACTTCCGTCTGTCATCCAACATGGCGGCATAAACAATTCAACCAAGATGGCGGCATAGACAATTCAAAGATGGCAGAAACATTTACTGTTTTCTTCTTAACATGCATAATCCGGCTACCAACTGGCCAGCCGAGTAAGAATAGTCTCCTACATGGCTGCCAGAATTGGCATTAGACCAGCCATATGTTTAGTGCCGAGGTGACAAAACACCGTACACTAACATACGGCAGGTAAGATCGTGAATGCCAAATGGCAATCACAATGTGATACTGTTTTCGACCGCCTCAATCATTTCCAATGGGCAAGAAGCGATCTTAGAAGTAACACAAAATCATGCCAAATATTCTGTGATACTCTCCGGAACAAATTTTTAAACAAAAATTGGTTTCAAAGGCCTATCTATATCTCACAGTAACGTAATAAATCTATGGTGTTCAATTTGTTATTAAATGAGAAGCGATCGTAAAAGAAATATTTACAGAAATCGTTCAATTAATATTCTGTGTTATGTTCCACAATCTCAATTTTAAACCAAAATTATGGATACCTAAATATAATGTAATATTTTTATTGTTTAAATTGTTATTATTTCTAAAATATGTCTATTTCTAATGTACAATTATTTCCCTTTATAACTAACCTAAAAAAAAAATACGTCACTTTTTTTTCATTTGTTGACTTACGTCACATGAATGAATTGAATAAGGGTTGAGATTGAGTAGCGCCGTACACAACGTTTACAATGCCAACTAACCCATTTATGATGGGGGCTTCACACAGAGGGTGTATGGAGGGGGCCCAGTTTGAGAAGGGCCCCCAAAATATTTTTTAAACTAAATATTAAGTACATTATCTCATGTCAAAATGTAGTGGCTCCCGAAGATGCCTAAAATCCCTTGGTTCGGCATTGGCTTCACAGAACTATAATGTTGAAAGCTTTGATATGTCTTTCTTTTTTATGAGGCCTAATGTTTTCTGCGTCTGCGGCCTCAACTGCATTGATGGAATACTATGTTTTTAATTGAAGGTCAGCTAAAGCTACACAACGATTCTTTCTTCTCGGGACCAAGCTTGAGAAGCGTCAAAAAATTATCTCATGCCAAAATGCAGGGGCAGCCCCCAAAGAGGCCAAGCCACCGGGCCCGTAAATCCCTAGGTTCTGCACTGCCGGGTCGGCAATTTTTCTTAGTTAATTGTACTATGCTACAATGTAAAACAGTAAATAAACCACCCGTTAAACATGTAGCGTTTTGCTTAACACAAGCACTCACTCACGTCTCTCTTTTTTTTTTAAATACGCCATGTTGAACGTCATAAAACATTAAATGAATAACTGTTTGGAAAGGAGTCCATTAAAATATTATGAAGGAATATGATTTTAAGAGTTGTTGTTTATGTTTACCCATAGTGAGGATTATTTTTTTTGGGAGGAACTATTTAACATATGAATTTTATTTGATGTATTATTAGGTGTCCCTATTCTCAAATGTATTTTGGCTACAATAACCTGTTCATGTCCTTGGGGCCACTGCAAGTATATAGACCAGAGATGAGCGAACAGCGGACGCGTCCGCTTGCGGACGCAGATCCGCAGACTTTTCCGAATCAGCGGACTGACAGCGGATGCTTCGTATGGTTAAGTTGCGGACTCGCGGACTGACGCGGATCTTCTTTAGCGTTACCATAAAAAATTTTAAGTCATTTAAACAGATAAATTTCAGCAATGCGGACGCGCGGACTGACTGCGGACCAATGTTGTAAGATTCTGCGGACGCGGACGCGGATCATTGATAGAAATCCGTGGACGGACGCGGACGCTAAATTTCAAGATCCGCACACCTCTGATATAGACTGATTGTTAACGCGCTAAAATATATACCACCATTTTGAACTCCGTGTACCTACTCGCCGGTCCGATTACCGGGCCTTTGATAACTAGTACATTGTACAAACGTGTGTTATCGTCTTCACAGATGTATTGTAGATAGTTTACCCTGAGGCGTAACTAGCCTTAGTGTGATGGGGTGGTCTCTGAAAATGCCGCCAAGTTCCCGTGCCAAAAAGTACTAAATCACGGCAAACATATAGAAAGTTCCCAGCTCCAAGTTGCGCCAATGGCTCAGCCCCAGTCTGCCCCTGATTATATTTTTTTAAACATTTCTGACCTTCGGTTTAATTCTCAATATGGTTATAATGACATGAACCAATTAAAAACTAAGGCCTACAATAACATTTCTGCAACTTATCGGTCAGCAAAAAACATTTTAAAATGTACAGATTAGCCAATGGCCTAACAAGATAGTTCACTAGAAACCTAACATATAGGAAGTAGTGAACTGTTAGCACAGAGCGGAGCGCATAGTCTTTCACTTGTTTATTACTTGTGGCACCTCAAGTTACTTTGGTAAGACACATTTATCGGATTCTGTATTTATCTTTTGATTAGGTTCAGTGTTATTGTCTGTCAGTGTCACGTCGACCTCAAATACTTACAGTCGTCATTGTCGAATCTCTTTTAAACGAAACGAAATATTTCACATGAACGCATTCTGAAACGAATCTCTTTTTATATTATTGTCAAATTCTTTAACTTATAGTTTGTTTTTTATTAATTGTCAATTATACGTTTTATTGTCTTAAAAAGCTGAGCGATGTATATGTCATTTATTTCTCTTTCAGTTTTCCAATGAATGTAATATAATGTCTACTTTCAAGTCATATCATATTCATATTTTGATGTCATAATTTTGCTATTTTATAAAAACAAAAGATACAAAATGGCGCTCACACTTTTATTTACTCAATACAATTTCTATAAATATTTGTATCATCTAAGGAATTCATTTACTTTTTTTTTACTTTTTAGTATATTTTAAGAAAAACGTTGATTTTTTAAAGTTTTTTTTTTTAGAGAACTCTGCACGTTTACAGAACGTGCCATACTTGCTTGTGACACCATAATTGCTTCCTGCATTTCAAACCTTTTTATGTTGATTGCTAGGCTTACAACATATTAGGTGTTCATGATCACGAAAAATGTATTTAGAGTTCAGTTATCTTGAATGGAGTTAGAAGGTTGGCCTATATATGTTGACAATTCAATGAGGATGACGGATAGACTCTTCGCGTTTGTAATGATATCTGCGATCAGCCCCGTAGCGTGAAAATTCAACAGCAGGGGCAAAACATTCTACAGCAGGGGCCAGGCCAATAGCGGGGGGGGGGGTAGGAAATAAATTGTCATAACTCTGTTATATTCTTGGTAGCACTGTAACGCACCAAATGAATGTGTGAAAAAAGCGGAAGCTAAGAAATGAAGAGGGAGAAGACATAGACGGTTATTGTGTTGTTATTAGTTCGTCTTCCGAAGAGATACGACATAGCGTATTATTTATTTGTTGGCAGCGATAAAGAAAGACAATAGCTACTAGGTTAAAGTATTATTAACTTGGTGGTAATGGAAAACAGCGTGAACGTTGCAGTGCTATTATTATTGTGATGTCAACCTACCTTAATACCAGTTAAGTGCTGTTATTATTGTGATACTGATGTCAACCTACCTTAATACCAGTTAAGTTTATCTATTCAAGTAATGTATTGTGGCCAAGAGCTTTAATGCACTAATAAGCCCACTGATTCAGGCATCGCTTTTGTAGCCTAATTATTAATCTAATAATTTACTGTGGCCAAGAGCTGTGAAGCACTAGTAAGCCCACACATCTAGCATATTATTTATTTGGTAGCTGTATTACAACCATAACTAATACTAAAGAGTGGCCATGAGTTGTGAAACACATGTAAGCCCACACGTATACCTATGAAGAGTCATTGAACTACCAATTAACAGGTCCTCTCTGTGTGTTAACCGGTCTGATGGCAGCTGTGTACCAACAAGCCTAGTCATCGTTACGATTTACACTCACGTTCTTAAATGTGTTTATGCCGCATTCTTGCGCATACAAAGAGTCGTTACTGACTAACGCTCTTTAAGTGTAATAACAAACTCAACGATCAAGAAAACAGACCGTTGAAGAAACCGTACAGCGAAAGACAGGTCAACAGAGGTCAAGTCATACCTACCGGAATTGGGTCAAGTACTACACTGGACCAGAGACAGTATCGTTCGTACGTATAGACTCTTAGAGAGATTAACAGTTACATTCCTTTCACCCTGTGTTTACATTCAAGCTGAAGTGTGAACCATACAGAAACAAAGTTGAATAATTACAAAAATACACATGTTGTTTCATTTGTATGTTATACTATTTAAAACATTGATTTCCATGATAATTAATTTTGCCGAGTAACATTATTGCAGATATTGGAAGGATTGACTCACTTAATTAATATGTTGTTGATTTATTTGCTATGTCATTTATTCATTACTGATAAGTATGATATGCTTTATATAAAATATTTTGTGCATTAATTTTTAAAATTAATTTGAGAGGTGACGGAAATCTTATTTTAGATTAAAAATTGTCTCATAGAGACATATCTAACTGACCCAGTTTATTTAAAACTCACTGAAAACTTAGTACGAAAATATGGACAGGTTGGAAGAAAGGAAGGTATCTCCAGTACAAGATCTCTGGGAGGATTTTGAAGAAAAAGGAAAGAGATATGGGTTACAAGGAGAGAAATTGCTACAATTCATCGAAAAGAATATGGCTATGGACAGAGAAGTCAAAGAAAGAGAAGCAAAGAAAGAACTACTAGAGATTGAAGCCCATGAAAGAGAAGAGAGAGAGAGAGAGAGAAGAAAGAGCAAAAGAAAGAGAAGCAAAGAAAGAACTACTAGAGATTGAAGCCCATGAAAGAGAAAAGAGAGAGAGAGAGAGAGAGAGAGAGAGAGAGAGAGAGAGAGAGAGAGAGAGAGAGAAGAAAGAGAAGAAAGAGCAAAAGAAAGAGAAGCAAAGAAAGAACTACTAGAGATTGAAGCCCAAGTGCAGAGAGACAGACTTGATCATGAACTAAAGATGGCTACCATTAAGGCCAGTTCTGGTACTCACTGCACAGAAGCTAGTCCAGATGTACCAAATACTCAAAACTTATTCAACAGATATAACCTTAAACTACAATCTTGTGATGGTAAAGCTGAGGACATTGACACATTTCTCTCTATATTCGAACAGGAATGCAGAAGCAATAATGTGCCTAGATCTAATGAGCGAACTTCTAAGGGGAGATGCAAGAACTGCTCTTAGATCGATTCCAGACTACTACGACAAGGACTATGATGAAGTAAAACAGAAACTTCTGAAACACTTTAATAAAACAGAATAATTTTACAGAAAGAAATCCCATTCTTTAAAGATGTCCAATAAAGATCAACCACAGTACTTTATTGACAATGTAGTGTCAAGTTTGAAGTCTTGATTGACAATTGCAGAAATTGACTTAATGGATGCACAAGCAGGGTTGGAAATGTTTGTCATTGATAAAATATTACAGATATGCACCAAGGATGTATTTGCTTTAATAAAACAGAGAAAGGTGAAAACCGTTCATCAACTAGTCAGAGCTTTGAGTGACTATATGGACAGTCGTCCAGATGATGAAATATGTAATACGGAATTCTATGCTAATATAATCCAGAACAGATATCATAGTCTACCTAATAGGAGCAGTAATCAAAGTAAACTCAATGCACTTGGTCCAAAAGCCAGAGAGCCGGAAACAAGATTATGTTTCTATTGCAAGATGAAAGGTCATCTAATTCGTGAATGTAGAAAGAGACAAAGAGAATGTAAATCATACACAAAAGAGTATGACAACAGAAGAGTAAATGGTCAGAAAGCGACAGACATCAAGCTAGTCATAGTTACAACACTCAACAGTATCAAAGAAGACAGTCACCTAACATCAGTCCACAAAGAAATCGGACAGAGAGAACACGTACACTAGAAAGATCACAAAGATCTGGCACTAGAAATACAGGCCCACCAGAACAGAATACCGAACAGTATTGTGCAAATGTGATCAGTTCACATGGAAGGATAAACTTTTATCCAGCATTTGTAAATGGCAGGAGAATACAGTGTCTTCGTGATAGTGGATGCAGTACAGTTATCGTGCAAGATGATCTTGCACGCAAAGATCAATACATGCATAAAATGACAACAGTCAAAATGGGTGATGGCTCAAAGGTGGAATGCAACATGCCAGTAGTTGATGTAGACTCACCATGGGTATAGTTGATGTAGACTTACCATGGGTATAGTTGATGTAGACTCACCATGGGTATAGTTGATGTAGACTTACCATGGGTATAGTTGATGTAGACTCACCATGGGTATAGTTGATGTAGACTCACCATGGATATCGGGTACTATTGAAGTACTTGTAATGAAAAATCCTGTTGCACCATTGATTATAGGCAACTGCCAGTTGTAAAAGACAATACAACTGAAGAAGTTGTAAAACAATGGACAGAAAAAAAAATATCTGAAGGAATAGAAATGTGTTGCGTTTCTATAAATAGTAACACGGTGTATTCTGAGCAAGTATCTCAAGATGAAATAAAATATCAAAGAAGCCATACTACACAAAATGAGTATAAACAAAAATATAAACATTATAAGAGCTCAAATAAGTATAATAGAATATTTCATAACAGATTTAATGACTATAAGAGAAACAGAAAAAATTATGTTGGAATGGAACTACATAGAAATGGTGAAATAATGACACCAGAAGATTGGTTTGATAAAAGAGCCAAATGTTTTAAGAGTAAATTTAAATTTAAAAGGCAAGATTTCTACAGGCCTAATTTTTAAGAAATAAGATAGTAATTTTAAGT
This sequence comes from Bulinus truncatus, assembly GCA_021962125.1. Classification (NCBI taxonomy): domain Eukaryota; kingdom Metazoa; phylum Mollusca; class Gastropoda; family Planorbidae; genus Bulinus; species Bulinus truncatus. The sequence goes on along the minus strand of JAGDYQ010000003.1, from coordinate 13,787,927 downwards.
GATAATATGATTTTTTTTTGTTAATATACAACATGGGTCATGATGACATAGACAATAATGAGATGTCATATGATGTCAGAAGCTTTTAACAAACCTGTTGCAGTGATGAAGATAAATAAATTTTGTGATGAAGCTAACAATGTTGATGAGCTATTTGTAATAATTTTTTTTGTTGAATAATAATATGATATTAAAAAATTATCATTGTCATTGATAAATATTTGCATGATGTGCAAGTATTTCTAATTGAAATGCACTGGCAAAAATTTTTTTTTGTGTAATTGTTTAAATACATGGTGGATTGTTTATAAAGATTTGGTATCTGACAAATATTTTATTTTCTAGAATGAATTACTATTATAGTAATATATTGTAAAGCATACAAACATTTTTTATTTAAGAAATGTTATGAAGATATTAAATAAGAGTATAAGTACTAAAGTGAACTATGTAAATTTTTTTGGATATGGAATTTTGGAAAAAGTACTTAGCTAGATAGAGATTTTCTAGTACACTGAATAGATTGAATACATACTTGCTGACAATATTTCTATTGCTCACAAGAAGCAGGGCCGGCTTTAGCACTAGGCATACTGGGCATTTGCCCAGGGCCGCCAAATTCAAAGGGGCCGCCAATTTTGTAAATATTATTGAAAAAAATTAAAATATCACAAATTATTTACAATGTTTTAAAAATTTAAAAACACGATTTTATTTTATTTTCGTTCAATAGCTTGCACAAACTAACGATCACAATAATATCATTGTTGTTAACCCTTTACCCTAGTTTACTCTGTCAAGCAGGACCGGGTGTACTGTTTCTGTTGTAAACTTTTTTCTAACGCTTCTAACTCATTTTCCTCTGACGGTTATAATAACTGGAAACATCTTCTTGCAGTTGTCAGCCTTCATGAAACATCATGTAACCACATCACCGCGCAGATAAACTGGATCGA
>JAGDYQ010000003.1:13750063-13786471 GCA_021962125.1 Bulinus truncatus | reverse complement strand
TTAATAACAATGATATTATTGTGATCGTTAGTTTGCGCCAGCTATTGAACGAAAATAAAATAAAAATCGTGTTTTTAAATTTTTAAAACATTGTAAATAATTTGTGATTTTTTAAAATTTTTTCAATAATTTTTACAAAATTGGCGGCCCCTTTGAATTTGGCGGCCCTGGGCAAATGCCCAGTATGCCTAGTGCTAAAACCGGCCCTGGGTATAGACATTAGTTTGAGTTATAGACATGTGTCAGTTGACATGTAATTTAGTAGACGTAAATACTAGTCACGTATCATAGTAGACATTTAACTTAATAGGCATGTGACTTAGTAGATATCTAACTTATTAGACGTGTAACTTACATAATAGACATTAAGCTTACCTATTATACATGTACCTTATTGGATATGTAAATAGTAGAAATATAACTTAATTAGTTGACGTACAATTTAATAGTCATTAACTTAGTATACATTAACTTAGTAGGCATGTAACTTAAAAGAATATAACGTAGTAGACATGCAACTTAATAGACATGTAAACTAGTAGACATATAACTTACTTAGTAGACAAGCAGCATACTAAGTAAACATGTAAATTAGTGGTTATATGCCGAGGTTATTTAAACAGATAAATTCTACACTTCATCTGCCCCGATGAGCCTTGAAGGGCTTAAGGGAACTTTACTTTTTACACTAACTTGAACATTCGTTCATTTACATTATGATTTACATTACAATCTTATGTAATTCTATTATTAACATTATTTACATTAAACATTAGATACATATAACTTTTTGTTCGCTACACATTGAATCAGACTTCACATGAAGTACGCGAAACTTTTAAAGACTTAAAACTCTATTAGCTATATTTAGCACAGTGTTTGAAGCAATCAAACACTGAGGACATTAAAAAAATTCTCGAATTACCATAAAAAAATATGTGTGTAGATGTAAGACAATCATATTTCCAGAATTGAAAACAATTATTTAAAAATAAACAATAAATCAAAGCCTTGATTAGATTTACACAGATTGCTGTGACTATGAAATGTGACTTTAGACACGTCGACCTTTGAACTGTTTTTTTTTTATGATCACTCTTGGGGAATTTTAAAACTAAGAAAAATGTTCAATACATTAGTTAGTTCTGAGATGGGGAAAACCTATAAGGCCTACTTATATGTTTGTTTATATTATAGTAATGAGTCAATGGAGCTAATAGCGAGTTAAAAAAAGATTAATTTAAATGTTGAAATACTCAGAGAAGTTTAAAATAATTAACAATTTTCTAAAATTTTAGAAATTATGAAAATAATTTTTAAAAAATCTTTATCGCAATTCTCAATAATTGGGTGCATGGATTGCTGGGTTGCTTGATGGCTGGGTGGATGGGTGGTTGGCTGAATGGCTTGAGGATGTATGGCTTGATGGTTAGGTGGATGTATGGCTTGATGGCTGGGGGATGAATGGCTGGTTGGCTGAATGGCTGGGTGGATGTATGGCTTGTTGGCTGGGTGGATGAATGGCTGGTTGGCTGAATGGCTGGGTGGATGTATGGCTTGTTGGCTGGGTGGATGAATGGCTGGTTGGCTGAATGGCTGGGTGGATGTATGGCTTGATGGCTGGGTGGATGGATGGCTGGTTGGCTGGGTAGATGAATGGCTGGGTGGATGTATGGCTTGATGGCTGGGGGGATGGATGGCTGGTTGTCTGAATGGCTGGATGGATTATGGTAGATGCGATCTAATTAATTAACTGAATTATAAAGTAACCCATTTTGTTATGTGTAATATGAAGTAGTCTTATTGTTTACCTTTTTTTCGCTTTTGTTTCATTCGTTAAAGAACTGTTCTGATTAAAACTAGACAGATTGCTTCCATTAAAACTAAAACTGCTATCAGACGTTTGCCATTTTTTATTACTTTGTGAGAGTATATTTAGTGTACTTTATTAAATGCACATTTTAATATTTCGACGAGAAAACAAATGTAAAAAAAAATCAAAACAAGAAACATTTGTATTATTTGTTGCATTTACATTTTACTATCTGATATCAAAACAAGGAATACATTGAAAATAACAAAACCTACCAAAAATACCAGATGGCCAACAAAACTCCTGGTCATTACAGTCCTTTTTCATGTTTGCTAATGACCAGCAAATGAATATCTATACAGGACCAAAAATGTACGTTTGCGCTGTAGGGGGGAAATGGAAAGGTGTCAGGGTGTCGGTGAAAGGTGTAAGGGTGTCGGATACCTTTGACTAGAGCCCCAAAACTTACTTATGATCCCCACATAAAAGGTGAGATTACTCTGATGTTACCAACACACGGTTTTTATTTAAGGCTAATAATGTAAATATATCGTAATACTGATAAAACAACAACATGAATTCATATTTAATTATTGAAATAAAAGATCTGCATGTTGTGCTTTGCCTCTCACATAACAATAATGAAATCTTTTAATACAATCTTCTAACTTAACTAAAGTAATAACCTTTTATACAATTTGTCACTTAACAATCGAATCCTTTCACTGAATAATCGAATACTAAAATATAAGATGGTTATTACTTGACCTTCAATAGCCTCAGAAACACTTGCTCTAGTGATATCTGCTGGACGGTGTAATACTGGAACTTGAACTGAACTCGGGCTTTTTCTAAAACTTCAAAAATAAAAGACAGAGGGATGTCTTCTGGTATCTGGATGTCTGTGTACGCTTCCTGCTTGGCGAAAATCTAATTAAAGCAGATTATACGAATACATTTTCATATATATATACTAGCTGCACCCTGCAAAGCTTTTGCATGAAGATAGACTATTGTAAAGCCAGTGCCAAACCTACGGGTTTTGGGGGCCCGGGGGCTTTGCCTCTTTTGGAGCCCCTGCTTTTTGACGTTCGATACCATGACATGAGATTATGTACTTAATATTTAATGTAAAATTAGTTTTGGGGCCTCCCCTCAAGCTGGGTCCCGGCGGGACTTTCGATTTTGGACCCCCTCCCCCACCCTACGTACGCCTCTGTGTTCAGCTTTGACACATTTTCAAAAAAAATTTATTTGTCTAAGTTATGAAATACCTAATTAGTTGTTGTTTCTTTTTCTTACAACATCCTAAAGGAAACATTATTTCAATAAAAAAAATTCAAAGAGATCTAATTAGTTATGTTTCATTAAAACAACTAAAAGGATACATGCAGAAAAAAAAAACAATTACAAAAAATTTCCCTAAGAGGGATCGAATCTGGATGGTCAGCATTAAAAAAAAATAAATATTCCAAGCATCTTACCCATTCAGCCAACACGTCACACGAACAAAATGAAAATTTTAATGTACTATTACAAAAAAATGCTTGATTATTTTTTAACTTCCGTTTATTTTTATTATTTTTTCACTTCCATTTTTTACTATTGTTTACGTTTGACGATGTTAAAATGCTATCTGTTGTAATAAAAACTGCAATAATTTTAATGATATTATGTGTTAATTATTACCTTTTAATATTTGGGACTTTAGCATTTTATAATATAAACCACAGAAACTATTTAAAACTGTAGATTTTTCAAAAAGAAACATCGAATGGAGGACGCGGGCAAGACGCCGTTTTGAATTCTTGTTTTCCGCTTTCGATTTAACGCAGAGATGAAAATGAATAATATGTATATGTATGTATATATATATATATATATATATATATATATATATATATATATATATATATTTACACTATACGCATGAATTAAATCAATTTTTCTTAAATAAAATGAATTATCACTTGGTGCAAATTTAAATAAATGATAAAACACGAATTTAAACTGTAACCTATTGAGCATTTTACAAATTGAATACGTTGCAAGACATTGTTTGTAGTAGATAGTTAATAAGTTGGGGCAAACTATGCAGACATTACAAAACATACGTCTACATTTCTCGCTCTTGAGGTGCTGCGAGCTGCCCAGACACAGGACGTAGCCGTGGATCATGATGGCGATGCTGGTACACAGGGCTTCACACTCTTCCATGCTGAGTGACGGGAATAACAAGAATCACGTTCTATGATTAATGTTAAGTTCTTATCCTTCCATGCTGAGTGGCGGGAAAAACAAGAATCACGTTATATGATTAATGTTAAGTTCTTATCCTTCCATGTTTAGTGACGGGAACTACAAGAATCACGTTATATGATTAATGTTAAGTTCTTATCCTTCCATGCTGAGTGGCGGGAATAACAAGAATCACGTTATATGATTAATGTTAAGTTCTTATCCTTCCATGTTTAGTGACGGGAATTACAAGAATCACGTTATATGATTAATGTTAAGTTCTTATCCTTCCATGCTGAGTGGCGGGAATAACAAGAATCACGTTATATGATTAATGTTAAGTTCTTATCCTTCCATGTTTAGTGACGGGAATTACAAGAATCACGTTATATGATTAATGTTAAGTTCTTATCCTTCCATGCTGAATGACAGGAATTACAAGAATCACGTTATAGGAACAATGTTATGATATTGTCATTCCATGCTGAATGGCGGGAATTAGAAGAATCACGTCATACGAGCAAGGTTATGTTCTTATCCTTCCATGTTGAATGCGGGAATTAGAAGAATCACGTTATACGAACAATGTTATGTTCTTTTCCTTCCATGTTGAATGCGGGAATTAGAAGAATCACGTTATACGAGCAATGTTATGTTCTTATCCTACAATGTTGAATGCGGGAATTAGAAGAATCACCTAACAAGGAACAATATTAGAAACTCTTCAAAATTTATTCATACCAAATTTATTAGCAAAATAAGAAAAAATAAATAAATGTTGTTTATTTTGACTTTTAACGGCAGGTAATGTAAAGTAATATAAAGTAGTCAATATAAAGTGATAGACCTACTTGTGTCTTCAACACATCAGTCACAGTCGACTGTCCATATGGGATCTGGCAGAGCCCCCAATTCTTTAGGGGCCCAGTCGGGTTTTCGGCAATTTATTTTTATTTTATTTGCTGTAAAAATTGAAAAAAAATGGGGGTAAAAGATGAGCGGGTTCGTAGTTTAGCGATAGCCTTAGAAATCTTGTTTCAGGTCGTCCACGGGGTGTTTATGTTTTCCAACTACAATCTCAAACCAAATAAGGTGGATGATTCATTCATTCCCCCCCCCGGGCTATTCATTTCTACGTTCATGTCAATCACCCTCACCCTAAACCCCCTCACATGAAAAAATGGTCTAGTTGGGAATCAAACAATGGGACAGATCTTAACCACCTCCCTACCCACCAACAGGCGTACAGTACTATTGAGCGCTTTACCTCACGACAATTGGTCCCTATGTGATGCAGAGCTGTATGAGTTGTTGTTATACTACATTGACACATTGGATAGGCTGGCATTTAATACCTTAATTCTACCCGTTATTATTTTTTTGAGACTTCGTTAGAATTTCGGTTAAGGGGTTGCGACTGACTGATGAACCGGGTGGTCTGAAAGCAGTAAAAGCTTGAACTGAATGAGAGGCCGTCATGCAATGCCGCTTCCTTGTTCAGGCCTGCTCAATTATAGTTATTCTCTTCTTAATTTTATTTTTCCACCAAGTTTGAGCTGCCAGGGGAGGTAATATTTTTTTTTATTTAATAATGTTAAGAATAGCAAAATATTTAACTAGATTAAATAGAATTAATCTCATCTATTAATTGTTTGCCCCTTGCGTTCTTAATGACTGGCTTAATATAAGTTCCTAAATAGGCGATTGCCCCGCCCACTCGATCTGTATCACATCTGAGGCTGTAGTTGATACGACAGGTACTTTTATTTAAAGCCCCCTAATTTACGATAACAAATCTGTCAAGGGACCTAAAAAATCCTAACTAAAGCTCTGATTGTCACTACAAAATATTACCTGATCGCCAACAAACAACAACACACGTCTTACGTCTGCAGCCGTAGCTTGATACTGTTTGCTTTAATGAATTCTGCTGATCGATGTGGGTCAGACCACAGGATATAAAAAAAAACATAAAAAAAAAAGAGATTGAAAAAAAATATTGAAAAAGTTCCAACGATTTTTGCAAGTCATTTTTCAATGGGTTGGGGGTTGACAGAACCACGTAGCGATCATACATAACACAATTGACATTGTCTATTGGGTTGGGGGTGGACAGAACCACGTAACGATCATACATAACACAATCGACATTGTCTATTGGGTTGGGGGTGGACAGAACCACGTAACGATCATACATAACACAATCGACATTGTCTATTGGGTTGGGGGTGGACAGAACCACGTAACGATCATACATAACACAATCGACATTGTCTATTGGGTTGGGGGTGGACAGAACCACGTAACGATCATACATAACACAATCGACATTGTCTATTGGGTTGGGGGTGGACAGAACCACGTAGCGATCATACATAACAAAATCGACATTGTCTATTGGGTTGGGGGTGAACAGAACCACGTAGCGATCATACATAACACAATCGACATTGTCTATTGGGTTGGGGGTGGACAGAACCACGTAACGATCATACATAACACAATCGACATTGTCTATTGGGTTGGGGGTGGACAGAACCACGTAGCGATCATACATACCACAATCGACATTGTCTATTGGGTTGGGGGTGGACAGAACCACGTAGCGATCATACATAACACAATCGACATTGTCTATTGGGTTGGGGGTGGACAGAACCACGTAGCGATCATACATAACACAATCGACATTGTCTATTGGGTTGGGGGTGGACAGAACCACGTAGCGATCATACATAACACAATCGACATTGTCTATTGGGTTGGGGGTGGACAGAACCACGTAGCGATCATACATAACACAATCGACATTGTCTATTGGGTTGGGGGTGGACAGAACCACGTAGCGATCATACATAACACAATCGACATTGTCTATTGGGTTGGGGGTGGACAGAACCACGTAGCGATCATACATAACACATTCGACATTGTCTATTGGGTTGGGGTGGACAGAACCACGTAGCGATCATACATAACACAATCGACATTGTCTATTGGGTTGGGGGTGGACAGAACCACGTAGCGATCATACATAACACAATCGACATTGTCTATTGGGTTGGGGGTGGACAGAACCACGTAGCGATCATACATAACACAATCGACATTGTCTATTGGGTTGGGGGTGGACAGAACCACGTAGCGATCATACATAACACAATCGACATTGTCTATTGGGTTGGGGGTGGACAGAACCACGTAGCGATCATACATAACACAATCGACATTGTCTATTGGGTTGGGGGTGGACAGAACCACGTAGCGATCATACATAACACATTCGACATTGTCTATTGGGTTGGGGGTGGACAGAACCACGTAGCGATCATACATAACACAATCGACATTGTCTATTGGGTTGGGGGTGGACAGAACCACGTAGCGATCATACATAACACATTCGACATTGTCTATTGGGTTGGGGGTGGACAGAACCACGTAGCGATCATACATAACACATTCGACATTGTCTATTGGGTTGGGGGTGGACAGAACCACGTAGCGATCATACATAACACAATCGACATTGTCTATTGGGTTGGGGGTGGACAGAACCACGTAGCGATCATACATAACACAATCGACATTGTCTATTGGGTTGGGGTGGACAGAACCACGTAGCGATCATACATAACACATTCGACATTGTCTATTGGGTTGGGGGTGGACAGAACCACGTAGCGATCATACATAACACATTCGACATTGTCTATTGGGTTGGGGGTGGACAGAACCACGTAGCGATCATACATAACACATTCGACATTGTCTATTTGGTTGGGGGTGGACAGAACCACGTAGCGATCATACATAACACAATCGACATTGTCTATTGGGTTGGGGTGGACAGAACCACGTAGCGATCATACATAACACAATCGACATTGTCTATTGGGTTGAGGGTGGACAGAACCACGTAACGATCATACATAACACAATCGACATTGTCTATTGGGTTGGGGGTGGACAGAACCACGTAGCGATCATACATAACACAATCGACATTGTCTATTGGGTTGGGGGTGGACAGAACCACGTAGCGATCATACATAACACAATCGACATTGTCTATTGGGTTGGGGGTGGACAGAACCACGTAGCGATCATACATAACACATTCGACATTGTCTATTGGGTTGGGGGTGGACAGAACCACGTAGCGATCATACATAACACAATCGACATTGTCTATTGGGTTGGGGGTGGACAGAACCACGTAGCGATCATACATAACACAATCGACATTGTCTATTGGGTTGGGGGTGGACAGAACCACGTAGCGATCATACATAACACAATCGACATTGTCTATTGGGTTGGGGGTGGACAGAACCACGTAGCGATCATACATAACACAATCGACATTGTCTATTGGGTTGGGGGTGGACAGAACCACGTAGCGATCATACATAACACAATCGACATTGTCTATTGGGTTGGGGGTGGACGAAACCACGTAGCGATCATACATAACACAATCGACATTGTCTATTGGGTTTGGGGTGGACAGAACCACGTAACGATCATACATAACACAATCGACATTGTCTATTGGGTTGGGGGTGGACAGAACCACGTAGCGATCATACATAACACAATCGACATTGTCTATTGGGTTGGGGTGGACAGAACCACGTAGCGATCATACATAACACAATCGACATTGTCTATTGGGTTGGGGGTGGACAGAACCACGTAGCGATCATACATAACACAATCGACATTGTCTATTGGGTTGGGGGTGGACAGAACCACGTAGCGATCATACATAACACAATCGACATTGTCTATTGGGTTGGGGGTGGACAGAACCACGTAACGATCATACATAACACAATCGACATTGTCTATTGGGTTGGGGGTGGACAGAACCACGTAGCGATCATACATAACACAATCGACATTGTCTATTGGGTTGGGAGTGGACAGAACCACGTAACGATCATACATAACACAATCGACATTGTCTATTGGGTTGGGGGTGGACAGAACCACGTAGCGATCATACATAACACAATCGACCTTGTCTATTGGGTTGGGGGTGGACAGAACCACGTAGCGATCATACATAACACAATCGACATTGTCTATTGGGTTGGGGGTGGACAGAACCACGTAGCGATCATACATAACACAATCGACATTGTCTATTGGGTTGGGGGTGGACAGAACCACGTAACGATCATACATAACACAATCGACATTGTCTATTGGGTTGGGGGTGGACAGAACCACGTAACGATCATACATAACACAATCGACATTGTCTATTGGGTTGGGGGTGGACAGAACCACGTAGCGATCATACATAACACAATCGACATTGTCTATTGGGTTGGGGGTGGACAGAACCACGTAGCGATCATACATAACACAATCGACATTGTCTATTGGGTTGGGGGTGGACAGAACCACGTAGCGATCATACATAACACAATCGACATTGTCTATTGGGTTGGGGGTGGACAGAACCACGTAACGATCATACATAACACAATCGACATTGTCTATTGGGTTGGGGGTGGACAGAACCACGTAACGATCATACATAACACAATCGACATTGTCTATTGGGTTGGGGGTGGACAGAACCACGTAGCGATCATACATAACACATTCGACATTGTCTATTGGGTTGGGGGTGGACAGAACCACGTAGCGATCATACATAACACAATCGACATTGTCTATTGGGTTGGGGGTGGACAGAACCACGTAGCGATCATACATAACACAATCGACATTGTCTATTGGGTTGGGGGTGGACAGAACCACGTAACGATCATACATAACACAATCGACATTGTCTATTGGGTTGGGGGTGGACAGAACCACGTAGCGATCATACATAACACAATCGACATTGTCTATTGGGTTGGGGGTGGACAGAACCACGTAGCGATCATACATAACACAATCGACATTGTCTATTGGGTTGGGGGTGGACAGAACCACGTAGCGATCATACATAACACAATCGACATTGTCTATTGGGTTGGGGTGGACAGAACCACGTAGCGATCATACATAACACATTCGACATTGTCTATTGGGTTGGGGGTGGACAGAACCACGTAGCGATCATACATAACACATTCGACATTGTCTATTGGGTTGGGGGTGGACAGAACCACGTAGCGATCATACATAACACAATCGACATTGTCTATTGGGTTGGGGGTGGACAGAACCACGTAGCGATCATACATAACACAATCGACATTGTCTATTGGGTTGGGGGTGGACAGAACCACGTAGCGATCATACATAACACAATCGACATTGTCTATTGGGTTGGGGGTGGACAGAACCACGTAACGATCATACATAACACAATCGACATTGTCTATTGGGTTGGGGGTGGACAGAACCACGTAGCGATCATACATAACACAATCGACATTGTCTATTGGGTTGGGGGTGGACAGAACCACGTAGCGATCATACATAACACAATCGACATTGTCTATTGGGTTGGGGGTGGACAGAACCACGTAACGATCATACATAACACAATCGACATTGTCTATTGGGTTGGGGGTGGACAGAACCACGTAGCGATCATACATAACACAATCGACATTGTCTATTGGGTTGGGGGTGGACAGAACCACGTAGCGATCATACATAACACAATCGACATTGTCTATTGGGTTGGGGGTGGACAGAACCACGTAGCGATCATACATAACACAATCGACATTGTCTATTGGGTTGGGGGTGGTCAGAACCACGTAACGATCATACATAGCACAATCGACATTGTCTATTGGGTTGGGGTGGACAGAACCACGTAACGCTCATACATAACACAATCGACATTGTCTATTGGGTTTGGGTTGGAGAGAACCACGTAACGATCATACAGAATACAATCGACATTGTCTATTGGGTTGGGGGTGGACAGAACCACGTAGCGATCATACATAACACAATCGACATTGTCTATTGGGTTGGGGGTGGACAGAACCACGTAGCGATCATACATAACACATTCGACATTGTCTATTGGGTTGGGGGTGGACAGAACCACGTAGCGATCATACATAACACAATCGACATTGTCTATTGGGTTGGGGGTGGACAGAACCACGTAACGATCATACATAACACAATCGACATTGTCTATTGGGTTGGGGGTGGACAGAACCACGTAGCGATCATACATAACACAATCGACATTGTCTATTGGGTTGGGGGTGGACAGAACCACGTAGCGATCATACATAACACAATCGACATTGTCTATTGGGTTGGGGGTGGACAGAACCACGTAGCGATCATACATAACACATTCGACATTGTCTATTGGGTTGGGGGTGGACAGAACCACGTAGCGATCATACATAGCACAATCGACATTGTCTATTGGGTTGGGGGTGGACAGAACCACGTAGCGATCATACATAACACATTCGACATTGTCTATTGGGTTGGGGGTGGACAGAACCACGTAGCGATCATACATAACACAATCGACATTGTCTATTGGGTTGGGGGTGGACAGAACCACGTAGCGATCATACATAACACATTCGACATTGTCTATTGGGTTGGGGGTGGACAGAACCACGTAGCGATCATACATAACACAATCGACATTGTCTATTGGGTTGGGGGTGGACAGAACCACGTAGCGATCATACATAACACAATCGACATTGTCTATTGGGTTGGGGGTGGACAGAACCACGTAGCGATCATACATAACACAATCGACATTGTCTATTGGGTTGGGGGTGGACAGAACCACGTAGCGATCATACATAACACAATCGACATTGTCTATTGGGTTGGGGGTGGACAGAACCACGTAGCGATCATACATAACACAATCGACATTGTCTATTGGGTTGGGGGTGGACAGAACCACGTAGCGATCATACATAACACAATCGACATTGTCTATTGGGTTGGGGGTGGACAGAACCACGTAGCGATCATACATAACACAATCGACATTGTCTATTGGGTTGGGGGTGGACAGAACCACGTAGCGATCATACATAACACAATCGACATTGTCTATTGGGTTGGGGGTGGACAGAACCACGTAGCGATCATACATAACACAATCGACATTGTCTATTGGGTTGGGGGTGGAGAGAACCACGTAGCGATCATACATAACACATTCGACATTGTCTATTGGGTTGGGGTGGACAGAACCACGTAGCGATCATACATAACACAATCGACATTGTCTATTGGGTTGGGGGTGGACAGAACCACGTAGCGATCATACATAACACAATCGACATTGTCTATTGGGTTGGGGGTGGACAGAACCACGTAGCGATCATACATAACACAATCGACATTGTCTATTGGGTTGGGGGTGGACAGAACCACGTAGCGATCATACATAACACAATCGACATTGTCTATTGGGTTGGGGGTGGACAGAACCACGTAGCGATCATACATAACACAATCGACATTGTCTATTGGGTTGGGGGTGGACAGAACCACGTAGCGATCATACATAACACAATCGACATTGTCTATTGGGTTGGGGGTGGACAGAACCACGTAGCGATCATACATAACACAATCGACATTGTCTATTGGGTTGGGGGTGGACAGAACCGTACGATCATACATAACACAATCGACATTGTCTATCATACATAACACATAACACAATCGACATTGTCTATTGGGTTGGGGGTGGACAGAACCACGTAGCGATCATACATAACACAATCGACATTGTCTATTGGGTTGGGGGTGGACAGAACCACGTAGCGATCATACATAACACAATCGACATTGTCTATTGGGTTGGGGGTGGACAGAACCACGTAACGATCATACATAACACAATCGACATTGTCTATTGGGTTGGGGGTGGACAGAACCACGTAGCGATCATACATAACACAATCGACATTGTCTATTGGGTTGGGGGTGGACAGAACCACGTAACGATCATACATAACACAATCGACATTGTCTATTGGGTTGGGGGTGGACAGAACCACGTAGCGATCATACATAACACATTCGACATTGTCTATTGGGTTGGGGGTGGACAGAACCACGTAGCGATCATACATAACACAATCGACATTGTCTATTGGGTTGGGGGTGGACAGAACCACGTAGCGATCATACATAACACATCGACATTGTCTATTGGGTTGGGGGTGGTAGCGATCATAGAACCACGTAAGCGATCATACATAACACAATCGACATTGTCTATTGGGTTGGGGGTGGACAGAACCACGTAGCGATCATACATAACACAATCGACATTGTCTATTGGGTTGGGGGTGGACAGAACCACGTAGCGATCATACATAACACAATCGACATTGTCTATTGGGTTGGGGGTGGACAGAACCACGTAGCGATCATACATAACACAATCGACATTGTCTATTGGGTTGGGGGTGGACAGAACCACGTAGCGATCATACATAACACATTCGACATTGTCTATTGGGTTGGGGGTGGACAGAACCACGTAGCGATCATACATAACACAATCGACATTGTCTATTGGGTTGAGGGGTGAGACAGAACCACGTAACGATCATACATAACACAATCGACATTGTCTATTGGGTTGGGGGTGGACAGAACCACGTAGCGATCATACATAACACAATCGACATTGTCTATTGGGTTGGGGGTGGACAGAACCACGTAGCGATCATACATAACACAATCGACATTGTCTATTGGGTTGGGGGTGGACAGAACCACGTAGCGATCATACATAACACATTCGACATTGTCTATTGGGTTGGGGGTGGACAGAACCACGTAGCGATCATACATAACACAATCGACATTGTCTATTGGGTTGGGGGTGGACAGAACCACGTAGCGATCATACATAACACAATCGACATTGTCTATTGGGTTGGGGGTGGACAGAACCACGTAGCGATCATACATAACACAATCGACATTGTCTATTGGGTTGGGGGTGGACAGAACCACGTAGCGATCATACATAACACAATCGACATTGTCTATTGGGTTGGGGGTAGACAGAACCACGTAGCGATCATACATAACACAATCGACATTGTCTATTGGGTTGGGGTGGACAGAACCACGTAGCGATCATACATAACACAATCGACATTGTCTATTGGGTTGGGGGTGGACAGAACCACGTAGCGATCATACATAACACATTCGACATTGTCTATTGGGTTGGGGGTGGAGAACAGAACCACGACATTGTCTATTGGGTTAGGGAGTGGACAGATCATACATAACACACATTCGACATTGTCTATTGGGTTGGGGGTGGACAGAACCACGTAGCGATCATACATAACACAATCGACATTGTCTATTGGGTTGGGGGTGGACAGAACCACGTAGCGATCATACATAACACAATCGACATTGTCTATTGGGTTGGGGGTGGACAGAACCACGTAGCGATCATACATAACACAATTCGACATTGTCTATTGGGTTGGGGGTGGACAGAACCACGTAGCGATCATACATAACACAATCGACATTGTCTATTGGGTTGGGGGTGGACAGAACCACGTAGCGATCATACATAACACAATCGACATTGTCTATTAGGTTGGGGGTGGACAGAACCACGTAGCGATCATACATAACACAATCGACATTGTCTTTTATTGGGTTGGGGGTGGACAGAACCACGTAGCGATCATACATAACACAATCGACATTGTCTATTGGGTTGGGGGGGTGGACAGAACCACGTAGCGATCATACATAACACATTCGACATTGTCTATTGGGTTGGGGGTGGACAGAACCACGTAGCGATCATACATAACACAATCGACATTGTCTATTGGGTTGGGGGTGGACAGAACCACGTAGCGATCATACATAACACAATCGACATTGTCTATTGGGTTGGGGGTGGACAGAACCACGTAGCGATCATACATAACACAATCGACATTGTCTATTGGGTTGGGGGTGGACAGAACCACGTAGCGATCATACATAACACAATCGACATTGTCTATTGGGTTGGGGGTGGACAAGAAACCACGTAGCGATCATACATAACACAATCGACATTGTCTATTGGGTTGGGGGTGGACAGAACCACGTAGCGATCATACATAACACAATCGACATTGTCTATTGGGTTGGGGGTGGACAGAACCACGTAGCGATCATACATAACACAATCGACATTGTCTATTGGGTTGGGGGTGGACAGAACCACGTAGCGATCATACATAACACAATCGACATTGTCTATTGGGTTGGGGGTGGACAGAACCACGTAGCGATCATACATAACACATTCGACATTGTCTATTGGGTTGGGGGTGGACAGAACCACGTAGCGATCATACATAACACAATCGACATTGTCTATTGGGTTGGGGGTGGACAGAACCACGTAGCGATCATACATAACACAATCGACATTGTCTATTGGGTTGGGGGTGGACAGAACCACGTAGCGATCATACATAACACAATCGACATTGTCTATTGGGTTGGGGGTGGACAGAACCACGTAGCGATCATACATAACACAATCGACATTGTCTATTGGGTTGGGGTTGGACAGAACCACGTAGCGATCATACATAACACAATCGACATTGTCTATTGGGTTGGGGGTGGACAGAACCACGTAGCGATCATACATAACACAATCGACATTGTCTATTGGGTTGGGGGTGGACAGAACCACGTAGCGATCATACATAACACAATCGACATTGTCTATTGGGTTGGGGGTGGACAGAACCACGTAGCGATCATACATAACACATTCGACATTGTATATTGGGTTGGGGGTGGACAGAACCACGTAGCGATCATACATAACACAATCGACATTGTCTATTGGGTTGGGGGTGGACAGAACCACGTAGCGATCATACATAACACAATCGACATTGTCTATTGGGTTGGGGGTGGACAGAACCACGTAGCGATCATACATAACACATTCGACATTGTGCTATTGGGTTGGGGGTGGACAGAACCACGTAGCGATCATACATAACACATTCGACATTGTCTATTGGGTTGGGGGTGGACAGAACCACGTAGCGATCATACATACCACACAATCGACATTGTCTATTGGGTTGGGGGTGGAGCAGAACCACGTAGCGATCATACATAACATTAATCGACATTGTCTATTGGGTTGGGGGTGGGGACAGAACCACGTAGCGATCATACATAACACAATCGACATTGTCTATTGGGTTGGGGGTGGACAGAACCACGTAGCGATCATACATAACACAATCGACATTGTCTATTGGGTTGGGGGTGGACAGAACCAACGTAAGCGATCATACATAACACAATCGACATTGTCTATTGGGTTGGGGGTGGACAGAACCACGTGAAGCGATCATACATAACACAATCGACATTGTCTATTGGGTTGGGGGTGGACAGAACCACGTAGCGATCATACATAACACAATCGGACATTGTCTATTGGGTTGGGGGTGGACAGAACCACGTAGCGATCATACATAACACAATCGACATTGTCTCATTGGGTTGGGGGTGGACAGAACCACGTAGCGATCATACATAACGGTACAATCGACATTGTCTATTGGGTTGGGGGGTGGACAGAACCACGTTAGCGATCATACATAACACAATCGACATTGTCTATTGGGTTGGGGGTGGACAGAATCCATGCGTAGCGATCATACATAACACAATCGACATTGTCTATTGGGTTGGGGGTGGACAGAACCACGTAGCGATCATACATAACACAATCTGAGCATTGTCTATTAAGTTGGGTAAATAAAAAAAAAACATTTCTTTGGGTCAAGACAGAACCACGTAGCGATCATACATAACACAAATCTGACATTGTCTATTGGGTTGGGGTGGACAGAACACACGTAGCGATCATACATAACACAATCAGCATTGTCTATTGGAGTTTGGGAGTGGACAGAACCACGTAGCGATCATACATAACACATTCACGACATTGTCTATTGGGTTAGGGTGGAGAGAACCACGTAAGCGTCATACATAACACATTCGACGTATCTGTGGGTTGGGGGTGGACAGAACCACGTAGCGATCATACATAACACAATCGACATTGTCTATTGGGTTAAAGTGACTGAGGGAAACCAATGGAAGATCATACATAACACAATCGACATTGTCTATTGGGTTTGGGGTGGACAGAACCACGTAACGATCATACATAACACAATCGACGGTAATCTGTCTAATTGGGTTGGGGTGGACAGAACCACGAAGTGATCATATATAACACATTCGAGACATTGTCTATTGGGTTGAGGGTGGACAGAACCACGTAGCAGTCATCATAACACATTCGACATTGTCTATTGGGTTGAGTGGACAGAACCACATGCTGATCATACATAACACAATCGACATTTTGTCTATTGGGTTAGGGGTGGACAGAACCACGTAGCGATCATACATAACACAATCGACATTGTCTATTGGGTTGGGGAATGAACAGAACCACGTAGCGATCATACATAACACATTCGACATTGTCTATTGGGTTAAGGTGGACAGAACCACGTAACGATCATACATAACACAATCGACATTGTCTATTGGGTTAAGGGGTGGACAGAACCACGTAGCGATCATACATAACACATTCGACATTGTCTATTGGGTTGGGGGTAGGGATTAGAACCACGTGACGATCATAGATAACACAACCGACATTGTCTTTATTGGGTTGGGGGTGGACAGAACCACGTGCAAGATCATACATAACACATTCGACATTGGTCTATTGGAGTTGAAGTGGACAGAACCACGTAGCGATCATACATAACACATTCGACATTGTTTATTTGGTTGGGGGGTGGACAGAACCACGTAGCGATCATACGCCATAACACAATCGACATTGTATATTGGGTTAGGGGTGGACAGAACCACGTAGCGATCATACATAACACAATCGACATTGTCTATTGGGATTTGGGGGTGGACAGAACCACGTAAAGATCATACATAACACAATCGACATTTGTCTAATGGGTTGGGGGTGGACAAGAACCACGTAACGATCATACAGAACACAATCGACATTGTCTATTGTAGGTTGGGGGTGGACAGAACCAACGTAGCGATCATACATAACACAATCGACATTGTCTTTTACTAGTTGGGGGTGGACAGAACCACGTAGCGATCATACATAACACATTCGACATTGTCTATTGGGTTGGGGTGGATTAGAACCGACGTAGCGATCATACATAACACAATTTCGACATTGTCTGATGGGTTGGAATATTGTTGGAACCATCATAACTTGACCATACATAACACATCTGACACGTGAAAAAATATTGGGTTGGGGGTGGGACAGAACCACGTAGCGATCATACATAACACATTCGACATTGTCTATTGGGTTGGGGGTGGAGAGAACCACGTAGCGATCATACATGGAACACTATTCGACATTGTCTATTGGGTTGGAGGTGGACAGAACCACATAGCATGATCATACATAACACATTCGACATTGTCTTTTGGGTTGGGGGTGGACAGAACCACGTAGCGATCATACATATCACTATCGACATTGTCTATTGAGTTGGGGGTGGACGGAACCACGTAACGATCATACATAACACAATCGACATTATATATTGGGTTGGGGGTGGACAGAACCACGTAGCGATCATACACTTAACACAATCGACATTGTCTATTGGGTTGAAATTGAACAGAACCATGTAGCGATCATACATAACACATTCGACATTGTCTATTGGATTGGGGGTGGACAGAACCACGTAACGATCATACATAACACAATCGACATTGTCTCATTGGGTTGGGGTGGACGAAACCAATGGGGCGATCATACATAACACAATCGACATTGTCTATTGGGTTTGGGGTGGACAGAACTACCGTAACGATCATACATAACACAATCGACATTGTTTATTGGGTTGGGGGTGGATGCAGAACCACGTAGCGATCATACATAACATTCTGACATTGTCTATTGGGTTGGGGTTGGACAGAACCGTCGTAGCGATCATACATAACACATCGGACATTGTCTATTGGGTTGGGGGTGGACAGAACCACGTAGCGATCATACATAACACAACTGACATTGTCTATTGGGTTGGGGTGCGGATAGAACCACGTAGCGATCATAAATATAACACATTCGACATTGTCTATTGGGTTTGGGGTTACAGAAACCACGTAGCGGATCATACAGAACACAATCGACATTGTCTAGCTGGTTCGGTGGACAGAACCACGTAGCGATCATACATAACACAATCGACATTGTCTATTGGGTTGGGGTATTGTGGGGAAATCCACGTAACGATCAAGAATATAACACATCTGACATTGTCTATGGGGGGGGGGGGGGGGGGGGGGGGGGGGGGGGGGGGGGGGGGGGGGGGGGGGGGGGTATTGGGTTGGGGGTGGACAGAACCACGTAGTGATCATACATAACACAATTGACATTGTCTATTGGGTTGGGGGTGGACAGAACTCATCGTAGCGATTGAAGGCTAACACAATCGACATTGTCTATTGGGTTGGGGGTGGACAGAACCACGTAACGATCATACATAACACAATCGACATTGTCTATTGGGTTGGGGGTGGTCAGAACCACGTAACGATCATACATAGCACAATCGACATTGTCTATTGGGTTGGGGTGGACAGAACCACGTAGCGATCATACATAACACATTCGACATTGTCTATTGGGTTGGGGGTGGACAGAACCACGTAGCGATCATACATAACACATTCGACATTGTCTATTGGGTTTGGGCTGGACGGAACCACGTAGCGATCATACATAACACAATCGACATTGTCTATTGGGTTGGGGGTGGACGGAACCACGTAGCGATCAAACATAAAACATTCGACATTGTCTATTGGGTTGGGGGTGGACAGAACCACGTAGCGACTATACTGAACATTATCTGGACATTGTCTATTGGGTTGGGGGTGGACAGAACCACGTAAAGGGATCATACATAACACAATCGACATTGTCTATTGGGTTGGGGTGGACAGAACCATGTAACGATCATACATAACACAATCGACATTGTCTGGGTTGGGGGTGGAGGAACCATGTAACGATCATACATAACACAATCGACATTGTCTATTGGGTTGGGGGTGGGATGAACCACGTAGCGATCTGACATAACACATTCGACATTGTCTATTGGGTGCTGGGGTGGACAGAACCACGTAGCGATCATACATACCACACCGACATTGTCTATTGGGTTGGGGGTGGACAGAACCACGTAGCGATCATACATAACACATTCGACATTGTCTACTTGGTTGGGGGTGGACAGAACCACGTAGCGATCATACATAACACAATCGACATTGTCTATTGGGTTGGGGGTGGACAGAACCACGTAGCGATCATACATAACACATTCAACATTGTATATTGGGGTTGGGGGTGGATGGTCCACGTAGCGATCATACATAACACAATCGACATTGTCTATTGGGTTGTGTGACAGAACCACGTAGCGATCATACATAACACAATCGACATTGTCTATTGGGTTGGGGTGATAACAGAACCACGAAGCGATCATACATAACACAATCGATTATTGTCTATTGGGTTGGGGGTGGACAGAACCATTATCAACACGTAGCGATCATCATCATATGCACATAACACAATCGACATTGTCTACGCCAGTTTAAAGTGGACAGAACCATTAATACGCAAAGGATCATACATAACACATTCGACATTGTCTATTGGGTTGGGGTGGACAGAACCACGTAGCGATCATACATAACACAATTGACATTGTCTATTGGGTTGGGGGTGGACAGAACCACGGGCGATCATACATAACACATTCGACATTGTATATTGGGTTTGTGTGGACAGAACCACGTAGCGATCATACGGGACACATTCGACATTGTCTATTGGGTTGGGGGTGGACAGAACCACGTAGCGATCATACATAACACAATCTGACACATCTATTGGGTTGGGTACAGAACCACGTATGATCATACATAACACAATCGGCACGTCTATTGGGTTGACGGAACCACGTAGCGATCATACATAACACAATCAACATTGTCTATTGGGTTGGGGGTGGACGGAACCACGTAACGATCATACATAACACACCGACATTGTCTATTAGGTTGGGGGTGGACATGAACTGACGTAGCGATCATACATAACACAATCGACATTGTCTATTGGGTTAGTGGATGGGGGAACCATGTAGCGATCATACACAATCACATTCGACATTGTCTATTGGATTTGGGGTGGTCAGAACCACGTGGATCATACATAACACAATCGACATTGTCTATTGGGTTGTGGACGAAACCACGTAGCGATCATACATAACACAATCGACATTGTTCGATGGGTTTGGGTGGACAGAACTACACGTAACGATCATACATAACAATCGACATTGTCTACGGTTGGGGTGGACAGAACCACGTAGCGATCATACATACCACATTCGACATTGTCTATTGGGTTGGGTTGGACAGAACCACGTAAAGGGATCATACACAACACATTCGACATTGTTCATTGAAGCTTGGGGTGGACAGAACCACGTAGCGATCATACAGCAACACAATCGACATTGTCTATTGGGTTGGGGGTGGACAGAACTACGTAGCGATCATACATAACATATTCGACATGTCTATTGGGTTGGGGTGGACAGAACCAATGCAAAGGGATCATACAGAAGACAACTGAGACATTGTCTACGGGTTAGGTGTGGACAGAACCACGTAGCGATCATACACATAACACAATCGACATTGTCTATTGGGTTTGGGGTGCAGACAGAACCACGTAACGATCATACATAACACATTCGACATTGTCTGTTGAAGTGGGGGTGGACAGAACCACGTAGCGATCATACATAACACACCGACACGTCTGGGTTGGGGGTGGCCAGAACCACGTAGCGATCAGCGGATAACACAATCGACATTGTCTATTGGGTTGGGGTGACAGAACCACGTAACGATCATACATAACACAAATCGACATTGTCTATTGGTTAGTGGCTGACGAACCACGGTAACGATCATACATAACACACCGACATTGTCTATTGGGTTAAAGCTTTATTGAACCATCGTAGCGATCATACATAATACATTCGACATTGTCTATTGGGTTGAGGGTGCATTAGACACCACGGTAGGCGATCATACAGTAACACATTCGACATTTGTCTATTGGGTTGGGGGTTGACAGAACCACGTAGCGATCATACATAACACAATCGACATTGTCTATTGGGTGTGGTGAGGAACCACGAAGGATCACCATAAACATTATAATTGGGTGGTGGAGAGAACCACGTAGCGATCATACATAACACATTCGACATTGTTTATTGGGTTGGGAGGTTGGACAGAACCACGTAGCGATCATACATAACACATTCGACATTGTATATTGGGTTGGGGTGGACAGAACCACGTAGCGATCATACATAACACATTCGACATTGTCTATTTGGTTAAAGTGGATCAGAACCACGTAGCGATCATACATAACATAATCGCCATTGTCTATTGGGGTTGGGGGTGGACAGAACCACGTAACGCTCATACATAACACAATCGACATTGTCTATTGGGTTTGGGTTGGAGAGAACCACGTAACGATCATACAGAATACAATCGACATTGTCTATTGGGTTGGGGGTGGGACAGAACCACGTAGCGATCATACAGACTACAATCGACATTGTCTATTGGGTTGGGGGTAGGATAGAACCATGTAAGTGATCATACATAACACAATCGACATTGTCTTTTGGGTTGGGGGTGGACAGAACCACGTAGCGATCATACATACCATCAATGGACATTGTCTATTGGGTTAAAGGTGGACAGAACCACGTAGCGATCATACATAACACATTCGACATTGTATATTGGGTTGGGGGTGGGACAGAACCACGTAGCGATCATACATAACACATTCGGGACATTGTCTATTGGGTTGGGGGTGGACAGAACCACGTAGCGATCATACATATCACATTCGACATTGTCTATTGGGTTGGGGGTGGACAGAACCACGTAGCGATCATACATAACACATCGCATTTTCTATTGGGTTGAAGGGTGGAACAGAACCACGTAGCGATCATACATAACACAATCGACATTGTCTATTGGGTTGGGGGTGGACAGAACCACGTAGCGATCATACATAACACAATCGACATTGTCTATTGGGTTGGGGGTGGACAGAACCACGTAGAGATCATACAGTAACACAATCGACATTGTCTATTGGGTTGGGGGTGGACAGAACCACGTAGCGATCATACATAATACATCTGACATTGTCTAATGGGCTGGGGGTGGACAAAGGAACCACTAGCGATCATACAACCACATCTGACATTGTATATTGGGTTGGGGTGGACAGAACCACGGTAGCGATCATACATAGCACATTCGATATTGCTCTATTGGGTTGAAAGTGGACAGAACCACGTAGTGATCATACATAACACAATCGACATTATCTATTGGGTTGGGGGTGGACAGAACCACGTAGCGATCATACATAACACAATCGACATTGTCTATTGGGTTGGGGGTGGACAGAACCATGTGGAGCGATCATACATAACACAATCGACATTGTCTATTGGGTTGGGGGTGGACAGAACCACGTAGCGATCATACATAACACAATCGACATTGTCTATTGGGTTGGGGGTGGACAGAACCATGTAGCGATCATACATAACACGTTCGACATTGTCTATTGGGTTTGGGGTGGAGAGAACTATGTAGCGATCATACATAACACATTCGACATTGTCTATTGGGTTGGGGGTGGAGAGACCACGTAAATGATCAATATACATAACACATTGACATTGTTATTGGGTTGGGGGGACAGAACCACGTAGCGATCATACATAACACATTCGACATTGTCTATTGGGTTGGGGTGGACAGAACCACGTAAAGTGATAACCTAACACATTCGACATTGTTATTGGTTGGGGTGAGAGACCAATAGGGCGATCATACATAATACAATCGACATTGTCTATTGGGTTGGGGGTGGAGAGAACCACGTAGCGATCATACATAACACAATCGACATTGTCTATTGGGTTGGGGGTGGACAGAACCATGTAGCGATCATACATAACACGTTCGACATTGTCTATTGGGTTGGGGTGACAGAACCACGTAGCGATCATACATAACACGTTCGACATTGTCTGGGTTGGGGTGGACAGAACCACGTAACGATCATATAACACGTTCGACATTGTCTATTGGGTTGGGGACAGAACCACGTAACGATCATATATGTATCAAATCGACATTGTCTATTAAGCTACTGGACAGAACCACGTAACGATCATACATAACACAATCGACATTGTCTATTGGGTTGGGGGTGGACAGAACCACGTAACGATCATACATAACACAATCGACATTGTCTATTGGGTTGGGGGTGGACAGAACCACGTAGCGATCATACATAACACATTCGACATTGTCTATTGGGTTGGGGGTGGACAGAACCACGTAGCGATCATACATAACAAAATCGACATTGTCTATTGGGTTGGGGGTGGACAGAACCACGTAAAGCGATCATCAATACCACAATCGACATTGTCTTATTGGGTTAAAGGTGGCCAGAACCACGTAGCGATCTTATACATAACACAATCGACATTAGTTCATTGGGTTGGGGGTGGACAGAACCGATGTAAGGGATCATATATAACACAATCGGACATTGCCCATTGGGTTGGGGGTGGACAGAACCACGTAGCGATCATACATAACATAATCTGGACCATTCTCTATTGGGTTTGGGGTGGACAGAACCACGGTAGCGATCATACATAACACATTCGACATTGTCTATTGGGTTGGGGGTGGACAGACCACGTAACGATCATACATAATATAATCGACATTGTCTATTGGGTTGGGGGTGGACAGAACCACGTAGCGATCATACATAGCACAATCGGGGACATTGTCTATTGGGTTGGGGGTGGAGAGAACCACGTAATGCCCATACACAACACATTCGACATTTGTCTATTGGGTTTAGTTGGAGAGAACGACGTAAACGGATCATGGAAGAGAATACATTCGGTTATCATTCGTCTATTGGGTTGGGGGGTGGACAGAACCACGTAGCGATCATACATAACACAATCGACATTGTCTATTGGGTTTGGGGTGGACAGAACCACGTAGCGATCATACATAACACAATCGACATTGTCTATTGCTGGGGTGGAGAACCACTAGTGATCATACACAACATCTACATTGTATATTGGTTGGGGGTGGATAGAACCACGTAGCGAAATCATACATAACACATTCGACATTGTTATTGGTTTGGGTGGACAGAATATTTCAGCATCATACATAACATGAATGATATTTTCATGGGGTTGGGGTGGAAGTGAAACCAGTAAAGAATAATATAAAAATCGACATTGTCTATTGGGTTGGGGGTGGAGCAGAACCACGTAAAGATCATACATAACATGGGAATCGACATTGTCTATTGGGTTGGGGTGGACGGAACCACGTAGCGATCATACATACCACAATCGACATTGTCTATTGGGTTGGGGGTGGATAGAACCACGTAGCGATCATACATAACACATTCGACATTGTCTATTGGGTTGGGGGTGGAGAGAACCACGTAGCGATCATACATAACACATTCGACATTGTCTATTGGGTTGGGGGTGGACAGAACCACGTAGCGATCATACATAACACAATCGACATTATCTATTGGGTTGGGGGTGGACTAAACCATCGTAGCGATCATACATAACACAATCGACATTGTCTTATTGGGTTGGGGGTGGACAGAACTAATGTAAAGGATCATACATAACACAATCGATATTGTTCTATTGGGTTGGGGTGGAGCACAGAACCAATGCAAAGGATCATAATATGTCACAATCGATGATGTCTATTATGATTGGGGGTGGACAGAACCACGTAGCGATCATACATAACACATCCGACATTGTCTATTGGGTTGGGGTGGGACAGAACCACGTAGCGGGATCATACATATCACTATCTGATATTGTCTATTGGGTTGGGGGTGGAAGAACAGTATGATATATGTTATTATTAATTAAGGTATTGGGGGACAGAACCACGTAGCGATCATACATAACACATTCGACATTAGTCTTTATTGGGTTGGGGTGGATGGATCCACGTAAAGATCATACATAACACAATCGACATTGTCTATTGGGTTGGGGGTGGACAGAACCATCGAAGTGATCATACATGAACACACCTACATTTTATTGGTTAGTGGACAGAACCACGGGAAGGACAAGATAACACAATCGACATTGTCTATTGGGTTGGGGGTGGACAGAACCACGTAACGATCATACATAACATAATCGACATTGTCTATTGGGTTGGGGGTGGACAGAACCACGTAACGATCATACATAACACATTCGACATTGTCTATTGGGTTGGGGGTGGACAGAACCACGTAGGGATCATACATAACACAATCGACATTGTCTATTGGGTTGGGGGTGGACAGAACCACGTAGCGATCATACATAACACAATCGACATTGTCTATTGGGTTGGGGGGTGGACAGAACCACGTAGCGATCATACATAACACATTCGACATTGTCTATTGGGTTGGGAGTGGACAGAACCACGTAGCGATCATACATAACACAATCGACATTGTCTATTGGGTTGGGGTGGACAGAACCACGTAGCGATCATACATAACACAATCGACATTGTCTATTGGGTTGGGGGTGGACAGAACCACGTAGCGATCATACATAACACAATCGACATTGTCTATTGGGTTGGGGGTGGACAGAACCACGTAGCGATCATACATAACACAATCGACATTGTCTATTGGGTTGGGGGTGGACAGAACCACGTAACGATCATACATAACACAATCGACATTGTCTATTGGGTTGGGGGTGGACAGAACCACGTAGCGATCATACATAACACAAATCGACATTGTCTATTGGGTTGGGGGTGGACAGAACCACGTAGCGATCATACATAACACAATCGACATTGTCTATTGGGTTGGGGGTGGACAGAACCACGTAGCGATCATACATAACACAATCGACATTGTCTATTGGGTTGGGGGTGGACAGAACCACGTAGCGATCATACATAACACATTCGACATTGTCTATTGGGTTGGGGGTGGACAGAACCACGTAAAGCGATCATACATAACACAATCGACATTGTCTATTGGGTTGGGGGTGGACAGAACCACGTAGCGATCATACATAACACAATCGACATTGTCTATTGGGTTGGGAGTGGACAGAACCACGTAGCGATCATACATAACACAATCGACATTGTCTATTGGGTTGGGGGTGGACAGAACCACGTAGCGATCATACATAACACAATCGACATTGTCCATTGGGTTGGGGGTGGACAGAACCACGTAGCGATCATACATAACACAATCGACATTGTCTATTGGGTTGGGGGTGGACAGAACCACGTAGCGATCATACATAACACAATCGACATTGTCTATTGGGTTGGGGGTGGACAGAACCACGTAGCGATCATACATAACACAATCGACATTGTCTATTGGGTTGGGGGTGGACAGAACCACGTAGCGATCATACATAACACAATCGACATTGTCTATTGGGTTGGGGGTGGACAGAACCACGTAGCGATCATACATAACACAATCGACATTGTCTATTGGGTTGGGGGTGGACAGAACCATGTAGCGATCATACATAACACAATCGACATTGTCTATTGGGTTGGGGGTGGACAGAACCACGAAGCGATCATACCATAACACAATCGACATTGTCTATTGGGTTGGGGGTGGACAGAACCACGTAGCGATCATACATAACACATTCGACATTGTCTATTGGGTTGGGGGTGGACAGAACCACGTAGCGATCATACATAACACAATCGACATTGTCTATTGGGTTGGGGGTGGACAGAACCACGTAGCGATCATACATAACACAATCGACATTGTCTATTGGGTTGGGGGTGGACAGAACCACGTAGCGATCATACATAACACAATCGACATTGTCTATTACATAACACATTCGGGTCTGGGGGGGTGGACAGAACCACGTAACGATCATACATAACACAATCGACATTGTCTATTGGGTTGGGGGTGGACAGAACCACGTAGCGATCATACATAACACAATCGACATTGTCTATTGGGTTGGGGGTGTGGACAGAACCACATGGCAGTCATACATAACACAATCGACATTGTCTATTGGGTTGGGGGTGGACAGAACCACGTAGCGATCATACATAACACAATCGACATTGTCTATTGGGTTGGGGGTGGACAGAACCAGCGATCTTACCTTTAATCGATCATACATAACACAATCGACATTGTCTATTGGGTTGGGGTGGACAGAACCACGTAGCGATCATACATAACACAATCGACATTGTCTATTGGGTTGGGGGTGGACAGAACCACGTAAGCGATCATACATAACACAATCGACATTGTCTATTGGGTTGGGGGTGGACAGAACCACGTAGCGATCATACATAACACAATCGACATTGTCTATTGGGTTGGGGGTGGACAGAACCACGTAGCGATCATACATAACACAATCGACATTGTCTATTGGGTTGGGGGTGTGACAGAACCACGTAGCGATCATACATAACACAATCGACATTGTCTATTGGGTTGGGGGTGGACAGAACCACGTAGCGATCATACATAACACAAAATCGACATTGTCTATTGGGTTGGGGGTGGACAGAACCACGTAGCGATCATACATAACACAATCGACATTGTCTATTGGGTTGGGGGTATGACAGAACCACGTAGCGATCATACATAACACAATCGACATTGTCTATTGGATGAAATTGGGGCGATCTGCCATACTTCAATCGACATTGTCTAATGGGGTGGAGAACCACGTAGCGATCATACATAACACAATCGACATTGTCTATTGGGTTGGGGGTGGACAGAACCACGTAGCGATCATACATAACACAATCGACATTGTCTATTGGGTTGGGGGTGGACAGAACCACGTAGCGATCATACATAACACAATCGACATTGTCTATTGGGTTGGGGGTGGACAGAACCACGTAGCGATCATACATAACACAATCGACATTGTCTATTGGGTTGGGGGTGGACAGAACCACGTAGCGATCATACATAACACAATCGACATTGTCTATTGGGTTGGGGGTGGAGAGAACCACGTAGCGATCATACATAACACATTCGACATTGTCTATTGGGTTGGGGGTGGACAGAACCACGTAGCGATCATACATAACACATTCGACATTGTCTATTGGGTTGGGGGTGGACAGAACCACGTAGCGATCATACATAACACAATCGACATTGTCTATTGGGTTGGGGGTGGACAGAACCACGTAGCGATCATACATAACACACTCGACATTGTCTATTGGGTTGGGGGTGGACAGAACCACGTAGCGATCATACATAACACAATCGACATTGTCTATTGGGTTGGGGGTGGACAGAACCACGTAGCGATCATACATAACACAATCGACATTGTCTATTGGGTTGGGGGTGGACAGAACCACGTAGCGATCATACATAACACAATCGACATTGTCTATTGGGTTGGGGTGTGGACAGAACCACGTAGCGATCATACATAACACAATCGACATTGTCTATTGGGTTGGGGGTGGACAGAACCACGTAGCGATCATACATAACACATTCGACATTGTCTATTGGGTTGGGGGTGGACAGAACCACGTAGCGATCATACATAACACAATCGACATTGTCTATTGGGTTGGGGGTGGACAGAACCACGTAGCGATCATACATAACACAATCGACATTGTCTATTGGGTTGGGGGTGGACAGAACCACGTAGCGATCATACATAACACAATCGACATTGTCTATTGGGTTGGGGGTGGACAGAACCACGTAGCGATCATACATAACACAATCGACATTGTCTATTGGGTTGGGGGTGGACAGAACCACGTAGCGATCATACATAACACAATCGACATTGTCTATTGGGTTGGGGGTGGACAGAACCACGTAGCGATCATACATAACACAATCGACATTGTCTATTGGGTTGGGGTGGACAGAACCACGTAGCGATCATACATAACACATTCGACATTGTCTATTGGGTTGGGGGTGGACAGAACCACGTAGCGATCATACATAACACAATCGACATTGTCTATTGGGTTGGGGGTGGACAGAACCACGTAGCGATCATACATAACACAATCGACATTGTCTATTGGGTTGGGGGTGGACAGAACCACGTAGCGATCATACATAACACAATCGACATTGTCTATTGGGTTGGGGGTGGACAGAACCACGTAGCGATCATACATAACACAATCGACATTGTCTATTGGGTTGGGGGTGGACAGAACCACGTAACGATCATACATAACACAATCGACATTGTCTATTGGGTTGGGGGTGGACAGAAAACACGTAGCGATCATACATAACACAATCGACATTGTCTATTGGGTTGGGGGTGGACAGAACCACTGTAGCGATCATACATAACACATTCCTGACATTGTCTATTGGGTTGGGGGTGGACAGAACCACGTAGCGATCATACATAACACAATCGACATTGTCTATTGGGTTGGGGGTGGACAGAACCACGTAGCGATCATACATAACACAATCGACATTGTCTATTGGGTTGGGGGTGGACAGAACCACGTAACGATCATACATGTCACATGTACCGACATTGTCTATTGGGCTGGGGGGTGGACAGAACCACGTAGCGATCATACATAACACAATCGACATTGTCTATTGGGCTGGGGGTGGGGGGGGGGTGGGGGGGGGGGGGGGGGGGGGGGGGGGGGGGGAGAACCACGTAGCGATCATACATAACACATTCGACATTGCCTATTGGGTTGGGAATTGGACAGAACCACGTAGCGATCATACATAACACAATCGACATTGTCTATTGGGTTGGGGGTGGACAGAACCACGTAGCGATCATACATAACACAATCGACATTGTCTATTGGGTTGGGGGTGGACAGAACCACGTAGCGATCATACATAACACAATCGACATTGTCTATTGGGTTAAGGGGTGGAGAGACCCACGTAAAGTGATCTATACATAACACATCTCGGGACATTGCCCGGCTGGGTTGGGGGAATTGGAGAGAACCACGTAGCGATCATACATAACACATTCGACATTGTCTATTGGGTTGGGGGTGGACAGAACCACGTAGCGATCATACATAACACAATCGACATTGTCTATTGGGTTGGGGGTGGACAGAACCACGTAGCGATCATACATAACACAATCGACATTGTCTATTGGGTTGGGGGTGGACAGAACCACGTAGCGATCATACATAACACAATCGACATTGTCTATTGGGTTGGGGGTGGACAGAACCACGTAGCGATCATACATAACACAATCGACATTGTCTATTGGGTTGGGAACCACGTGGACAGAACCACGTAGCGATCATACATAACACAATCGACATTGTCTATTGGGTTGGGGGTGGACAGAACCACGTAGCGATCATACATAACACAATCGACATTGTCTATTGGGTTGGGGGATGGACAGAACCACGTAGCGATCATACATAACACAATCGACATTGTCTATTGGGTTGGGGGTGGACAGAACCACGTAGCGATCATACATAACACAATCGACATTGTCTATTGGGTTGGGGGTGGAGAGAACCACGTAGCGATCATACATAACACAATCGACATTGTCTATTGGGTTGGGGGTGGACAGAACCACGTAGCGATCATACATAACACAATCGACATTGTCTATTGGGTTGGGGGTGGACAGAACCACGTAGCGATCATACATAACACAATCGACATTGTCTATTGGGTTGGGGGTGGACAGAACCACGTAGCGATCATACATAACACAATCGACATTGTCTATTGGGTTGGGGGTGGACAGAACCACGTAGCGATCATACATAACACAATCGACATTGTCTATTGGGTTGGGGGTGGACAGAACCACGTAGCGATCATACATAACACAATCGACATTGTCTATTGGGTTGGGGGTGGACAGAACCACGTAGCGATCATACATAACACAATCGACATTGTCTATTGGGTTGGGGGTGGACAGAACCACGTAGCGATCATACATAACACAATCGACATTGTCTATTGGGTTGGGGGTGGACAGAACCACGTAGCGATCATACATAACACAATCGACATTGTCTATTGGGTTGGGGGTGGACAGAACCACGTAGCGATCATACATAACACATTCGACATTGTCTATTGGGTTGGGGGTGGACAGAACCACGTAGCGATCATACATAACACATTCGACATTGTCTATTGGGTTGGGGGTGGACAGAACCACGTAGCGATCATACATAACACATTCGACATTGTCTATTGGGTTGGGGGTGGACAGAACCACGTAGCGATCATACATAACACAATCGACATTGTCTATTGGGTTGGGGGTGGACAGAACCACGTAGCGATCATACATAACACAATCGACATTGTCTATTGGGTTGGGGGTGGACAGAACCACGTAGCGATCATACATAACACAATCGACATGCTGTCTATTGGGTTGGAAATTGGACAGAACCACGTAGCGATCATACATAACACAATCGACATTGTCTATTGGGTTGGGGGTGGACAGAACCACGTAGCGATCATACATAACACAATCGACATTGTCTATTGGGTTGGGGGTGGACAGAACCACGTAGCGATCATACATAACACAATCGACATTGTCTATTGGGTTGGGGTGGACAGAACCACGTAGCGATCATACATAACACAATCGACATTGTCTATTGGGTTGGGGGTGGACAGAACCACGTAGCGATCATACATAACACAATCGACATTGTCTATTGGGTTGGGGGTGGACAGAACCACGTAGCGATCATACATAACACATTCGACATTGTCTATTGGGTTGGGGGTGGACAGAACCACGTAGCGATCATACATAACACAATCGACATTGTCTATTGGGTTGGGGGTGGACAGAACCACGTAGCGATCATACATAACACATTCGACATTGTCTATTGGGTTGGGGGTGGACAGAACCACGTAGCGATCATACATAACACAATCGACATTGTCTATTGGGTTGGGGGTGGACAGAACCACGTAGCGATCATACATAACACAATCGACATTATCTATTGGGTTGGGGGTGGACAGAACCACGTAGCGATCATACATAACACAATCGACATTGTCTATTGGGTTGGGGGTGGACAGAACCACGTAGCGATCATACATAACACAATCGACATTGTCTATTGGGTTGGGGGTGGACAGAACCACGTAGCGATCATACATAACACAATCGACATTGTCTATTGGGTTGGGGGTGGACAGAACCACGTAGCGATCATACATAACACATTCGACATTGTCTATTGGGTTGGGGGTGGAGAGAACCACGTAGCGATCATACATAACACATTCGACATTGTCTATTGGGTTGGGGGTGGACAGAACCACGTAGCGATCATACATAACACAATCGACATTGTCTATTGGGTTGGGGGTGGACAGAACCACGTAGCGATCATACATAACACAATCGACATTGTCTATTGGGTTGGGGGTGGACAGAACCACGTAGCGATCATACATAACACAATCGACATTGTCTATTGGGTTGGGGGTGGACAGAACCACGTAGCGATCATACATAACACAATCGACATTGTCTATTGGGTTGGGGGTGGACAGAACCACGTAGCGATCATACATAACACAATCGACATTGTCTATTGGGTTGGGGGTGGACAGAACCACGTAGCGATCATACATAACACAATCGACATTGTCTATTGGGTTGGGGGTGGACAGAACCACGTAGCGATCATACATAACACATTCGACATTGTCTATTGGGTTGGGGGTGGAGAGAACCACGTAGCGATCATACATAACACATTCGACATTGTCTATTGGGTTGGGGGTGGACAGAACCACGTAGCGATCATACATAACACAATCGACATTGTCTATTGGGTTGGGGGTGGACAGAACCACGTAGCGATCATACATAACACAATCGACATTGTCTATTGGGTTGGGGGTGGACAGAACCACGTTGCGATCATACATAACACAATCGACATTGTCTATTGGGTTGGGGGTGGACAGAACCACGTAGCGATCATACATAACACATTCGACATTGTCTTTTGGGTTGGGGGTGGACAGAACCACGTTGCGATCATATATAACACATTCGACATTGTCTATTGGGTTGGGGGTGGACAGAACCACGTAGCGATCATATATAACACATTCGACATTGTCTATTGGGTTGGGGGTGGACAGAACCACGTAGCGATCATACATAACACAATCGACATTGTCTATTGGGTTGGGGGTGGACAGAACCACGTAGCGATCATACATAATACATTCGACATTGTATATTGGGTTGGGGGTGGACAGAACCACGTAGCGATCATACATAACACATTCGACATTGTCTATTGGGTTGGGGGTGGACAGAACCACGTAGCGATCATACATAACACAATCGACATTGTCTATTGGGTTGGGGGTGGACAGAACCACGTAGCGATCATACATAACACATTCGACATTGTCTATTGGGTTGGGGGAGGGGGGGATGGGTTGTTCGACGATACCGGTAAACGCTCACATCGCGTCTCCCACTAGTCTATCTCATCATTGGCAATCTATGGCCCATGGGCCAAATACGTCCCCCGGGCTATTTCATCCGCCCCACCTCTCGTTACAGAGTGAAGCCCGGCACTAGAAAGGAGATTGAGATCTACTGCTCTAGACGTTTGAGTTTTACATATAAATGTGTATTAGTACATGTCAACACTCGTTCTATCTACTCATGGTCCAAACAAATTCACGAACGTGTGTGGTCCGCGATTCAAAACGTTTGCTCACCCCTGGTCTAAAAGTGTCAATAAGAGAACTAAGCGACTGCCTACAGCCATCAATGTCAAACACCCCCCCCCCTTTTACTACCCCTCCCTATCAGTAAATTATGCTGTACCTGAGAGAAAGCTTATAAATATTGGTGTAAAGGGAACAACATACATCATTAAAGTACATAGATACATTTCAGGGTTGGGCAATGGCTCAGAGTCTCTGATTTAATTAAAATGTAATTTAAACATACATCCATGACCCAAAGCTATCCCCCTCCACCCCTATCCAGTCCCTCCGTTCTGTATGGGAAACAACATTTAAAAATCATCTCGAGTTTCTCATTAAAATATCTTTTTTTTTATTTTAATAAATTCTAATATAAATTCAGATTAACAAATAAAGTCAATTATGTAGTTTTTTGTCTAGATGCGTAAATTTGGTATGCAGTTTTTTATAGACGGAGGATAAGCATGTACTGAATATTTTACCTTGAATTTGTGTTTATATTTTAAAAGATGAACGAAATTTGAACGCAATAATACATTCAAACATATTGTATTTACATTTGTGTGTGTCAGGGGTAGCAATAGTCTTCTTTCTTTATTTTTCTTTTATTTTCTTTATTTTAATTACACACACAACTAAAACAAGTTCATAACACTTCCGTTTTATTAATCAAAATCACTTTATTAATCAAAATCTAATCATCCAGCAATGAACAATACCTATTTAAACACGTCTCTACCATGAGCCCCTATATTAATTGTCCGTTCTGTCAACACAATAATACACTTCTTACTAACTCCTTTGTTTATCTTAAAATTACAAACTACCTTCCTCAAACTTAACAATAACTACACTTCCTCCCTCTCTTTCTGTCGTGACCTGTACATCTCTGCGTCCCTACAACTGACCAAACTGTCCCTTGTCTTCCTACATGTCTAATTACGTAATACCTAACTCTACACGCTGCTGCTATTAATCATTAGTCCTGATCTATTTTCATTGTCCGTGCGATTCGTTTGTCTATCTATCTATCTATCTATCTATCTATCTATCTATCTATCTATCTATCTATCTATCTATCTATCTATCTATCTATCTATCTATCTATCTATCTATCTATCTATCTATCTATCTATCTATCTATCTATCTATCTATCTATCTATCTATCTATCTATCTATTTATATATATATATATATATGTATATGTATATATATATATATATATATATATATATATATATATATATATAT
>JAGDYQ010000003.1:13453025-13749563 GCA_021962125.1 Bulinus truncatus | reverse complement strand
AATGTTTTAATACATATACTGTATACTATAATGAAATGTTTCCAAAACTAGCAGTTAGTATTGGTGTGTTTTGATTTTTTGAAAATTTATTTCAGATGACAATGGTAATTGCTAACTATTTGACGGCGCCTATAGTTCAGTTTCAGAATGTCCTCGCTTTCCGGCTTAGCAGTGTTGCATCATCCTGGTATCCACAACTTACTCAACTGGCTGTCTTCACCTATCATCAGCATCATCTGTACCAGTGAAGTGCATGTTTTCGGTTAGTGGTTTGATAATGAACAACAAATAAAAAACATTTTACATTTTATTTGTATAGATTTTATTCACAATAAATTAGGCCTAATGATAAAAAATATTTTTTACACATAATGTTTTTATTATACATTTTGTTCATAATAAACAATATAATATATACAATATACATCTAAAAAAAAGGTTTCTGATAAAAATATAAACTCAAAATAATGAAACATGATTTAGGGTGATAATGTTCATAAAAATTTTCATCTCAAAAATGGTGGCTGATAATTAAACAACAATAATATATACAATTAAAAAAAAAATTACTCCCTACCATTTATATTAACATAATTCTTAGAAAAAATAAATTTTCTTTTTTAATTTAAATCAGGCAATACAGTCTAGGAAATAAATGAGGAAACTTTATCATGAGCAGATTTCAAAGATTAGAAAAAAAATTTAAAAGCCAGCATATTTTAAAGATTTTTATTACTTCAGTGAAATTTATGTTTTGGAAATTTGTAATGTATCACAGTCTTAAATTGTTACCCCATATTTCAACATAACTGCTTATGCTTGTATCAAACACAAATAAAAAATGAAGAATAAATAAAGAACAGGAATAGAAATATTTTGATGAATACTTTTCCCATTCCTTTCCAGTAGTTTATTCACTGTCATTTTCTTCTGTCTTATTTTCTACCTTAAGACTTGGTCTAGGTATATGAAAACCCTGTTAACAAAAACAAAGTAAGAAATGAAAATTATATAGAAAAATTATTTTTTTTTTTAATAAATGAATCAATTTTATTTCTTATAATTTTATAATGTTTATATTATTAAAAGTAATATTTAAAAAAAAAAAAAACAACCTTTTAAACACAACTCACTTTAACATTTTCGGGAGAGTTAAATAACAACTTAGTATATCTGTTTTCATGTTCATCTATAAAACAACAAAAAAGAGTTCATTAAAGAATTTCTCTTCTAAAACAATTTAAATAAAATATCTTGAAAGGATTGGGTGGATGGATGGCCGAGTGGTAAAGAGCTTGACTGTCGACCTGGGAGTTCCATGCTCGATTCTTGGTGAGATTCAAGGGAATTTTTCCAGGTGAAACTTGGTGTCCACCAAGCTTTAAATGAATACCTGTTATAAGTAAAGTTGCTTGAGCATTGTGCGAACCACACAAATCTTTATATGCCATGGTTTCAGAAACAGATGAATTCTACAAGTCACCAGCCCCAATGCCACTATAGGACTAAAAGAACCTTATATTTTAAAAATAAAAATAACCAATGCATAATTATTGTCATATCACATAAACAGTAATAATACATTTAGATAGAAGTAGTTTGGAATTAGGCTGTCCCATAGCTAAACAAACTGATGATACAGTCTGATGGCAATCACACTTGAAGTTAGTAATATTATTGTTAGGAATAAATAATTTCTTTAAACAGTTTCTCATTAGGTCAAAGAACTTCCTAGCCAGTAATTTGGAAGAAAAAAACAACAAAATCATGAATGAAATATTTCATTTTAGGAAAATGAAACAATAACGACTAGAAAACTCATACAAAAATTCACTACCCATAAACTTAAAAAATCATAGCTAGTAATCATAATAATAAAACAAAATTCAAATTCATGAAAAAAAAAATCACAATTACCTACCTATTTTAAAAGTGCTGCCTAATTGATTTGGAAAGTCATCATCATATAAATCATTTAAACTTGCTGGAAGATTTTTATTAGTTCGTTTTCTCCATATACCTCTCTCACGCAAAGAACTTAAGAATGGGTCATGGTAATTGCTAAAAAATAGTACTTTTCATAAGATTTGCTTTAATTTGCATGTGCTTGTAATAATAAAAAATGTGCTATTAAAACAAAACAGACTTCTACAAACTATGTATAAGTAACTAATTTGTCAGGATATATTATTTATATAAAAGGGATACAAAGGAAGGAACACTGGAGTGAGTGCAAATAAAAATAAATGAAATAAAGCTTTTAAAAAATGCAATAAAAAGAAGAGAAATACAAATAATCAAGGCTTGAAGTTTTTTTACTTTAAGTTATCAGAATATTCCTTCTTCTACAGTGGAAACACCACAAACACTTTCACTTTGGGATCAGGATTTGGAGTTGAGGGGGGTGGGCATGAAAAATATTATAAACAACTTTATTGGCTTTAAACCAGCTAATGAAAGCAGTCTCAGGATACAAGGCAAGATGTTGAATTTGACCCTCATCTTTACCCATTCACCAACTAATATTCAGGCGATAACACCAAAGAAGAATTGAATTATATTTTTGAAAGAATATATGAGAAAATACCCAAATAATGTTAAAATATTTTCAGACTTCAACACAAAGATAGACAAGGGTACAATAAAGAGAACAAAAAAGAAGCTAGAGACTACAAGATAACAGGGAAAATGGATGACGATTATCTGATTTCACATCACATAAAGGCGTGACCATTAATAGCACTAGATTTCTACATAAAAACATGGAGTAACAAGGAATCAAATAGAGCATGTTTTAATTGACAGCTGACGTGGCTCTGATATTCAAGATGTCTGAAGCAGAGGAGCGAATGATGACACAGATCTTATAGTGGTTAAAATTAAATATACAAAAATATAAGCATATTTCACAACACAAAAGCCAAGAAAAAAATCAATTTGTCTAAAACTGATAAAAGAACCACAATTAAAAAAAAATATGAGCAAGAAATTAAAATCAATTTGGAGACACTATAACAGATACTAATGAAATCTAAATTATCGCAGAGAAAAGTTAAAATATGCAATTAAATGTCAGCAGAGATACAAAATCTTAGGATACAAACAAAATAAGACAAGAGCAGAGTGTAATTAAGTTATTGATTCTAATGGTAGCAGTGTGGGGACGGATGGTCATTTGGTAACGCAATAGACCCTAGGGCCTCTGTCCACTCAGGTCTTGGCT
Organism: Bulinus truncatus; assembly: GCA_021962125.1. Taxonomy (NCBI): domain Eukaryota; kingdom Metazoa; phylum Mollusca; class Gastropoda; family Planorbidae; genus Bulinus; species Bulinus truncatus. The sequence continues at coordinate 13,746,340 of JAGDYQ010000003.1, read as the reverse complement.
CTAACTCCTGTGGTGTCTACATGGCCTTGGCTCTAACTCCTGTGGTGTCTACATGACCTTGGCTGTAACTTCTGTGGTGTATACATGGCCTTGGCTGTAACTTCTGTGGTGTATACATGGCCTTGGCTCTAACTCCTGTGGTGTCTACATGGCCTTGGCTCTAACTCCTGTGGTATCTACATGGCCTTGGCTCTAACTCCTGTGGTGTCTACATGGCCTTGGCTCTAACTCCTGTGGTGTCTACATGGCCTTGGCTCTAACTCCTGTGGTGTCTACATGGCCTTGGCTCTAACTCCTGTGGTGTCTTCGTGGCCTTGGCTCTAACTCCTGTGGTGTCTACATGGCCTTGGCTCTAACTCCTGGGGTGTCTACATGGCCTTGGCTCTAACTCCTGTGGTGTCTACATGGACTTGGCTCTAACTCCTGTGGTGTCTACATGGCCTTGGCTCTAACTCCTGTTGTGTCTACATGGCCTTGGCTCTAACTCCTGGGGTGTCTACATGGCCTTGGCTCTAACTCCTGGGGTGTCTACATGGCCTTGGCTCTAACTCCTGTGGTGTCTACATGGCCTTGGCTCTAACTCCTGTGGTGTCTACATGGCCTTGGCTCTAACTCCTGTGGTGTCTACATGGCCTTGGCTCTAACTCCTGTGGTGTCTACATGGCCTTGGCTCTAACTCCTGTGGTGTATACATGGCCTTGGCTCTAACTCCTGTGGTGTCTACATGGCCTTGGCTCTTACTCCTGTTGTGTCTACATGGCCTTGGCTCTAACTCCTGTGGTGTCTACATGACCTTGGCTCTAACTCCTGTGGTGTCTACATGGCCTTGGCTCTAACTCATGTGCTGTCTACATGGCCTTGGCTCTAACTCCTGTGGTGTCTACATGGCCTTGGCTCTAACTCCTGTGGTGTCTACATGGCCTTGGCTCTAACTCCTGTGGTGTCTACATGGCCTTGGCTCTAACTCCTGTGGTGTCTACATGGCCTTAGCTCTAACTCCTGTGGTGTATACATGGCCTTGGCTCTAACTCCTGTGGTGTCTACATGGCCTTGGCTCTAACTCCTGTGGTTTCTACATGGCCTTGGCTCTAACTCCTGTGGTGTCTACATGGCCTTTGCACTATCGGCTATGGTGGAGATGAAAGAAGGGCACCATAAAAACAGTCCCATAAGTGGTTTAAAGGATCTAAGAGATTTCATCTCATTGAAGGGATTTCTCAGATTGGTAGCAGTGAATATAGTCAATAACTTCATTTACCTTATATAAAATTAAAAACAAAACAAATGTAAAATTGTTCAGTCTTTAGAAAATTAATATGCATCAGATTTATTTTTAGTTTATGAAACTAATCATCCCAGTATCCATCAGATTTAATAATGGAATATTAACTTTTTATAAAGATAAATACAAAGTTTTGGTATCTCAAAATGAAACAAACTGCTTCAGGTTTTCTTAATAAATTCTTTTTCCTCTGTATTCTATCAAAATAGGATTTAGTGTTTTTTTTTTCACAGCTAATGTTTTGACATAACAACAAGAAACATTTTATGCTTTTGTTTATGTTTATATAGACTACAAAACATATACTACATGTGCTTAAATACAGAAACAAATTCTTTAATTATTAACCACCTAGTTAGGGTATTTGCTAAAATAGGGCCTTAAAATTGCCTGTCATTACCTGTCATTACTACTGTCATTAGAGTTTCCTGCATCTTTCCTCCTTAAGCGAACACAGACAGCAATGACTACTCCCAAACAAACTAGACAAAAAGCAGGAATGCCTACTGCCAATCCAATAATTAATCTGCTGTTACCTGGTGAAAGATATCACATTAACCTATACTAAAAAGTCAATCTATCCTAATAGTAGAATATGAATTAAATTGTGTATTTAATGTTGATAAAACAGAATTGTAAAAAAAAACACAAGTCTGTTATAACAAAGAAAATATAGATTGAACTATGCTTGTATTTATTTGAATATATCCCACTAGTATATCAGATAACACAACCAAGTGTCAACCCCCATCACTCTTTAATAAACTAAAATTAAAAAAAAACCCCACATTTTTAAGCATATTTTTTCAGGTATATGGCTCGACTGTGACAAAACATTTTAACTATGTAAAACAGTTAAACCATTCTTTTGAACTAAAAATCACACATCACCAGCATTTATTCTCATACAGCCTTTGTCAACTGAATGAGATGTCAATAAATGTTATATTTTAAATGGGCAAATTTAAAATTGAACTAATGGGGTTACAAGAAATAACATAGAAAGTCTATAGAAAGCAAGAAGGGCCAATAAATTGATAGCTATAATTTATTAACTCTTTATTTATAGCGAACTTTTTTTTTTAGAACAGATTTTAAAATTATATACATGTATAATGAAAAATCAAAAATATGAATGGTATTATGATGATTTTTAAAGAAGACACTTAACTTATTAGACTTCTTAAAGTTCTGAATTTGAGCATTTATTTTCTAGAAAACTTATATTTATTCTTTATAGACTAATTTTATAATTTTAATAAATTATAATTTATTATTCACAGTGATAGTGAGTCCTAAAACTATGGACCAATCAATTAGGTATTGGTCAAATACTATATTAGAAATTACAATTAAATCTAGAAGGAAATGCCTACATTTGAAAAATATTTATTTTGTTCCCTAAGATAAAGGGAAGAAATGTAATACTTACTTGAGTAAGAATTAGACAAACTGAAAAAAAAAAAATTTGTTATCTTTGAGATAAAGGGTAAAAAAGTATAAATACTTAAATCAATGTAATTATTTTCTTTACTTTACAATTTCAATTTATAAAAATAAATATTCTGTGCTGTAATAGTTGAAATTATTATTTTAATTTTAGTAAAGAATTATGAAACCTTTTATATTCCAATCATTATAATATTATCATTAATTCAACAGTCTCTTGGACTTTGCTGTTTTCAAGCTAAATTAAAAACCCATGTAGAAGGTCACAGAAATATGATGGATGGTAAGCACATAATAATCATTATTTTTATAAGGTGATTTACATACATGCAGACAGCTGTAGTACCATTCTCGTAGCAAATTTCATTCTCCAAACATTTTTGTAGAGCATTTCGTATGTCACAGAGTGAAGATGTCCCTTCGACTAGAAACATAATTTTTGCAGCATTAAATAATAAATACTTTGTTGTTTTGAATCTTAATTAAAAAAGATGAACATTTTAGTTTTATAATACAATTATTCTAAAATATTTACAAACATCTATTGTATATTTCGTCTCTATATAGAAATATTTATCTAATATAATTTAGAAATGCAATTGGTCAAAATGTACCGAAAATAACTTTGACCCATAAGAGCTGCACAATTAGTTTTAATGTTAATAGCAACATATTTTGCACATCTGATTAATGATATATAATAGCAGATGAAGTGATTAATAATTAAAGATACATAAAACAAATGAGCCTAAGAGTGAAAAATAATACAAGTTAATACATGTATTTGTAATAAATAGAAATCAACATTTATAACTGTCGAATATGTTATTCAGAATTTTTTTGTGTGTTGCTATTACAAGTATATTTGTGTTGCGATTACAAGTATATTTGTGTTGCAATTACAAGTTTATTTTTGTTGCTATTACAAATTCATTTGTGTTGCTATTACAAGAAAAAAATATGTTTTTCCATTTTGCAATGACCTTCAATATTACACCTAAAATTACTTATAGAAAATGATTGCAAAACAAGAGTGGTTTTATTTTGTTTCCTGTTTCTATCATCTATATAAATAATACCGGTGTGGGTTCTGCGTTAAATCGAAAGTAAATAATTAATACAACAGTATTCCAGTTTAAAATCGTCAAACATAAACATATAGTAATAAAAATCATGAAAAAATCGGATCTGTCCAAAACCATAAATGACCTAGCCTACTGATCAAACCTAAGGGAATATAACTATGCAAAGGTTTTGCAGGAGACAGCTAGTATAAATATATTTTTATATGATCTGTTAATCTGTAAGTGCTCAAGTATCCTCTAGTTCAGAACCAGCATGATATTTGATGGGCTACATGCATAACTTTCAGTTATTCTCAATCCTGTTTTTATAGCACAAGAAATGAATACTAGGAAATTGTCTTAAGTTGAGGCCTTAAGTATTGCACATTTTGCATGCCCCATTATGATGGCCTGGTCCCAAGTAGAATGATCTCTGGGATGACCTTGCATATATATATATAAATGATATTCACTGAGGCCAAATTTTCAAATCTACCCTTCATCCAATACACAAGCAAAACATATATTATACCAGTTGAAATATATTATAGACTTTCAGATGGTACAATGAAAATCTGAAGTCTGACAAGTTACCAAAAGTTAAAATAAATTTTATTTTGTAGTAAAGTAAATAAACTATCAAGTCTATGAGAAAGAGACAATCAGTGTAATAAAAGTGTATATAAAAACTGATTCTACATTGTTTAAGCAGTATGTTGTTTTTGTTGTTCCTTGGCCTAAACGTACATTTTCTGAAAGTTTATTTTTGCTTAAAAAAGGCTCAAGAAGCAAAGAAAATAATTCTACGCTTAACTCTCAACCATTGTTCATTTTCAGCCATTTTTTAAGCTGATTGCAGGGTGTTTTGTAAAACTAAACATTTTTCATTATCTTATAAGCTACCTAGTGATGTTATACATCACTGAATTCAGAAATGAATAAGCTATTTAATGATATAAAACTTTTTATATTATAGAAATTTTTAATTTTGTAAAATTATAGTGTAAATGATTTTTTTATTATTTTTTTTAACTAAAAATACAAATACATCACAAACAGTAAGAATAAAAAAAAAAAGTATGAAGAATTTAAACAAAATCTTTATTATTTACATAAACATTATTCATTTATACAACACATAAACAAATTTGGACTAAAAATTTTGACAATTTTTTTTTATTCCACTATAAATGATACTATAGAAAATGGAAAAAATAAAAAAAAATAAGGACTGATGCCTCTAGTGTGAAAAAAAGACATATAATTCTCACACAATAAGTACAATGTTAGACTAGACAAAATTGATCATTAAAATGTATATATTATTATTATAAGTGACAGGAAACACATTTAAATGAATTGATAATTACTTTAAATGTTATTTATGATAAAGTAAAAGACAATTTCTGTCATCTTGAAAACATAAGAAAGTATCACATGCAGAACATTTAGTTCTTGTTTTTCTTTCAAGTTTATAAAGAGAATAACATAATTTACAGTTTTTTCTTTCCTTTGAAGGAACCATTACAGGTAAAATAGGATGATTAGTTTTTATTTTATATGCTGTCGCTGTCGGAACCTCATCTAAGTCATCAATCTTTCCTAACTGTCTAATTAACTCTATTGTGTAATCTAACTGACTATATCTTGCTGGTCTATTTAATTCAATAATATCTGGATTTTGTTTCCTCCAGTCTTGAAAAAGAATATAACTATTTACCCTAGCAATATCAACAAAATGAAAAAATAAAGTTTTCCACCATTTATTTCTTTTTCTAAGCATATTATATTTATTTAAAAGTTGATCACTTTTGTCTACCCCTCCCATATTAATATTATAATCCTTGACTAAAAGTGGTTGTCTTACTTCTAATTTTTCAAAAGTCCCATTTTTTTTATTTCTTCTCATGACTGAATTAAAAGAATTAGCTTTATGCATTGTAGAAACCAAAGATACTGTTTTGTTATCCCTCCACTGCATTGTTAAAGTTTCCTCTTTCCTAACCCATCTCATATCACCCCTCTTTGAAGTCTTTTCCCATTGTTTTACATTTTTTAATTCAGTAGGAAATCCTTTTCTAGTAGTCAAAATGGTACCACAGGCTAATACACCTTTTTTTAACAAATCTTTTACTAAAACAAAACTAGTATAAAAATTGTCGAAAAACAAACGATAGCCTTGGTTAACAATGGAAGATATTAAATTCATTACAACCCCATAAGCTAATCCAAATGGTGATAAAGTTTCAGACTTACCCAAATAAACATCAAAATCATATGTATATCCAGTAACAGAATCCGCGAGCACCCATAATTTCATCCCCCACTTAGTTGGTTTATCTCTAATATACTGACGAAATGAATATCTTCCTTTGTTTCTAACCATTCGTTCATCAATTGAAATATTAGGTCCAGGCTGGTATAATTTCATGCATTTTCTTCTAATGAAATCAAATAAAAACCTAACTTTAGTCAATTTATCCTCTGCCTTTTCGGTGTTTCGGTTTGAAACTTTCAAAAAACTAAGTATTTGTTCAAAACGTGGCCTGGTCATAAAGGCTCTTGCCCATAGTCCATTGAATAAACTTTTTTTGTTCCAGTAAGACTGAACATTTGGAGCTTGTATCATTCCCATGTACATTAAAAGTCCAATAAAGCTCATAAATTCTTCTTCACCTACATCTGTCCAGTTTTTGTACATGGCTGGTTTAGTTGGTCCAATAAATGCAGCATTCTGATTAGTCGTGTTGCATAGTTCTCTGACCAAAGTTGAAGTAAAAAACAGAGAAAAAATGGACAGAGGAGTCAGATACTTTTTTCTGTCTTGTCTTGTAAATGACTCTGGAAAATGAGCTCCAGGAGTTCTCTCAGGTTTGAAGGGTGGCAAAGCATCAGGAGGTCCAGAATCTTGGTCATCATAACTGAAGATAAAAAGATGTAGTAACATTAGAAAATTTTTTTAAAATGAAACAATGATATTTTGTTAAAAATTTATTCAACAAAATATTCAGTAATAAATTAGCCATATAAAATTGTTGAATTATTTCTTTTGTTTTGTTCAAATGTGAAAAAAAAGATACGTTACCAATGTAAACAAAATAAAGTTACATTTACTATGGCCCTAAACAAATATGAATTATAAATGAATGAGTGGAAAATGTACCTTTAATTATATAAATAGTTAAACTAACATAATTTTTGTAAATGTTTTGATACCTATAAATATCTACTAATGAATATACAATTAACAAAATAAAAAAAAAATTGGAAAAAATTGCCATGTGCGTTTCGGCTTTGCCACTAAGACTAATGTTTACCTTCCATTGTTGACATGTTTAGTGGAAAATCGATGTATATTTTCAGTTTCACTGACTTCTTCTTCTTCCTCTTCAAGCCAAACTTCATCCTCACTTGAAATATAGTCATTTTCATCGTCGGAAGATGAATTTATATCCATAATTCTTTAAAAAATTGAGACGCTAATAAAAACAGGACTGTCGTAAAAGTGACAAAATGGCGTCCATCATCCCGGAAGTTTGTGACGTAAACACGAGACTTTTATTTAATATTTTTTTTATTTAAAATGTAAAAAATGTGTAAAATGTTGTATTTTTTGCTAAAATATTCATTTTTTTATAACAAAACATAAAATAAATTGATCAAAAGTAAAAATATAAAGAATTATAACATAAAAAAATCGTCGATCACCGGTGATCGAAAAGCCAATGCTACGATGGTTGAGAGTTAAATTGTGTGCTTACAAACACTAATAAAAACATTGACATTTTAAGCTTACGTGTTGATTGATTTACTTTCAGTGATTGAACTGACACAATCTGATTCCCAATAGTTAGGTTCTTCTGGTTAAGAAAATCTTTTAATACATGAACGAATAAATCAGGTCCAGGATTCTCCTCATACAGCAATTGAAAATCTACTATCAGACTTCCCTTACTGATAAAGAAATAAACATTATAAAATTATGTGTATTGAAAATAACTATTAAAAATACAACTATTGAAACTTTAAAGATTCACATTGTGTACAGCACTATTATCTCAACATGATTCACATTGTATACAACACTGTTATCTCAGCATGATTCACATTGTGAACAGCACTATTATCTTAACATGATTCACATTATGTACAGCACTATTTTCTCAACATGATTCACATTGAGTACAGCACTATTATCTCAACATGATTCACATTGTGTACAGCACTATTATCTCAACATGATAATACTAAAAAGGTAAATTCCTACCTCAAACCTGTTATTAATATATCTCTCAGTTTCTTGATACTTCTTACAAAGTAACTATAAAGCTGATGAATAGACATTAGTATGAAAATAAAAAAAAAAATTTTACAATTAATATACTATCATCTTTGACCAAATAGTTAATAATAATGTATCCTCATACAAATAAACCCCTATAAATGTTAAATAAAACAACTTACTGTCTGTTGTACTTGGGTTTTTAGGTCATAGTATTTCTGGTCTTTTGTATTATTTAGGTTAATATCACTAGCATTATAGGAAAGTTTGATTTGCAGCTGTTGCTCCAAGAGTTCTTCAGAATAAAACAATTTTACGGCAATTAAAACTATAATGGTGTTTATTTATTTTTTTGAGTGAGTTAAATTTGTTACTAATACATTAAATCTAAACAGACAAGATAGGAAAAAGTGAACTAGGCTAAAATATAAGAATGATTGATACAAATAATAACATTTCTGAATTAATTTGACTTTACTTAGATGTAGTCTCTGGTAACTGGTTATGAAAGCCCCATTAATAAATACAAACACTGTGTTAAGAAACAGAATATAAATAGTGCTTTGATTGTACAAAGAAAGTTGAAAAAGTCTGGGTTTTGCATTAAAAATTTACTAAGCGCTTTTCCATGTTGATGCTGAATTTTTCATTTTATTTTCGAAGTTTCATTTCTATAAATTGCCTAGACATACAAAATGATAAAACTATGCCATTTATTGAAATATTATGACTCTATTATAGTGTATTCCTTTCATGTCACTAACACAAACAGTCAGTCTGGTAGCAAGTTTGGTATTGATGTGTAGTGAATGCTGAAATGCCTGCAAACTCCCAATACATCTATATAGTGTATTAAAGAAAAAAAATTAAAAAGAGTTTAATATTTATAATGTTTCTTGTTTAGATGTTAAAAAGGAGTTGTAAAGATGAAAATAAAAGTTCAGAACATTTTAATGGAAAATAATGGCACATTTTTAGAGGCAAATCGATTAAAATGCAATGACTATTTAGTTATAAATGCTATGACAATTTAGTTATAAATGCTATGACTATTTAGTTATAAATCCTATGACAATTTAGTTATAAATGCTATGACAATTTAGTTATAAATGCTATGACTTGTTATAAATGCTATGACAATTTAGTTATAAATGCTATGACAATTTAGTTATAAATGCTATGACAATTTAGTTATAAATGCTATGACAATTTAGTTATAAATGCTATGACAATTTAGTTATAAATGCTATGACTATTTAGTTATAAATCCTATGACAATTTAGTTATAAATGCTATGACAATTTAGTTATAAATGCTATGACAATTTAGTTATAAATGCTATGACAATTTAGTTATAAATGCCATGACAATTTAGTTATAAATGCAATGACAATTTAGTTATAAATGCTATGACAATTTAGTTATAAATGCTATGACAATTTAGTTATAAATGCTATGACAATTTAGTTATAAATGCTATGACAATTTAGTTATAAATGCTATGACTATTTAGTTATAAATCCTATGACAATTTAGTTATAAATGCTATGACAATTTAGTTATAAATGCTATGACTCGTTATAAATGCTATGACAATTTAGTTATAAATGCTATGACTAGTTATAAATGCTATGACAATTTAGTTATAAATGCTATGACAATTTAGTTATAAATGCTATGACAATTTAGTTATAAATGCTATGACAATTTAGTTATAAATGCAATGACAATTTAGTTATAAATGCTATGACAATTTAGTTATAAATGCTATGACAATTTAGTTATAAATGCTATGACAATTTAGTTATAAATGCTACGACTATTTAGTTGTTTTTTTTTTGACCTCTTTGCAGATTTTATTTTACTGCAGTCAACTATTTAACATGCTTTAGCTATCCTTACAGATATCAGATAAAAGAATTTACTTACTTTGACATAAGTTATTTATAGGGTTTTTTAAGTAACCTGCAAGACAATTACAGGCATAACCCCCAATCAGATTAGTGCAAATGCTGTTGATTGGACAGCTGTACAAATTGTCCATGCATTCATCAACATCTGTAGAACAATTCATTCCTCGCCATTGTGTGGTACAAGAGCAGGTCCCATTTATGTGGTTACAATAGTTGGCATTGGAAGAATTACAAACACAAGATTGGGAGCAGAACTCTCCAAAATAAAATGGCTGACATGCTAAGAAAAAATTAAATAGATTTTAAAAAATTAATTTTAGAAATTAAAATAATTAAATAAATACAATCATAGAAGAAGTTTTTAATTTGTACCTGTGCATTCTACTGTTTTGTTCTGTCTATAATAACCTAGCTGGCAAGAACACTGAAAACTTCCAGGAATGTTGATACACTGTTCATATTTCTTATTGCTGCAACTACTGCTATTGTTACATTCATTAATGTCCTCATCACATGTTGGACCAGCCCATCCTTTGTTACACTGGCAGGTTCCATTTACTTTGTCACAGGTAGAATGGAATCTGTTACAGTTACATTGTTGACTACAGCCTTTGCCATAAAAATAGTCCAAACATTCTGTGAAGAAGATTTTTGTAAGATTCTTGTTGAATACAAGTTATTGGCTAAACAATGTTAAAATTATTTCAAATATAAATAACTTAAAAAAATATGGAATGCTGTTTTAACACAAACCTTGACACTCATCATTACCAGCTGTTTTTCCATAGCCCAAATTACAAACACAAAGATAACCTCCATTAGTGTTGACACAATGTGTCTTGTTATGAGAGCCACATATTTTATTGTTATTTGAACATTCATCAACATCTTGAGAGCAGTTACTACCAGTCCATCCAGATCGACAATAACAACTTCCATTTAATGGGCTGCAACTCTCTGTAGTTGCTGGTGAACATGTGCAGCTGTTCTTACAGTTGTCTCCCCATTTGCCATTTATACAAGCTGAAGGAAATAGAAAACTTATTTCTACAATCAAAACACAATTATAAGAATTATTTTGTTGATTTTAGGTTAGAAGATAAAAATGAAAATCATGTTTATCTAAAAAAAAAAAAAACCTAAGACAAAAAGTAAATAAGTTAAAATATGGGTACTTAAAAAAAAATACTATTCCCTTACCCTGACATGTAACACTGTCTGCAGTCAATACTCTACCAGTAAGACATGAACATATTATGCTAGTATTGTCTGCTGTCTCAGCACATAGATCTGAGCATGAACTATATCTACACAAGTCTAAATCTGTAAAGATATAATGTGGATTATCTATCTTGGGCCTGATATTTTAGTATTCATAACTTAACAGGCTTTTAAAAATATTATTGCAGTATAAGAACTGGTTGATAAAAAAATCTAGTTATAAAATTAAATTCTTAATTTAGTTACTTAAAATGAGATTCCATATATTAAAAAAGAAATCAGAAATGACTTTGTGCTACAATGATATTATAATGAAGCAATAGTAGTAGCTAAATGAAACATACCACTACACGTTCTTCTGTCAGTGTTTAGAAACTGTCCTTTGGGGCAAAAACATGTGTCATTGCCATTCATGTTCACACACATATATTGACAAATAGAATTGTTACTACACACACTTGTAACTGGAAAACAATGTATGTAGAATCTGCACATGTAGTTTTTAAATTTTCTCAAAAAAAAAAAACAACAAAAAAACTAGAAAAAAGCAGTTTAAATTATTTATCAATACGAAATCTGACAAGTATGAAAATAAAAAACCATTGGATATGATCTGGTACAAAGCCAGAGTTCCATTGGAGAAATTAGAGTAAATATTGACTAATGTAATGAATTAAACCTATATCTCGACTGGTTTTTAGTTTTACCATATTTATTTTATAAAAACAGAAGTAAAAAATAATATAAAGTTGTGTTCATGTTTTACTACTTTTTATCCATTTTAATTGTGGCCATGAGTTAATCATTTAAGCAATTACATTTAAGATTCTGAAAACATATTAAGGAATAACTTGACTGATAAGGTAAAAGTTTTTTGTGTGCTAAATCTTTGAAATGATATCACTTAGATCATATGAACCACTAATGGGATGGTTTAATAGTGCCCTACTTTCATCTCCTCCTCCCCCCAGACAATAGTGCAATGGCCAATAAAGTCACAATGGGAGAAAACTTTCAGTTTGACTTGAGATTGAACCTGGGACTTTCAGGTTTACAAGGCTCAAGCAGTTTTAAATTTTAAATCCCTTAACTAATAAAAAAAAGTGTGATAAAAGATGAGTCATCAAGAGGTGTGATAAAAGATGAGTCATCAAGAGGTGTGATAAAAGATGAGTCATCAAGAGTTGTGATAAAAGATGAGTCATCAAGAGGTGTAATAAGATGAGTCATCAAGAGGTGTGATAAAAGATGAGTCATCAAGATGTGTGATAAAAAAAAAAAGGAAGAAACTTGCCATCACATGTGTAGCCATCTCTGTTAAGTACATAGCCAGGGCTACAGGAACATCTGTAATTTCCTGCTGTATTAATACATATACCTGTGCACTTGTCCATCTTTACTTCACATTCATTGATATCTGAAAACAATGATAAGCAGTCAATAAAAAGTAAAGTTCCCTTAGACCTAACGGGCCATCGGGGCAGATGAAGTGTAGAATTCATCTGTTTCTATAACCTGCGCATATGAAGGGATTGTGTGGTTAGCACAAAGCCCAGCCGCCTTTACATCCCCAACTTAAGTCAGGTACCCATTTAAAGCTGGGTGGACTTGTGGGACGACATTGTTTTAAATTTCACCTGGAAAAATTCCATGGGCCTCACAGAGGATCGAACCCAGGACTCTCAGGCCGACAGTCGAGTATCTACACCACTCGGCCATCCGTCCCACTAGCAGTCAATAATCAATTACTAAAAATATCTAAATTAATCACAATTATAATATCTGTGACTAAGTTAAATGACTACATACCATCACAGCTATTAGTGGTGGAATTGTATGTATATCCTTTCCAGCAAGCGCAGCTGTAAAGCCCAATAACATTGATACAGGACTGTTGACAGTTATTTAAGGTATGGTCTGAGCATTCATCAATATCTATAATAAAAAAAATGAGAACTCTAATTCATAATATATGTTAATACATTGTTTCGCTTTTTAAATCAACAAAATACAGCAAGTGACATTATAAGGAAATTGATGGAAACTGGTAATTTATTCACCATACTGAAAATTTGTTGCACTGAAATTGGGGGGGGGGGGGGAGGAAGGGTCATCATCAAATTTTTTTGTGTCTCTTAGTGCATTGTGTTCGTCATAGGTACAAATGCATAGCCATTTAAGAAATTTCACTAAAACAGTTTCAAAAATTATTATTTTTTATGTTTATGTTGTGCGGTAACTGTTTTTAACAAAATATTTTTATTCATTAAATTTTGTATGAAATTGGTGTAAAGAGATAAATAAAAAGGGAGTTTATGCCATTTATATTCTTGCCAAAATTACCTTTTTACATTAGAATTTTTGTATGTGTATTGAAAATACCATATTAATGATTAAATAAACGTGATGTAATACTTAAATATATTCAGTCAAATCATATGCATTTAAATCACAAAAAAATTGTATGTGGCACAAATTTTAAAATTAATTCCTACCTAAATAAATAAATTTAAAGTGATTTTTAGATTATAATAAATCCAAGTTTCTATTCTTCTTTTTCAGTATTTCTGACTATATATTTAAAAACCACCTAATGCAAATTATGATATTTATTTTCCATTAACCAAACAAAAGACGATCATTTATTAAACTACACTGTTAAACACCATCTTAGCAAAATAAAAATTATCAGTTTCTACCCTCAGCAATAAGATGACATTTTGCTAAATATGTACAGTTTCAATTGTAATCACTGTCAAGTACACCCTGTTAGGCACATCAACTGCATCCCCCCCCCACCCACTTAACATTCTGCTCAGTTGGTAAATGACTTTTCGGTACCTTGTTTGGGGGTCATTAAAGCATTTATTTCTTCCCCCTTCCCCCCACACTCATCCAGCAAACCCTTTTCTTTTAACATTCCTTAATTCATAACACTGTGTATCAACACCTTTAGTGACTGTATCCTTGCAAATCATGGTATGGAAGATGATTCCCCATGTCTGCCTCATCCGCCCTGTAAGCTGCTCAAGCTTGATCCCACAATGCCAGTATGGTAAATAAATTGTATTTCTTTCATGCTAAACTTAAATGACCTCAGCCTGGCTAAGTGAATTTTTCCCCTAGCATGAAATCACCCCCCCCATTATCTGTTTAACACCTAAAATCTGTTTTTCTCATGCAGAACTCATGCAGACTTTAAAAGATAATCAAATTTGGGGGAAAAAAATATTGGTTAAAGACTAATTTTTTACAGCAACATTTTTAACAGGTTATATAAGTGAAAGAGACAGAAAAAAGTTCCAATATTGAATATTTTATTACACTAGAATTAATAATAATGACATTTAACTGAACTAATACAATTTCTTTTTTTAAAAACAAAATAAATATTACCACAAACAGGATTTATAGATAAACCAAAGTTTCTTTTCTTTGGAAAACAAACAAGATTCAATCCAACATTAAAAGTATTTTATCTCTTATGCTTCAACCTAACATTAAATCTATTTGCTTATAATATCTCTGCTAAGTAAAAATTTATTTTTTTTCACCAATTTTACACATAGGTTATATTAAATACTGACCTGTACAAGAGTCATTTGTCTGTGTGTAGCCAGTTCTACAAACACAAGAATCTGGACCTGGATGATTCATACACAGCTGATTGTCACTACAAGCAATTTCACCATTAGTACACTGGTTAATATCTGTGTCACAATAAATACCTGCAATACATATTTAAAATGTAATTTTTGAAACAGAAAATAGCACCCTGTGATTGAAAGCTTAGTAGTGAAAAAAAAAAAAAACAAACAATGCACAAAGTCTAAAAAAGGGTTAAGTAATAATATTTGTACAAATACTAATTATTTATTAAGCTCATTTTTTCACCTGTATATCCAGTGTTACATATGCATCCTTTTACATTGTCACATCTTGATGCTCCAGTAGAACAAGAACAAGATGAAGAACAATTGACACCCCATGTTGTCCCACTACAGTCTGTAAAAAAAATACAGCCAATTTATAAGTCACAAATTAAAAAAAAAACAAAAAACTGCTTATATTTCAACTTGGAGTTTAATTTTCCTGAGCAGACTATATCTATCTAAAGGGAAATAATCAACAACAGATTTCCAAGAGATAACTGATCTTTTTTTGAAGTCCATTTACAAAATATAGATGTAATTTTGCATAATTTCCTTACTAATACAAGTTCGCCCATCATTGTCCAACTTTGAACCTGGTGGACATGAGCAACTGTAGCCTGGCTCATGATTGACACAACCAGATTTATAACTGCACAGGTTTAATGAAGCCACTTCACATTCATTTATGTCTATAAAAAAGTGAATATTTTTCATTATATATTTTTTTAAATACGCATTAAATAAATTTTTTACTAATCAATGATAAAATAGAAAATTAAATACCCTGACACTGTTCCTTGTTAACAAGTCTATAGCCTTCTTGACAGAAGCAGTACGACTTGTTTTGTTGTAAATCAACTGTACATCCTTGAGAGCAATTGAGTCTTTCAAAATCTTTGCAAACATCTTTAGCTGGAATAATACAACACATTGATGCAGGTTGTGTTCTTAAAATTATAATAAATATTATGAAATTAAAAATTATAGTGGCCTAAAATAGGTACAGAATTTTATATTGAGGATAAAAACACCCTTGTTTGTCTCGAAATTTCAGAATGACAATATTATTTTAGTTTTATATTAGTTTTCTTTATAATCCAGTGAATTTTTCTTGTTATCTGAAAAATGTTTGATATATCTTTATGAAAATTATAAGGAATTAACTTAAGTTTTGCTCATTTTAACCATGATAATGGATCAGAAATGCATTTGTATGCCTAATGTATTTAAATAAAAAAATGAATTTTAAAAATACATTTCTGCCTGTCAACAAATTTTTTATCCCAAAAATACTGTGTGTCTAATACATGGGGTCAAACCTGGTGAAATACTGTAGTCTTTTAAGTGATTTCTAAATCACAGAAAAGGATTTTTATTTAGAAGAGCTCAGGTTTGAGGTCATTATTATAAATAATTTATAGTTTCAATCATGGTGGTATATTAACTTTAAAACTTTGCTAGGAATGGTAACTGACTATTAGTTTTGTGATGAGTTTTTTTTCAC
The DNA here is from genome assembly GCA_021962125.1 of Bulinus truncatus. NCBI lineage: Eukaryota > Metazoa > Mollusca > Gastropoda > Planorbidae > Bulinus > Bulinus truncatus. Next base: position 13,729,972 of record JAGDYQ010000003.1, on the reverse strand, counting down.
ACCATACTAGCAGAATAGAGCTTTTAAAATTCAAATAGTCATTTTTTTTTTGCTAGTATCATTGTTTTTGCTAATATCATTGTTTTTGAATACTGAAACAAAGTGGTACGCAAGAGCACTGATGTGTATAAAAAAACCAACAACGTTTTATTCAGTAAAAGTCATGGTAGGAGCTCCTCCGTTTATAATTTTTTGTTTAAGTTTTTGTGAATGGTTATACCTCAAATCTTGCTACTCAATTTTCAACCTGTTCATATTTAATGAGAATGCTGAAAATCTGTACTTGTGTCATATTTTTTTTATAAACATTACTTTCATATTTGACAATCGTGTAGACTTCTGAAGCTAATAACTTTTTTTATAATGCTTTTATGGCATACCAAGTTTTGTTGCTAATAGATTGCTGAAAGTAACATCAAAATTTTGAACTTAATTGATGAAATGCTTTTTGAGATATTTGCAAAAAATGCACTTATATATAGAAAAACGTCTTTACAGTTTAAATAGGTAAATGACATCATGATACACAATAGAACATAATGAAAACTACTTTTTTTCTTGGTCCCCTTTTACATTATTACTAGTTTTTTTTTAATATTGAAAGTTGGTATTATCGATATAACTAAAAATATTTATTCTTTGCAACAATAATTTTTAGAATGAGCTTAGTTTTGTTTTAAAAAAATGGATATGAAGATGTCTTGTAACCTAGTTGTACTGTATTAGTCTGCGTAAGACGCAAAAGCTGATGGGTCGGAAGCATGCTAACTTGTTGTTAGAACTGAATAAACATACTTTGTACTGTTTTGTAGCATTGTAATTATAACAAAAGTGTATATTTTCTAATTGGTTGTAGCTATTTGCTGCTGAAATTTTCTGGTTCTCATTTATATAAGCATCATTTCAATACCAAACACATGGCTAGGTATCGTAGCATTGTATTCGTCACTAAGTTGGGGAAAACAGTTATATTGTAGCATTGCAACGCAAAAAAAAATAATTAATTAGATGTGTAGAGATATCAAAAATAGTTTATAAAACAACACTATACTCATTCTAAATTGGATCATATGTAATTTTTCAAAAGAAAATAAAATAATGATACAAGTTTCCCAGAATAGCAGGTAGACCCCCATCCCCATTCTTTTCAGGTCAATCCACCCTCTCTGCTGTCGTAACCTTTTATTTTTGTATTTTTGAAATCTTCAATGGCATTGGTTGAGTTCAGTGCAAAAGTTATTTTAAATTAATTTTTATAGTGATAACTCAAGAGGGCTAGTTGTTGCTGGCATTTATGAGTCAATTTTATATTCAGGACAGAAGGCCCCTTTATATTCATCATCATATTATATATTCAGTTCAATGACGAATGATGATCTATTTCTGTTGTATGTTACCATTAAAATGATGTAAAGACATTTAAAATATCTGAGCAGCAGATAGTAATCTAACATAATTATTCAATTTATTTTTTACCTTTAAAACAGGAGAGCCTGTCATCATCCAATTTAAATCCATATCTACAGTCACAGTTATACTTTCCTGGCACATTGACACAAATTTGTTGACAACTGTGTAGCCCAGTCAAGCATTCATTTATGTCTTGTAAATAAAAAGTATATTTGTTTATGTATCTATACACAAAATATCCTATGTTAATATAACTTATAATTTTAGTTATGGAATTATAGGAAAAAATCTTAAGCTGATAAGCAAAAGATAGCTAACCCACCTTCACATTCTCCATTTATGTTACTACGGGCATAGCCAGCTTTACAGCTACAGACATAGCTACCAAAGTTATTGATGCAATCTTCTTTCAAAAGATTACATCTGTTTAGCATTTGATCAGCACACTCATTAACATCTAAGGAAAATATAGGACAAATTAAAAAAAAAAATAGAAATAAAAAAAAAATGATATGGTACAAATTTGAGTAATTTCATATCATAAAAATAATTAACCATTATAGCGTACAAAATAAACAGCAACCAAGTATTATGTTGTTCCTTTGGTTAATATGAAATTAAGTAAACACAGGTTTTATATCAATTAAATAAAAAATCAAGATAATATTCTTTGCGCTGGCAATTTTTTATAGAAGGAAAAAAATTAAATTTGACATGACCAGAAAAAGCATGAAGTTACAATTATAATAATAAAAATTGATTGAAAGATAAATAATTCAAGACCTTGACAAGTTGTCTTTCTGAAATATCCAACAGGACAATTACAAGAGAATCCCCCCATGGTGTTGCCACAAATCTCTCCAGTTGTACAGTTGTCAAGTTTCTCTTTACATTCATCAATGTCTGTGTTACAATCAGTGCCCTCCCAACCTTTGTCACATACACAGCCTCTGACCGAGTCACAGCTTCCACGTCCACTGCACTGACAGGATTTATTGCAGTTGAAACCATAGAAAGAAGTTTCACACTCTGACCAAATATAACAGACATGTTTACATACTCTATGAAATAGAATGCAGAAGGTAAATATAACAGCTCAAAATATTTTAAATTTCAAATATAACAATGATGCATAACAAACCTATGCAAGATATTTTATCAGACATTAGTTTAAAGCCAAAATAACAGGAACAGAAAAATTTTCCAACAGTGTCCGTACAAATCTGGCTACATGGCTTTTTCACTAGACTGCATTCATCAATATCTGTAATTAGTGAACAAAAGCATACAAAAAATGAATGTGAATTGACGCAATGCATATTAAATTTCTATATTAAATAAAAAATAGTTTATGCTATTTAATCCCCATTACATCAATGAATAAAAAATAAAAATTTACATTCTGAGTATAAAGCATAATGTGCTTGGCAGGTAAAAAAAAACATGCAACTTTTAAAAATTATTCCACACAATCATAAAATTTAAATAAAATGTTACAAGTATTTACAAGCAGACATACATATTTTTTCATATTATTGAATAAGAAAAAATTTCAATAATAAAGTACACATACATGTAATTAGATTACATATTATGACTAGCGACTAACATCAAAAAATGTTGAGAAATGGAATACATCATAAAAAAACTATGATAAAAAATAATGCTGAATATTACTTTTACAAGTCTTTCCATCACTATCCAAGGCATAGCCAACTGTACAATCACATTTTGGTAATCGATTTTCAATCAAACAGAGCTGGGAACAATTCTGAGTTCTGCATACGTCTTCATTTGTTTTATCTGCATTGTAAATACATAAAACAATGTAATCTCAAAGTGGAATATTGTTTTAGAGCATGCTCCTGACACTTTAAAAAAGGTGTAATGAAAATAACCATTAAATTAAAAATTTTTTTAATTACTTTGGATGCAGCTGCCATTCATCATGTAATATCCAGAAAAACATTGACAAGAGTAATATCCAGGAGAGTTTTCACAGACTTGAGAGCAGTCATCAGTGTTCTCTTCACACTCATTCACATCTTTACATTAAATAAAAAACAGTTTTTAAAATGTAGAAATTTTTATTTTCAACTAAATATTGCAGGATTAGCTGAGGGTAAAGACAGAACATCATTTAGTAGATCATACCTTCACATTCTTTAGCTTTGGGGGAATTTTTCCTGTAACCCCTGAAGCAATCACAGTAATATGATCCAACTGTATTAACACAGCGTTGTGAACATGTTTCATTGTTCACACATTCATTGATGTCTGTTGATTAATAAAAAACAATAATGAAAAAAAATAATATAAAATAAATTCATGTGATAATTAAAGTGTATCTCAGAAATATGCTATTTTTTTTACATACCAGCACATTTATCTCCTTGCAGTTCAAACCCAGTAGGACAAGGTCCACATAGATGTCCTATCTTATTCATACCTTGTTGTTCTGGTGTCAGGTCAGTACAGTTCTGACCAACTGCACAAGGATTAGTGGTGCATGCATTGAAGTTCTCAGTACAGAATACACCTATTTAACATCAAGTTTATGGGAGAATTTTACATAAATAGCATTAAAACACGTACAAGAATAATGTAAAATTTTAATTTGGCCTATTAATTGTATAATTATAAAAAAAGCATAGCTCTAAAAAATATATTAATTTGTTAAGTAAAAAATTGCAACATATTTTTATAAAGACTACTATAGGGTCGAGTCATAAATAACTTCCGTTTTTTGTTCATACATTTATTTTTCGATAAAACAAAAACAAATTAAAATTAATCTAAAATGTATTTTCCATTATTGGATATGACTTGCTGCCATCTCGTTTTCAGAATATTGATACCCTTCTCATAAAAATTTTGCAATGAACAGAAAAGGTGGTAATCTGTTGGAGCAAGGTCTAAACAATATGGAGGATGCGGCAAAACAGACCAGCCAAGTTCATGAATTTTTTTTTGAGTCACCCTTTCTGTGTGTGGTTTTGCATTATCATGCAGCAGAATGACATTCTTGCGGTTGACGAGCGCAGGCCGCTTTTCCAACAATTTTTCTTGGACTCTTTAGAGCTGCTGAACATACACATCTCCAGTCACTGTTTCATTCCTGTTTAACAGCTCATGATGAATTATTCCATGATGATCCCACCATACACACAACAAAATTTTCTTGCAGTGGATGTTTGCTTTAGGATCTGGTAGAGAAGGCTGATCTTTATCCAGCCACTGTTTTTTATGGACAACATTCTCATCACCAGTTATAATTTTCTTCAAAAAAGTATCATTATTTTCACGTGAGAGCAGACTTGTGGCTATTGACTTCCTATCCACCTTGATGCATTCACTCAATTTATAGGGCACCCATACACCCAATTCGCGGACTTTTCCCAGTTTTTCCAAGAGACGGCAAACAGTTATTGGGATGTATTGAGCTTCTGTGCTAACTCTCTAGTTGATTGGCGTGGGTTTTCTTCCAAAACTGACTTCAAAACATCGTCATCAAAGTCAGAAGGACGGTCCATCCATGGCTCATCTTTCAAGGTCATGTCTCCAGAACGGAATTGCACAAACCAACTTCTTACTGCCCGATCAGTTATCACTCCTTCACCATACACACTGCACAGTTTTCGAGCCTTAGCTGTAGCACTATTGCCTTGTTTAAATTCCCAAAGAATCACATGTCGAAAGTGTAATTTTTTGATTATTCATTATGAAGGTAAAAATAAAAAAATATTCAAGTGCGCACCGAAAAGAAGTTGTCTAGAGACTGACCAGTTTATACCTTCAAAGCGAAAACAAAAATCGCTTATCAGGGGTAATCCCATTGTGTACAAACAATAACAAAAGAGACACACCACTTAGGCGGAAGTTATTTATGACACGACCTTATACATGTGCATGTTATTAATGATTCTAAAATATCAATTTACATTAGATTTCTAATAAGAAAATGTAATTCATTTTAAGAATGGTTCCATCTATGTTAAACTAAAAAGTATGTTTGTAAATATATGTGTGTGAGCTGATAGTGCCACCTGTATATGCAGGAAAACAGATGCAGGCATACGAAGTGGAAGTTCCTGTAATCTTAGCTAATACACTTTTATCACAGTCTCCATGATTGTTACAGTTTGGACATGAAGCTGTAGGTATTGTCAGGGTGTTGGAGGGACCACCTTTATTATCAACAGCTTGAACTCTGCAATTTCAGTATTTCTTATGAGTGTAATTTAAAAAATATATACAGTTGATTCCGCTTAATTGGGACAATCGCTTGTTTGGGACAAATCTCAAAGAAACCAAACCAAGAAGCCAATCGTAAATTTGTATGTTTAATTGGGACAGCCGCTTAATTGGGACAAAAAGCCTCGGTCCCGATGTCTCCCAATTAAGCGGAATCGACTGTATATCAATAAATATTTTCAAAATACCCAATTTTTAGTCTTTAGTGAATATTATTTAACAAAAAAAAAAACAACATAAAAATGGTGGTCACTAATTTTATACAATTATTTACCAGCTCACAAAATATGTTTTGACATTTTTTCCCCCATTGTGAACATTATTAAAAAGTTATTACTTATGTAAATCTACAAAATAATTTTCGATTAGACATTATTTCAATAGTGTATTATCATGGAACCCAAATTAAGTTAAAATATTTGAAAACCAGAGAGGAATTGAAAAAAAAAACCTACAAAATAATAAGTAAAACATGACGTAATAAAATTTTACTTAAAAAGAAATGCAAGTTCTCAGATGCTTATAAACTATAGTGACCACCACTTAAAGAAAAACAAACTTTTATATTTGAATAACGCAGTGGCTTCAAATACGACCGGCCGCGCTACATATTTTTTTTTTCGAGACACGACCTACAAACTTTGATAGAACTCTTTATGATTTAAAGTTATTTTCTTTTCGCGGGAACGAGTAATTTTGTCTACTTATACATTAAAACATTAAAAGTTTCAATGGTTGTCATAGCCGGGGTGGTGGTGGTAGGGGATAAGCTCCCACTGCCTATAAAATGCTCCCCTAATGGCGTGCGTCTCATATAGCCTCTGACAGCTAAGTCCAGCTCCTGGCCTGCTCGTGTGGCTTATTTCAAGCCCGGCGAAACTGCTTCTACTGACAGGAGAAGGGGCAAAGGCGGCCACTGGCGCCTCAAAACCAGCCGCTTCGGGCAGTTGGGGCTCGTCAGCCTGGGAGGGCAACCCATCTAGGGGAAGGAAAACCCTGATTTCAAACCGCTGCTGCCTTGCAGGCTAACCCAACCATGGGAAAGGCTTCGGGAGTCAACCCCGAGGAAAAATCAGGAGCCGGGGTCCCTAAGACGGATGTACACCATTCATGATGTCCTTCCGGCAACTTCTGCAGCCAAGTCGTCTCCAAGCGTGGTGCTTTGCACCCCCTTGGGCCCCGTCGACAAAGCCGAGAGGGAGGCCCTGTTGTCTGGGCAGCGCAAGGCCTCCACAAACTTCGCCCAGGCCTGCGCTCTGGAGACGTTACTCCAGTCTCGCCTCACGGCGAGAGCACAAACAAGAAGACAGCAGTCTACGGGTTATAAGTCCTTGCTCAATTGGCGTAGAGCTGGACGCCACGGGCTGTCTTCAATGGTGGGAGGGTCCCTCGTAGTCCCACTGGTCAACTACTGCCCGCCTTAAGCTGGGCAGCCCCCGGCCAATAAGGTGTTGACCCGCCACGGCCTGCCTGCTCCAGTGGGTGCCTGGAGCTTAGAGCGCAGCTCAACAGGCAGATCGTTACCACATGCACCAGGAAGACATTCAAAGATAAAGACGGAGTCTCCAGCTCTCCGCATTGCAAGCTGGAACGTGCGCACTATGCGCACTGGACTGACAGATGACTTACAGAAAATCAATGACTTCCGCAAGACCGCAGTCATCGATCTTGAGCTGCACAGACTAAACATCGATGTGGCAGCCTTACAAGAAACGCGCCTCCCAGAGACTGGATTTTTGAGGGAAGCACACTATACGTTTATTTGGCAGGGGAAAGACGTCGAGGAATCTAGAGAACACGGAGTCGGCTTCGCCATAAAGAACACCCTGCTCCAAATGATTGAACCTCCTTCCCACGGCACAGAGAGAATCCTTACCCTGCGTCTATTCACAGCATCTGGTACCGCCAACCTCCTCTGCATCTATGTACCAACCATGCAAGCCAGCACGGAGACTAAAGATCAGTTCTATGAGTTATTAAACAGCGCAATTGCCGCAGTCCCTGCTTCGGAACACTTCTACCTTCTGGGGGATTTTAACGCTCGTGTTGGTTCTGACCATGACTCTTGGTCAAGTGTGCTGGGTCACCATGGCATAGGGAAAATGAACGAAAACGGCCAGAGATTACTCGAACTCTGCTGCTATCACGGCCTATGCGTGACAAACACCTACTTTCAGAACAAGACATGTCACAAGGCGTCCTGGAGACATCCAAGATCAAATCACTGGCACCAGTTGGACCTGATCATCACCAGGCGCGACTCTCTGAATAACGTTCGTAACACCAGAGCCTACCATAGCGCCGATTGCGATACAGACCACTCCCTCATTGCCTCCAAGATAAAACTGCGCCCCAAGAGACTCCATCACTCCAAAAAGTAATGCCAGCCAAAAATCAACACTAGTCAAACCACCAACCAAGCCAAAAACCAGGAGTTCATAGCAAGGCTGGGGGAACTGCAAAGCTGCAACCAAGAGTCGAATGCAGAAGATATGTGGAATCCGCTCCGGAACACTATCTACAGAGCTGCTGCTCTGACGTATGGTACAAAGGAACACAAGAATACCGACTGGTTTGAGGCAAACGCTGTTGAACTAGAGCCCGTCATCGATGCCAAGAGAAAAGCACTGATAAGCTACAAACGCGACCCAAGTAAGCACAATCTTCTGGAGCTGAAGGCTGCTCGGAGAAAGGCCCAGCAGACTGCCCGTAGCTGCGCAAATGACTACTGGCTTCAACTGGCATATAGCATCCAGCAAGCGTCGGAGACTGGCAACATAAGGAGGATGTATGAGGGCATCAAGCAAGCAACTGGCAAATCATCAAAGAAGACTGCACCCTTGAAATCCAAATCAGGGGATATCATCACTGACAAAAGCAAACAAATGGGCAGGTGGGTGGAACACTATCTAGAGTTGTACTCCAGTGAAAACTCTGTCACACAGAGAGCATTGGACGATACAGAAGACTTGACCGTCCTGAAGGAGCTGGATGCTGAACCTACCATGGATGAAATCAGTAAAGCCATTGATGCCCTGAACAGTGGTAAATCGCCGGGTGAGGATGGCATCCCGCCTGAAATCATCAAATGCAGAAAACCTGCCCTATTAGAGCCACTCCATGAGCTCCTCTGCCTATGTTGGAAGGAAGGCAGAGTTCCGCAAGACATGCGCAACGCCAAGATAGTCACCCTGTACAAGAATAAGGGGGATCGCAGTGACTGTAACAACTACAGGGGTATTTCATTGCTGAGCATTGTAGGCAAAGCCTTTGCACGCGTGGTCCTCAACCGTCTTCAGGTTCTCGCAAACCGCGTGTACCCCGAATCACAATGCGGCTTCCGACAAGAGAGATCCACTGTCGACATGATATTCTCAGTGCGTCAGCTCCAGGAGAAGTGCAGAGAACAGCAGATGCCGCTGTACATCGCCTTCATTGACCTAACCAAGGCGTTTGACTTAGTAAGCAGAAGCGGCCTATTCCTGTTACTGAAGAAGATCGGATGTCCACCTCAGTTGCTCAACATTATAACCTCCTTTCATGATAATATGCAGGGAGTCGTCAGCTACGATGGGGACACTTCAGAACCCTTTACAATCAAAAGCGGAGTCAAACAGGGCTGTGTTCTAGCGCCTACACTATTCGGCATATTTTTCTCTATGATGCTGAATTTTGCATTTAAAGACTCTACAGAAGGTGTCTACCTACATACCAGAAGTGATGGGAAGCTGCTGAACATGGCCCGCCTAAGAACAAAAACCAAGATCCGCACTATCCTTATCAGAGACATGCTGTTCGCTGATGACGCAGCCCTGACAGCACACACAGAGGAACACCTACAGCTCCTGATGGATCGCTTAGCTCAAGCATGCATAGAATTCGGACTGACCATAAGTATCAAGAAAACCAACATCATGGGTCAAGGCATCCCAGCTCCACCCTCAATCACCATCGACAACGAAGTTCTGGAGGTCACCGACAAATTCACATATTTGGGCTCCACCATCACCAGCAGTCTGTCCCTGGATGACGAGATCGACAAAAGGCTTGCCGAAGCAACCAGTGTCATGGCCAGACTAAGCAAACGAGTATGGACTAACAAACATTTGACACTGAACACCAAGCTCAAGGTATACCAAGCATGTATTCTCAGCACTCTTTTATATGGCAGCGAAACCTGGACTACCTATACCAAACAGGAAAATCGACTCAAGAGCTTCCACCTCCGCTGTCTCCGTCGCATCCTTGGCATCAGATGGCAGGACAAAATCACCAACACTGCCGTACTCAAACAAGCCAGCTCACTGAGCATGCATCTCCTTCTGTGCCAAAGACGTCTACGCTGGCTGGGTCATGTGCATCGAATGCAAGATGGACGCATACCAAAGGACATCCTATATGGAGAGCTCGCCACCGGGCATCGCCCCGCTGGTCGCCCGCAACTGCGATTCAAGGATGTCTGCAAACGCGACCTCAAACTGACCGGCATCAGCCTCGACAATTGGGAACAGCTCGCCGACGACCAGAGTGGGTGGCGTCAGGCTGTCCACAAAGGCATCCTTAATGGTGAACAAGTAAGGAACCAACAGCAGGAGTCCAAAAGACAGAGAAGGAAGACCGCACGACAGAAACAGGCCCTCGGTCCCCCACCCAGCTTCACTTGTGGCCACTGCGGAAGAGTCTGCCAGTCCAGGATCGGTCTGCTGAGTCACTCAAGAACCTGCTATCAAAAAAAAAAAAAAAAAAAAAAAAAAAACGACTAGATGACTAACCAGAGCGCTACCATCATCTTTCGAGATGGACGGTTTGCCTACTATACATTAAAATTCTATCTTTGCTTGTGTGTCCTCCTGGCACAATGGTGAAACCGTTTGGTTTGTGACTCATTTTTATGCTGACTATATCCAGGTTCGATTCCTCTCAGTGACATAACTTTTTTTATTGTGTTTTTTTTTCAGAATGTATCCTTTTAATTGTTTTAATGAAAAGTAACTAATTAGATCTCTTTGAATTTTTTAAAAATTGAAATAATGTTTCCTTTAGGATGTTGTAAGAAAAAGAAACAACAACTAATTAGTTTTTTTTTTAACTATTTCATTACTTAAAAAAAAATATTTTGAAAATATGTATCAAAGCTGAACACAGAGGCGTAACAAGGAAGGGGGGTCCAAAATCGAAAGTCCCGCCGGGCTCCAGCTTGAGGGGAGCCCCCAAAATTATTTTTACATTAAATATTAAGTAATCTCATGTCATGGTATCGAATGTCAAAATGCAAGGCCTCCAAATCCTAGGTTCGGCAATGGCTTTACAATAGTCTATCTTCCTGCAAAGGCTTTGCAGGGTACAGCTAGTCCTAAATATTACCTAACTTTTCCTTACCATCATTTTTGCGTCACACTTTAAAAAATTCAGAGTAGCCTACATATTTCAAATTTACTAAATAATAATAAGATTAAGAAAAGAAAATAGAGGGGATGGGGAAGCATTTATATCCGAGAATTGAACCAAATACTGACGGAGACGAATTAACGAGTGTTAGCTTTCTGGGGGGGGGAGAGGGGTACGATAGATACTAATTTAGCGCATAATTTTTTGTTTTATTCGTCCGACTTTATTAGGCTTGGGCAGACCCGAAAAAAAAGTAATAAAAAATAACTGCCGTGCATGTGCACATCTTTACTCCTAGTCTTAGACATATATCCCGACAACTAAAATATATAATTCAAAGCTGTATTTATTTTAAAAAAAAAATATAAAAATATCTCCGATTATTAACAGCAAATGACTTTATTAGGCTTGGACAGACCCGAAAAAAATGAATGCCAAATATAAAAATATCTCCGATTATTAACAGCAAATGACGTCATCAACGTCTGCAGTAAATAAGAGTTCTCATTCATTCTGTTTACTGACGTCATCAAAGTTTGCTGGTCGTGCCTCGAAAAAAAAAATACGTAGCATGGCCGGTCGTATTCGAAGCCACTGCGTTTGAATAATAATAAAAAATGTTTCATTTTCTTGATCTATTATTGTATAATCTTAAAAAAAATATCTCAATAACTACTGATATATTTCAATATACATAAATATAAATTTATATGCATGTAAAAATATAAAGACAATAATTTACTGAAAATATCCCCAGTATTTACATGATATTATGGCATTGTTTAGATATATCATTTTTTGGAATGTAACCCCCACATATGCCTGAAATTGAGCCTTTTAAATTAGGTCTAATAAACCTTTCATGTTAGCAATATATTATTATTAGTTAAATATAAAAATATTAAATTTACTTTTTCATTGAACAGTGAAAACTTGTTTTAATCAACACAAATTTATCAAAATGAAAACACATCTAATTCAATAAGTCAAGCTATTTGTTTGGTAGTAGCCTAAGATTATAATTAAACTATGAACATTACAAATGCATTGTTTGACTACTGTACGTATGCCTGTTAAATAATACCATTGACATATATCCGCTTGTGTTAATTTTTCCTAATGCATCTATTATTTCCCTATGTAAGTGCACTGTTTTGCTAAGAAAAAATGGAAAAAAATATGTTCTGAGGTTCCCATAAAGTAATTTTTCTGGTATATAACTGTAATAAAAGACAGTTAATGTTTACCCTGAATCTGTTAGGCCACTCTTAATATTACTAAACACTGAGATGGTATTTATAGCTAATTTAGTTTAAGACTTACTGTATGATCACAACAGTATCCAGTCTTGCATAGTAAGAGATAAGACCTTCAACTGACACATTCAGTCCATCATAATTTCGAATCAAACTGTAAGTCACGTTGTCTAGATCAGGATCCATTGCTTTGACTCTAAGAAAATTAACTTTATCTGCGCTAACTTCCCAGTGACTTTGATTGTTTAAGGAGTCAATTAAGCTCAAAACTGGTAAATTGTTAGCTGAAAATTATAAAAACAAACAAACTGTATTATGTTTGTGTTGACTCAACTGTGCCGCTAATTTACACAAGTCTCAATTTAGTTATAAAAAAATTTAAATGCCCTATTTTGTTACCCAGAGATTGAGATGTGGCTTTAGATTCTTGGTCAGTACTATTTGTGTTCTTGACAAATTCTTCATCTTCAGTTGCAAGGTAGTCATAAATGCATGCATCATTTTCCAAGCCACATTTACTTCTTGCAGCAGTAATGTAAACATTGGGCACTTCTTCAAGAAACATTGGTGTAAATTCAGAATGTTTGTATGTGGCAGATGTTTCTCCTTCATTGTATTTAAAGACAGAACTGCTTTCATTAACTTCCCCTAAAAAGAAATTTGATATTAAGATCAAGGAATGGTTATAGTATTTTTTTTATTCTGCTGCTAAAAAATTATACTACTAAAAAAGCTATTATTACATTTAATATGAAATACTTGTAAGATAGACTTACATTCTTTTCCAAAATTATAAAATAGCTTTCTTTCTGTGTCAGTCTGATTAGCAGCCAACACTGTGCCATTTGGTAAGATAAAATCATTATCAGGATTTCCATCAAAGTTTCCCATTAGCCCTCTTGTTTTGCCTGCCAAATTACTATCAGCTTGGACAGTAACTTCAAGACTTCTTACTCCAATGAATATTTTCAAGGTGATACCTGCATTACATGAGGATTTTTCATTTAAATTATAAGCTTTATAATAAACAACTATTATAAACAATTTTTTAACATGTATTTGCATAGCTCACCACATATAAATGAAGCCACTAGTTTTGATTTGTTTCCACTGTCTTCTCTTAAAATTATAAAATTTTTAAGAGTTCTCTGGAAATCAGTGAGGCTATAAAAATCTTTAGTGTAATCAATATTATCAGCCATTATATTCAAGGCTGAAAACACAAAAATAAAAACAACAGTTTTATTCAAATAATTATGAAAAAAAAATTATGAAAAGTATCTTTAAAAATTCCAATCTAAATGAGCATTTAAAATATTTACTTGTTTTCTTCAGAGAGAGTTCAACTTGCAACTTTGAAGTGCCATCATCTTCATTGACAGCAAATGCCACAAACACTGTAGCGTTTATGTTTTTTCCATTGGAAGTTTCTAAACGATCAGTTCTGGCCTATCAGAAATACAAATTTAACTCATACTGTAATACTAAGATTTCTAAGATTAGAAATAGGTAAGTTTCTGGCTACAAATAGTCATAAAACATGAGAATATTTATAAATAAAAATAGCTGAAGAAATGTATTTATAAATATAGCAATTAAAAACCAATACAAGTAAAGAAAGTAAAAATCCTTTACATTACAATGTTATAGAAGCAAAAGAAAACAAGTAAAAAAAAATCCAGACACTTGCCTGAAACATGAATTTTTTCTCAGGAATAGATATCATAATATATTCTGACCATCCATTAAGTGTATACAATTTTTGGTCCAGTGTCATAATGTGAGGATCACCATAAGAGGAAGCTGTGCATTATGTATATATACATATATATTTAAACATAAAGCTGCATTATTTTACTTTAAGGTTTTCAATCACTATAATGATTTCATTAACATTAGCTTAAGCTTTAACTGTTGTTAAATTTTGTAATAATTCATTAGTTCATTAAATTCGTTTTCTAAATAATAATAGGACAAAAAAAAAATTTACTAGAGGTAAAAGAGGATTTTAAGCTGCATTCAATTTCAGGCCGTACAGCATTATAAAGATCACAAATATCTTTATCAGAGTCTTGACAACACCACTGTTTTGGTAATATATCATGTTCTAAAGAAAATCGTCTGTTCTCTGGGAAGGGATCTTCAGTCAAGATGTTTCCAGAGTCAGGTGTGCCAGTAAGATAAAAAGACTCACGCGCAGCTTTTTGGGCATTTTCCCAATTGTTACCAGAAGCTCTCTTGTACTGATAGCAACAAAGCTATGAAAGGAAATATTAAAATCAATAAAAAAATAGGCCTAACCTTTCATAAAATCAAGTGTACAGAAGTATATATCTCTCTCCAATAATAGAATGATAACACAATTTTTTATATACATTAAACTATGATTTAAATAATTTCTCTGATATATATACAATTATTTTCAATTTTTGTGATTTAGAATTCTAGCTTCTTTAATCAATAGCAATGGAAATTGATTGTGGAGAGTATTTTTTTTTTTTAGATTAAACTTACCTGTAATTTTTTTTCTTTAATAATGACTCAAAATAATCATCCTTAAGTATCTTTAACTAATATTAAAATCACACAAGGACTGGCTGTATAATAAAAAAAACTAACAACTGTAATAATTTAAAATGACTGCAGGCTAAACTGGGTGCAATCTAATTGTTTAGATTGACTTTCAAATCACCCAACATACATTGTTATGTCGTTTCTCAACCAATCAGTCATACTAGTCACTTTCTATTTATAAAGAAAGTTTCACCAATACAGCATCTTAACTTTTCTAGAACATTCTGATAATTTATAGACATGAATACTGTTGTCTCTCGAATAGTGTATCAATTTATCTCCCCACAAATTAATTATGCCATCAAAGCATTAAGTGCAATATAGTCATGTAAACATGGGACTCCTTTTGCAGCAGGAAAAAGAGTATGATAACATATTAGTGTAGTTTCAATTTGGAATTGATTTGGATGTCTGTTCTACACATCTAAATTGATATGCAACTTATCCTGTGAATATGTTCAATTAAATTTGTGGATTTATAACTGTTGTGTTTGCAAAAGTCAAGATAACTAAATAAACTAAAACTTGACCATTAAAACAACAAACTAGAATTGGAATACTATCAAAATTTCCTGTAGTTTACAAGTCTTTTATAAACTTAGAAATAATTTACTAAAAAAATCATATAATTACATCTTCAAATATAGTAATATTAATGTATTTTCAAAGCTTGTGTAATATATATAACTTTGTTATAGTGAAGGTATATAAAGAAAAACAGCTTCAAAATTTACTGAATTATTAAACTTTTTTTTTAAACAATACAAAGTCTCAAATACACTTTTCATTAGGTCAAAGAATTAAATGATAGTGTAATTTCAATAATCCCTAAATGGTCTTACTTTATTCAAAGAATTACTTGGAAGTTGTTTTCTCATGTAATTTGATGATATGGCATAGCAATAAATGCTATCATTATTTCTCTTTTCTACCAATGTCCACTGATAACTCATTCTTTCCAAACTGCAGGGACATGGTAAAAGTGAATTAATGTCATTTTGAAATGTCATATTTGAAATTAATTCCAAGTTGTTGTAGTAAAAATCTATACATTTCTGGGCAATGCTTTCAGATGCACCAACAAGATCAATGTATGTCCCTTCACGACCTGAATAATTAAAAATTTCCAGTTAAAACTTGAAAAGTTTAGTAGAATATTAATAATAGAGAACAAAAAAACCATTAAAGTTAATAATTTAAAAATAACCATTTTTAAAAATGCAATAGTTGAAAAATTAAAATTACCTGCTGTACCAATATCCATTCCAAGACTAACTGTTCGCTGGGAGTATAAAAGTCCAAGGTCATTTATCTTGTTATCAGATAAATATCCCACAAAAATAACTCTGTTAGGGACAAATTCCCATTTCATTTGATCTTTCTGATACATTGTTATAGCATATGTTGTAGTACCATTACTGACAATAATGACTTGAAATGTGTTGACTTCTGTCTGCAAAGATAACAAAACATAACAATACTGTTCCAAAAAAAAAATATAAACAAAAGATAATTGTCTTCTTTGTTTTTCGATGAGGATATTTTTGGTATTTTATTCTGAAAATACAAATTTTGCAACCCATGTGACAGACTTGGAGTATGTATAAGTCTGATATTCTCTTTAATACCAAATGAGAAAATCAACCAGATGAGTCAAAAAAGAAAGTAACTGTAGATATTTAAAATATTGAGTGTGTATTTGTAGAAAATGAGAATAATAAATAACACATATTCTGATTTTTATGTATAATACAAATAGCTATTTATTTATGTACACACCTAATTAGTGAGTGGGGCAGATGGCCGAGTGGTATAGATACTGGACTGTCAATCTGAGAGTCCTGGGTTCGATCCCAGGTGAAAATGTAATCAAAGTCATTCCACAAGTCCACCCAGCTTTACTTCCCCAGTAAAGGCGGCTGAGTGTTGTGCTAACCACATAATCCCTTCATATGCAGAGGTTATAGAAATAGATGAATTCTACTCTTCATCTGCCCTGATGGCCCATTTTTTCGCCCTTTTTTTTTTTTTACTATATAGTGAACAAATATACTCTCTGTCTTTGAGGTCTTAGTGTTTAAACCATAGATTTCATTACTTATTAACAATTGTTAGAGTGTCGTTAAACTAACCTGGTTACCACAATATACAGCTGTTTCTGTGGAATAATTGCTGTTCTTACAAGACATTGAGTACCAAGAGTATGGTTTTATATTTTCCCAGGTAACAATCAATACTGTGCTAGCCTTAAATTTTTCAGTTCCAAATGGATAATATTTTGTTACCTGAAATTATTTAAATGTGATAAATAACTTACAACAACTAGAATTTAAATCTCTTAGAATGTTTATAATTAGCTGATATATTAAAATAAAATAAATTACATCATCTGTAGCTCTGTTCATTATCATCTCTTTTAGTGGAGAGTAAAAGTAGTTTCCTTTTGTTCGGACTTTCTCATACAGGTGATAGTACACACGAGAGTTGTAATAAAATGGATCCACTTCACTCCAGAATGGACAATAAATATTCTGAGATTGAGACTGTGCATGTTTGATATTGGGAGTCAGGGCTAAAGAGGGCTCACCAAATGTAATAGCTCCATTTATTGAAACCTGGACATTTACAAAGGAAATGAATATAAAACTCAATGAAAGCAATGAAAAAAAACTCTTAATATATTTAATTGTATTTAGCCAAGTTAAAATTCTTATATTTGCACACTTTGTAATTTTTTAAATATTGATTTTTGCTAACTATTTTCCCCTTGATTTTTTTTTTAATGTTTCCATGATATGGATAATTAGTTGCATGTAAAAATTAATATTTTCAGTCAAACTTGAAATGTATAGTCACAAATGCTTTTTCAGCTATGGCTAGCTTATAAAAAAAAATATAAATGTCATGGTTTACAAATCAGAATGGGGCACAAGGTGCCACAATACCTAGCTAATGCTTCTAAACTTTTATTATGTATTATTATCCCTTAATTTAAAAAATCAATATACTCTAAATTTATTCAACCCGAAATATTTTTAATTAAATTATTTTTTTCCTACCAGCATAGCAAATTTTATATTTTAGATAATTGTAATATTTCTGTCAATACAAGTGAAAAATTATGTTTAAAGCTAAGGGTGGTAAGATTTTTTACTGTGTACAGTTATAAAAAAAAATTGAAATATTAACTTACATGAGCGAATTTCTGTGCTTTGGAGCCAAAGGGAACACCAGTACTGAACAAAATCCTTGGGCTATGAGTAGATAGTTCTTGGTTTAAGAAGTCATCACCAACACCGATTCCAAAATTATACAAGTCTAGAAAATCATAAAGGATAAAATCTCTATAATTTTATATGAATTTTAGCATAAGTCCAAAAATTTAATGATGATAATCAGAGAAAATTGTATAAAATGTTCTGTTTTGAAAAAAAAAATGGATACCAGACTTTTCTAGTGGTGTCATATTTTTTTCTATTCTATCTAACATCCAAATGCAGTTCATAATTGGTAGATGAATATTTCTTCTATGGTAGCATCAATTGTTGGTTTTGTAGACAACGCTTGTTAACAATATGTTTGTTACCTGGGGTTTATTAAGTGTACTAAGACTATTAAACTTCTAATAAAAAAACTGTTGTTATAAACTGTGCAGCACATCATGTTTTACACCCATAAAAGCCTGAAGATTTAAAAATAAATTTTTTTCATTTATTGCCAATGATCTTAACTGCAATTTTCTCATGGACCACTTGTCCATGGCTGTCGCTGAAGCCAATATTCATTTCCTTTGTCATTTATTAATTTTTTTACAATGAAGATATTAATTAAAACGATTATTGTTGAAACATTGGACTATACACTTACCTTTCTGAAGTATGTGACCTATGAAGACAAAAAAAATGTTTTATTTTTATCATTTTTGAAAGTTTTACAATAAAGATAAAAATTAGGGCTTCTGATTTATTTTTTAAGCAACATCGAATTGCATTTATTTTTGCCCAAATGCCCTTATTTCAGAGTTGCAGTAAAAAATCAAGAAAAAATGTCAGCATAACAGAAATTGATCAGGAAAGAAAGAATATGCTAGCACATGAACTGTCACATTTTCATGAAATCATAGAAGATTTATGACCTTGAGACAATATGATAATAATTTAATGAAATCATAGAAGCTTTATGACCTTGAGACAATAGGATTCAGCAGTTGTAGTAGAAAGCTCTGATGGTTTAGGGTTGGTAGTAGATTCAGCAGTTTTAGCAGAAAGCTCCGATGCATTTACATGAAATCATAGAAGCTTTATGACCTTGAGACAAAAAGATAGTCATATCTTATTTTTTTTTTCTGACCCTGAATGATACAATTATTTAGCGTCTGATGTAGCTTGCCTAATATGATTGACAGATGACAAGGTTTGAAACAAATTGAACTTGGTGTCAAATTATTTATTAAAGATCTAAATTAATAATTTAATTTACAGATATGCAAATGCTTAATGCAGATTAACATCTCTATTCAAAAACTGACTTTTTATGATATTTTATAAGATATAATGGGTTTCAATTCAGGATTTTTTATGTATTAAAAATAACGAAAATAATTTCGTAAATTTTTTTTTACAAAGCTAAAAATTTAACTTACTGTCAACAGGCTTTGAAGATGATGCAGCAGATGGGCTCACTGTGTTTGTACTGAGAGTAAGTTTAGTGGTAGGAACCGTAATTCCATTAGAGGAAGTAGACATTTTTGAAGATTGATATGATTGAACCGATGAAAATGTAGAATTAATGGAATTTAAAGGGGTATTAAATGTGGACTGGGTTGTATTTAACAAAATAGATGTAACAATGAAAGATGTTTCACTGGTTTTAGATGATAACTCTGTTGTTCTGCTATAGTCTGCAATGGGTGTTATGGAAATATTTACTGTTGAATAAAAAGTTGTTGTTTTAGGCCAGTCTGATGGTTTAATGTGGGTGGTTGATTCAGCAGTTGTTGTAGTAGAAAGATCTGATTGTTTAGTGAGGGTGGTGGATTCAGCAGTTGTTGTAGTAGAAAGCTCTGATGGTTTAGGGTTGGTAGTTGATTCTGCAGTTGGTGTAATAGAAAGCTCCGATGGTTTTGACTGGGTAGTTGATTCAGAATTTGTTGTAGGCCAGTCTGATGGTTTAATGTGGGTAGTTGATTCAGCAGTTTTAGTAGAAAGCTCTGATGGTTTAATGTGGGTAGTTGATTCAGCAGTTGTTGTAGAAGAAGGCTCTGATGGTTTTGACTGGGTAGTTGATGCAGCAGTTGTTGTAGTAGAAAGCTCTGATGGTTTAAAGTTGGTAGTTGATTCTGCAGTTGTTGTATTAGAAAGCTCCGATGGTTTATTGGGGGTAGTTGAATCAGCCTTTGTAGTAGTAGAAAGCTCTGTTGGTTTAGTATAAGAAGTTGATTCAGCAGTTGTTGTCGTAGAAAGCACCGATAGTTTAGGGTTGGTAGTAGATTCAGCAAATGTAGTAGAAAGCTCCGATGGTTTAGAGTGGGTAGTTGATTCAGCAGTTGTTGTAGTAGAAGGTTCTGATGGTTTAGGTTTGGTAGTAAATTCTGCAGTTGTTGTAGTAGAAAGCTCCCATGGTGTTGACTGGGTAGTTGATTCAGCAGTTGTTGTAGTAGAAAGCTCCAATGGTTTATTGGGGGTAGTTGATTTAGCAGTTGTTGTAGTAGAAAGCTCTAATGGTTTATTGGGGGTAGTTGATTCAGCCATTGTAGTAGTAGAAAGCTCTGATGGTTTAGTGTTGGTCGTTGATTCAGCAGATGTTGTAGGCCAGTCTGATGCTTTAAAGTAGGTGGTGGATTCAGCAGTTGTTGTAGTAGAAAGGTCTGATGGTTTAGGGTTGGTAGTTGATTCAGCAGTTGTTGTAGTAGAAAGCTCTGATGGTTTAATGAGGGTAGATGTTTCAGCAGTTGTTGTAGTAGAAAGCTCTAATGGTTTAGTATAAGAAGTTGATTCAGCAGTTGTTGTCGTAGAAAGCTCCGATAGTTTAGGGTTGGTAGTAGATTCAGCAAATGTAGTAGAAAGCTCCGATGGTTTAGAGTGGGTAGTTGATTCAGCAGTTGTTGTAGTAGAAGGTTCTGATGGTTTAGGTTTGGTAGTAAATTCTGCAGTTGTTGTAGTAGAAAGCTCCCATGGTGTTGACTGGGTAGTTGATTCAGCAGTTGTTGTAGTAGAAAGCTCCGATGGTTTATTAGGGGTAGTTGATTTAGCAGTTGTTGTAGTAGAAAACTCCAATGGTTTATTGGGGGTAGTTGATTCAGCCATTGTAGTAGTAGAAAGCTCTGATGGTTTAGTGTTGGTCGTTGATTCAGCAGATGTTGTAGGCCAGTCTGATGCTTTAAAGTGGGTGGTGGATTCAGCAGTTGTTGTAGTAGAAAGGTCTGATGGTTTAGGGTTGGTAGTTGATTCAGCAGTTGTTGTAGTAGAAAGCTCTGATGGTTTAATGTGGGTAGTTGATTCTGCAGTTGTTGTAGTAGAAAGCTCTGATGGTTTAATGAGGGTAGATGTTTCAGCAGTTGTTGTAGTAGAAAGCTCTAATGGTTTAGTATAAGAAGTTGATTCAGCAGTTGTTGTCGTAGAAAGCTCCGATAGTTTAGGGTTGGTAGTAGATTCAGCAAATGTAGTAGAAAGCTCCGATGGTTTAGAGTGGGTAGTTGATTCAGCAGTTGTTGTAGTAGAAGGTTCTGATGGTTTAGGTTTGGTAGTAAATTCTGCAGTTGTTGTAGTTGAAAGCTCCCATGGTGTTGACTGGGTAGTTAATTCAGCAGTTGTTGTAGTAGAAAGCTCCGATGGTTTATTGGGGGTAGTTGATTTAGCAGTTGTTGTAGTAGAAAGCTCCAATGGTTTATTGGGGGTAGTTGATTCAGCCATTGTAGTAGTAGAAAGCTCTGATGGTTTAGTGTGGGTATTTGATTCAGCAAATGTAGTAGAAAGCTCTGATGGTTTAAGGTTGGTAGTGGATTCAGCAGTAGTTATAGTAGAAAGTTCTGATGGTTTAGTGTTGGTCATTGATTCAGCAGTTGTTGTAGGCCAGTCTGATGATTTAAAGTGGGTGGTGGATTCAGCAGTAGTTGTAGTAGAAAGGTCTGTTGGTTTAGGGTTGGTAGTTGATTCTGCAGTTGTTGTAGTAGAACGCTCTGATGGTTTAGGGCTGGTAGTTGATTCTGCAGTTGTTGTAGTGGAAGGTTCTGATGGTTTAGTGTTGGTTGTCAATTCTGCAGTTTTTGTAGGCCAGTCTGATGATTTAAATTGTGTGGTGGATTCAGCAGTTGTTGTATTAGAAAGCTCCGATGATTTAGGGTTGGTCGTTAATTCTGCAGTTGTTGTAGTAGAAAGCTCTGATGGTTTAAGATTGGTCGTTGATTCAGCAGTTGTTGTAGGCCAGTCTGATGATTTAAAGTGGGTGGTGGATTCAGCAGTAGTTATAGTAGAAAGCTCTGATGGTTCAATGTGGGTAGTTGATTCAGCAGTTGTTGTAGTAGAAATGTCTGATGGTTTAGGGTTGGTAGTTAATTCTGCAGTTGTTTTAGGCCAGTATGATGGTTTAATGTGGGTAGTTGTTTCAGCAGTTGTTGTAGTAGAAAGCTCTGATGGCTTAGGGTTGGTAGTTGATTCTGCAATTGTAGTAGTAGAAAGTTCTGATGGTTTAGTGAGGGTGGTGGATTCAGCAGTTGTTGTAGTAGAAAGTTCTGATGGTTTAATGTGGGTAGTTGATTCTGCAGTTGTTGTGGGCCAGTCTGATGGTTTAATGTGGGTGGTTGATTCAGAAGTTGTTGCAGTAGAAAACTCTGATGGTTCAGTATAAGAAGTTGATTCAGCAGTTGTTGTAGTAGAAAGCTCTGATGGTTTAGGGTTGGTAGTAGATTCAGCAGTTGTAGTAGAAAGCTCCGATGGTTTAGGGTTGGTAGTCAATTCTGCTGTTGTTGTAGAAAGCTCCGATGGTTTAGTGTGGGTATTTGATTCAGCAAATGTAGTAGAAAGCTCTGATGGTTGAGGGTTGGTAGTTGATTCAGTAGTTGTTATAGGCCAGTCTGATGGTTTAATATGAGTGGTTGATTCAGAAGTTGTTGTAGTAGAAAGCTGTGATGGTTTGGTGTGGGTGGTTGATTCAACAGTTGTTGTAGTAGAAAGGTCTGATGGTTTAGGGCTGGTAGTTGATTCTGCAGTTGTTGTAGTAGAAAGCTCTGATGGTTTAGTATAAGAAGTTGATTCAGCAGTTGTTGTAGTAGAAAGCTCTGATGGTTTAGGCTTGGTAGAAGATTCAGCAGTTGTAGTAGAAAGCTCCGATGGTTTAGGGTTGGTAGTCAATTCTGCTGTTGTTGTAGTAGAAAGCTCTGTTGGTTTAGCATTGGTCGTTGATTCAGTAGTTGTTGTAGTTGGCCAGTCCGATTGCTGAGTGTTAGTGGTTGATTTAGAAGTTGTGATATGGTAGTCTGAGTTTTTAGTGTTGGTTATATTTGAATACTCTGAAATTTCACTGAAAGAAGTTGTTCTTGCCACCCAATCTTCTGTGGTCTCATGGAATGTCATGACTGAAGTAGAGGTTGAAGAAGGTTTAGTAGTTGACTCCTCTGTAACTATTAAAATATCAAACAAAACCAGTTTAGAATTATCAATGTAAAGTTTATGACAGTCAAGACTAGTTTTTGTCACGATTTTGGTATTGGTCAGTCAAAATATTCAGAGCTAGCCCTTTTATACCTTCCCTCTTGTTTAGTTTGGGTCATGTTTGTGGGGGAGGGGGAATGCTTCATTGTGATTCACTCTTATTGAGGCCACTATCGTGTGGGCAAAATTATGGAGATTATTTCCTTCTTGACACATTAGTGCTACTGAATGTATGGATAGGTGCATCATTATGTTGTAACTCGGGAGTCCCCAGTGAGTTGTGGGAAGAGATAGATCTTTTGAGAGCCATGGGACAGCCTGAAGACAGAGATTGTATTTCTTGGTTTGTGTCAGGTAGATATTTTAGCTAAACATCCTTTCCACGATGAGCCTTTGTGTATGGTAAATAAATGTTTATATGTCACCTTTCACACATGGTGTGGTTATTTTCATTGTCTTTTATCCTACATGTGGCTGTCAGAAAATATGTACGTTTATTGTTCAACCACCAAACCCCTTGAGACAATGGCCATTAATAGAGTTCTAACCAACTCTTGACAGTTACAGAATGATTAGTTTTATCTTTTTCAAATTGTAAACATGTCGATATAATTGCATTGTAAAGTCTGTTCACCAATAATGATCTACTAGCATTTTAAAACATTTCTAAAGAGAGTCAGAAAAATCAATTTTATTATACAAAAATTCAAATTTTAGTTACCTAGAATAATTTTGAAAATTTCTCCAGACATTTTAAGAGTTGGGTCAGAACTTGTCACATTGATAAAAGATTCCATTGGAGTCAGATTAACTGTTGTATTTATTTCAATTGAAAAATCTACAATAAGACTTCCAGACCTACAATGAATATGAAAAACCCATTTCAAATTATTTTATGTCTGAAAAAATAATTTTTACTTGATTTTTTTAAGACATGACATTAAATTTCCATTAAAATACAAATAAAAAAAAATTACCTCATATCAATTATGTTCACATCTACAAAACCAGGAATTGATGAAGAGAATTTATCGGTAAGCTAATGAAAAAAAAATCATTATTATCAGTCTGAAATATGCTTAACAATATTATATAGAGAATATACCTAAGATGTGATAATAATAAAGTCAAAATAAATAAATGAAATTGAATTTTATTTGAAAGAATTTTTTTTTTATATATAAATTTGAAAAAGAGTATGTTAAAATTTCATTTCTTATACCAGCACTTACAGCACTAAAAACATCAGCTAATAGCTCGGTGTAAGAAGCACTTGTCTTGTTATTAAAATCTACTTGTGACACATCTTTATCTATTCTTAGTGTGGATGCTACAATTGATATATCTGTGCATAGTTAAAAAAAATGTTATTTAATTACCCAATTTGAGTTTGTTTTTAATAGCTAACTTAAACTTATAATTAAGGCCAGAATCCATTGTAACTAAAGAACAGGGACTCAAGATGGGGGGGTGCGAGGAAGGGAGCTATCCCAAACACTGTGGGGGGGAGGGAACGAATAGATTTCTAAAAAAATAGAATGCAAGTAAGAAAACTTCTAATATCATGTGTTTTGTTGTTGTTGTTGTTGATACTGCCCCTGCTAACCTGCTACCTGACCTCAAATAGACCCAGTGTCCAAAGTTATTAGGGCCCTAATTATAGAAAAATGATTTGGGTAACAGGGTGGCACTTTGGTTGTGAACTTCATGCTGTGGATTGAGGGTCTGAGTAAGTCCAGTCCTCCAACCCTTGTCTTCTATGGTGCCAGCATGGCTGTCTGCTAAGGTGAGGATGTAATAAGGGCACTACAAAACCCATTCCATTAGTGGCCCTCTAATGAAAACCATGAAAACATTTTTCACCTAAGTCCATAATATTTTTAATGGATTAATTTCTTACCAATGCAGCTACTGTTTTGGAGTTGGCTACCAAGAGGACAATAACATTTCTCTACATTAGTACTGTTATGTGACAGTCTCACACACATATGAGAACAACTGCTACTGATGCAGGAAGTGTTGGCATGACATGTACAATTCTCAGACATTTGTAGTCCTTCATAACACTGACACTCATAACTACCATTAAGGTTTCTACATTCAGAGTAGTCAGGGCAAGGTTGTGATAAACATTCATTGATATCTTTGGAACAATCAGATGATGTCCAGCCTCTCTGGCATACACACTGACCATTACTTCTGTTGCAATATTTTGTGTTTTCTTGGACACAGGTACAGAGGACTGAACAGTTGCTTGTGTATGTATAGGGTGGACAGTCTGAAATAGTTTGAATTAATGTTTTAAATGTTAATTAAACTCTCACTGTGTGTAAAAGCAAATTATTACATTACTGAACCATCAAAGAAAATGTAGGCTTTTTTTTTTCTTAATAAGATTGGTCCTAACTTCCAGCAGTTCTTGTTAATATAAAAATAAAGTAATTTGTACTTACTCAATGATTTGTATGAGGCATTGAAACCGCTACTTGTGATGATAGAATCTGACATAAAAGTAATAAAAATAGAATTGCTTGAAGACAAGAATTCTCTTGTTGGTTGGGTACAATAACGTCCAAGTTGTGGGGCTGTTATATTTTTGCCATCATATACAGTCACATAATCATATCCACATTCTGTATTCAGTGTGTCAAACCTAAGAGAGGGAAGAAATAGATCAGAATTTTATAAAGCTAAATAAAATAGGGATCTTTAAAAATTCTGTGATCATACATCTGTAGACTTGATGCATATTAATCCATTGAAACAATCCATTTTATGGGCATGCAGACATATTTAGCTATTGAAAATGATGGTTAGGCTTCTTTTCTGTCACATGATAATACACAAAATGTTTCAAACTAAACTCTTATTAATGATATAAAAAAACAGACTTAAATTGAGGATATTGTTAAGTGACAAGTACAATTATTTTCAAATGTTAACAATTGATGCATGTTCTCAAACAAAGAAAACAGGATGAATGATATAAAAATGAAAATAATGATAAATTAAGAGTAAAAGTCAACATACATAAACATATCTATCTGTAATCTAAAAAGTCAATTACTGCTCTGGAGAGTCATTCTCTCTTCAATGAAAAATTAAGGTGTTCGATATTGACGTTAACTTCCTGGCCGAAAACAAAAGAACTAATTATAGCTATTATAGTATTTATTGATCACAGTTACAAAAAAGCAAAGTGTGCTACTCACACACACGCCAGGGGTACTCTGTCCTATAGGGCCTACTCAGATAAAGAACTATGAGTGAAAAAAAACTGGGCTGATGAGGGGTGTGGCTGCAAACAATACAAAATAACTATACAAAGGAACCTGTTAAAAAATATAAATCAATAGCAGAAACATCACTAGAGGACCATTGTAAAGAATATTGGAAAAGAAACGTTAACGAGGGGGAGGGGGAGGAAGAGGACCCCCCCCTCCCCACCATGATACTTTTTTTGAGTCATTTTGTGCGATTGTATGATGCACATCATTTTTCTTTAGATTGTTGATGGGCGAGGAATTTAGAAATAACATTATAAAAAATGACAAAATAATTTTTTTTCTCATTAAATCACATTTAAGATCAAAGCCAAATTTAATTATTTGTTACATACAAATGAGCATAACAGTAAATTTTAATTACTGTTATATTACAATGTGACTTTAAAACATGGTTTAAGTTTATACTTACTTTAAGGAAATAATGAAATTTTCATATGTTTCTATAAGCCAAGAACAGTCTGCATTATTATAATACTGAGCTGGATAATTGGGACTTTTTATCACACCAGATGAATTGGTAAGGACACGGTTGCAGCCTGTAAATAGTTATTTATATACTAAAACAGTTATAAAGATGTCAATTATTTGTTGTCTGCGTAAAAATTGGCTAAATAAAAAAAAAAAGGATCAAGTTGGTAGAAACTTTTTTTTTCCAAACACTAATTTCAACACAAAATTAAACACATAATGTCATCGCTTAGAAACTCAATTAATACTTTTCAATAACATGTTCAAATTTATAATTAAAAAAAAAATACCTTGTCTTATGCAGTATCCATTAGGGCCTATTTCAAATCCATTTTGACAGACACATTTGTAGCTACCTGGAGTATTGACACATACTCCATTTGGACCACAGTTGTAATAGTACAGGCTGCACTCATTTACATCTACTGAACAATTTTTAGATGTCCAACCAGAAAGACATGAACAATTTCCATTCAGAGGGTCACAATAAAGTGTATTATCTTTAATACAGTCACAAGTATATTGGCATTTTTCTCCAAATGTAAAGTTTGAGCAATCTGAAAGAAAGAAAATTCTATTTTTATACATTTTCAGTTAAATGAGATTTTGTATTTACTCTAATGAAAACCATGAAAACATTTTCCACTTAAGTCCATAATACTTTTAATGGATTATTTTCTTACCAATGCAGCTATTGTTTTGGAGTTGGCTACCAGGAGGACAATAACATTTCTCTACATTAGTACTGTTATGTGACAGTCTCACACACATATGAGAACAACTGCTACTAATGCAGGAAGTGTTGGCATGACATGTACCATTCTCAGACATTTGTAGTCCTTCATAACAGTGACACTCATAACTACCATTAAGGTTTCTACATTCAGAGTAGTCAAGGCAAGGTTGTGATAAACATTCATTGATATCTTTGGAACAATCAGATGATGTCCAGCCTCTTTGGCATACACACTGACCATTGCTTCTGTTGCAATATTTTGTGTTTTCTTGGACACAGGTACAGAGGACTGAACAGTTGCTTGTGTATGTATAGGGTGGACAGTCTGAAATAGTTTGAATTAATGTTTTAAATGTTAATTAAACTCTCACTGTGTGTAAAAGCAAATTATTACACTACTGAACCATCAAAGAAAATGTAGGCTTTTTTTTTTTCTTAATAAGATTGGTCCTAACTTCCAGCAGTTCTTGTTAATATAAAAATAAAGTAATTTGTACTTACTCAATGATTTGTATGAGGCATTGAAACCGCTACTTGTGATGATAGAATCTGACATAAAAGTAATAAAAATAGAATTGCTTGAAGACAAGAATTCTCTTGTTGGTTGGGTACAATAACGTCCAAGTTGTGGGGCTGTTATATTTTTGCCATCATATACAGTCACATAATCATATCCACATTCTGTATTCAGTGTGTCAAACCTAAGAGAGGGAAGAAATAGATCAGAATTTTATAAAGCTAAATAAAATAGGGATCTTTAAAAATTCTGTGATCATACATCTGTAGACTTGATGCATATTAATCCATTGAAACAATCCATTTTATGGGCATGCAGACATATTTAGCTATTGAAAATGATGGTTAGGCTTCTTTTCTGTCACATGATAATACACAAAATGTTTCAAACTAAACTCTTATTAATGATATAAAAAAACAGACTTAAATTGAGGATATTGTTAAGTGACAAGTACAATTATTTTCAAATGTTAACAATTGATGCATGTTCTCAAACAAAGAAAACAGGATGAATGATATAAAAATGAAAATAATGATAAATTAAGAGTAAAAGTCAACATACATAAACATATCTATCTGTAATCTAAAAAGTCAATTACTGCTCTGGAGAGTCATTCTCTCTTCAATGAAAAATTAAGGTGTTCGATATTGACGTTAACTTCCTGGCCGAAAACAAAAGAACTAATTATAGCTATTATAGTATTTATTGATCACAGTTACAAAAAAGCAAAGTGTGCTACTCACACACACGCCAGGGGTACTCTGTCCTATAGGGCCTACTCAGATAAAGAACTATGAGTGAAAAAAAACTGGGCTGATGAGGGGTGTGGCTGCAAACAATACAAAATAACTATACAAAGGAACCTGTTAAAAAATATAAATCAATAGCAGAAACATCACTAGAGGACCATTGTAAAGAATATTGGAAAAGAACGTTAACGAGGGGGGGGGGAAGAGGACCCCCCCTCCCCACCATGATACTTTTTTGAGTCATTTTGTGCGATTGTATGATGCACATCATTTTTCTTTAGATTGTTGATGGGCGAGGAATTTAGAAATAACATTATAAAAAATGACAAAATAATTTTTTTTCTCATTAAATCACATTTAAGATCAAAGCCAAATTTAATTATTTGTTACATACAAATGAGCATAAGAGTAAATTTTAATTACTGTTATATTACAATGTGACTTTAAAACATGGTTTAAGTTTATACTTACTTTAAGGAAATAATGAAATTTTCATATGTTTCTATAAGCCAAGAACAGTCTGCATTATTATAATACTGAGCTGGATAATTGGGACTTTTTATCACACCAGATGAATTGGTAAGGACAGCGGTTTGCAGCCTGTAAATAGTTATTTATATACTAAAACAGTTATAAAGATGTCAATTATTTGTTGTCTGCGTAAAAAATTGGCTAAATAAAAAAAAAAGGATCAAGTTGGTAGAAACTTTTTTTTCCAAACACTAATTTCAACACAAAATTAAACACATAATGTCATCGCTTAGAAACTCAATTAATACTTTTCAATAACATGTTCAAATTTATAATTAAAAAAAATACCTTGTCTTATGCAGTATCCATTAGGGCCTATTTCAAATCCATTTTGACAGACACATTTGTAGCTACCTGGAGTATTGACACATACTCCATTTGGACCACAGTTGTAATAGTACAGGCTGCACTCATTTACATCTACTGAACAATTTTTAGATGTCCAACCAGAAAGACATGAACAATTTCCATTCAGAGGGTCACAATAAAGTGTATTATCTTTAATACAGTCACAAGTATATTGGCATTTTTTCTCCAAATGTAAAGTTTGAGCAATCTGAAAGAAAGAAAATTCTATTTTTTATACATTTTCAGTTAAATGAGATTTTGTATTTACTCTAATGAAAACCATGAAAACATTTTCCACTTAAGTCCATAATACTTTTAATGGATTATTTTCTTACCAATGCAGCTATTGTTTTGGAGTTGGCTACCAGGAGGACAATAACATTTCTCTACATTAGTACTGTTATGTGACAGTCTCACACACATATGAGAACAACTGCTACTAATGCAGGAAGTGTTGGCATGACATGTACCATTCTCAGACATTTGTAGTCCTTCATAACACTGACACTCATAACTACCATTAAGGTTTCTACATTCAGAGTAGTCAAGGCAAGGTTGTGATAAACATTCATTGATATCTTTGGAACAATCAGATGATGTCCAGCCTCTTTGGCATACACACTGACCATTGCTTCTGTTGCAATATTTTGTGTTTTCTTGGACACAGGTACAGAGGACTGAACAGTTGCTTGTGTATGTATAGGGTGGACAGTCTGAAATAGTTTGAATTAATGTTTTAAGTGTTAATTAAACTCTCACTGTGTGTAAAAGCAAATTATTACACTACTGAACCATCAAAGAAAATGTAGGCTTTTTTTTTTCTTAATAAGATTGGTCCTAACTTCCAGCAGTTCTTGTTAATATAAAAATAAAGTAATTTGTACTTACTCAATGATTTGTATGAGGCATTGAAACCGCTACTTGTGATGATAGAATCTGACATAAAAGTAATAAAAATAGAATTGCTTGAAGACAAGAATTCTCTTGTTGGTTGGGTACAATAACGTCCAAGTTGTGGGGCTGTTATATTTTTGCCATCATATACAGTCACATAATCATATCCACATTCTGTATTCAGTGTGTCAAACCTAAGAGAGGAAGAAATAGATCAGAATTTTATAAAGCTAAATAAAATAGGGATCTTTAAAAATTCTGTGATCATACATCTGTAGACTTGATGCATATTAATCCATTGAAACAATCCATTTTATGGGCATGCAGACATATTTAGCTATTGAAAATGATGGTTAGGCTTCTTTTCTGTCACATGATAATACACAAAATGTTTCAAACTAAACTCTTATTAATGATATAAAAAAACAGACTTAAATTGAGGATATTGTTAAGTGACAAGTACAATTATTTTCAAATGTTAACAATTGATGCATGTTCTCAAACAAAGAAAACAGGATGAATGATATAAAAATGAAAATAATGATAAATTAAGAGTAAAAGTCAACATACATAAACATATCTATCTGTAATCTAAAAAGTCAATTACTGCTCTGGAGAGTCATTCTCTCTTCAATGAAAAATTAAGGTGTTCGATATTGACGTTAACTTCCTGGCCGAAAACAAAAGAACTAATTATAGCTATTATAGTATTTATTGATCACAGTTACAAAAAAGCAAAGTGTGCTACTCACACACACGCCAGGGGTACTCTGTCCTATAGGGCCTATTCAGATAAAAGAACTATGAGTGAAAAAAAACTGGGCTGATGAGGGGTGTGGCTGCAAACAATACAAAATAACTATACAAAGGAACCTGTTAAAAAATATAAATCAATAGCAGAAACATCACTAGAGGACCATTGTAAAGAATATTGGAAAAGAAACGTTAACGAGGGGGAGGGGGAGGAAGAGGACCCCCCCCCTCCCCACCATGATACTTTTTTTGAGTCATTTTGTGCGATTGTATGATGCACATCATTTTTCTTTAGATTGTTGATGGGCGAGGAATTTAGAAATAACATTACTAAAAAATGACAAAATAATTTTTTTTCTCATTAAATCACATTTAAGATCAAAGCCAAATTTAATTATTTGTTACATACAAATGAGCATAACAGTAAATTTTAATTACTGTTATATTACAATGTGACTTTAAAACATGGTTTAAGTTTATACTTACTTTAAGGAAATAATGAAATTTTCATATGTTTCTATAAGCCAAGAACAGTCTGCATTATTATAATACAGAGCTGGATAATTGGGACTTTTTATCACACCAGATGAATTGGTAAGGACACGGTTGCAGCCTGTAAATAGTTATTTATATACTAAAACAGTTATAAAGATGTCAATTATTTGTTGTCTGCGTAAAAATTGGCTAAATAAAAAAAAAAAGGATCAAGTTGGTAGAAACTTTTTTTTTTCCAAACACTAATTTCAACACAAAATTAAACACATAATGTCATCGCTTAGAAACTCAATTAATACTTTTCAATAACATGTTCAAATTTATAATTAAAAAAAAAATACCTTGTCTTATGCAGTATCCATTAGGGCCTATTTCAAATCCATTTTGACAGACACATTTGTAGCTACCTGGAGTATTGACACATACTCCATTTGGACCACAGTTGTAATAGTACAGGCTGCACTCATTTACATCTACTGAACAATTTTTAGATGTCCAACCAGAAAGACATGAACAATTTCCATTCAGAGGGTCACAATAAAGTGTATTATCTTTAATACAGTCACAAGTATATTGGCATTTTTCTCCAAATGTAAAGTTTGAGCAATCTGAAAGAAAGAAAATTCTATTTTTATACATTTTCAGTTAAATGAGATTTTGTATTTACTCTAATGAAAACCATGAAAACATTTTCCACTTAAGTCCATAATACTTTTAATGGATTATTTTCTTACAATGCAGCTATTGTTTTGGAGTTGGCTACCAGGAGGACAATAACATTTCTCTACATTAGTACTGTTATGTGACAGTCTCACACACATATGAGAACAACTGCTACTAATGCAGGAAGTGTTGGCATGACATGTACCATTCTCAGACATTTGTAGTCCTTCATAACACTGACACTCATAACTACCATTAAGGTTTCTACATTCAGAGTAGTCAAGGCAAGGTTGTGATAAACATTCATTGATATCTTTGGAACAATCAGATGATGTCCAGCCTCTTTGGCATACACACTGACCATTGCTTCTGTTGCAATATTTTGTGTTTTCTTGGACACAGGTACAGAGGACTGAACAGTTGCTTGTGTATGTATAGGGTGGACAGTCTGAAATAGTTTGAATTAATGTTTTAAATGTTAATTAAACTCTCACTGTGTGTAAAAGCAAATTATTACACTACTGAACCATCAAAGAAAATGTAGGCTTTTTTTTTTTTTCTTAATAAGATTGGTCCTAACTTCCAGCAGTTCTTGTTAATATAAAAATAAAGTAATTTGTACTTACTCAATGATTTGTATGAGGCATTGAAACCGCTACTTGTGATGATAGAATCTGACATAAAAGTAATAAAAATAGAATTGCTTGAAGACAAGAATTCTCTTGTTGGTTGGGTACAATAACGTCCAAGTTGTGGGGCTGTTATATTTTTGCCATCATATACAGTCACATAATCATATCCACATTCTGTATTCAGTGTGTCAAACCTAAGAGAGGGAAGAAATAGATCAGAATTTTATAAAGCTAAATAAAATAGGGATCTTTAAAAATTCTGTGATCATACATCTGTAGACTTGATGCATATTAATCCATTGAAACAATCCATTTTATGGGCATGCAGACATATTTAGCTATTGAAAATGATGGTTAGGCTTCTTTTCTGTCACATGATAATACACAAAATGTTTCAAACTAAACTCTTATTAATGATATAAAAAAACAGACTTAAATTGAGGATATTGTTAAGTGACAAGTACAATTATTTTCAAATGTTAACAATTGATGCATGTTCTCAAACAAAGAAAACAGGATGAATGATATAAAAATGAAAATAATGATAAATTAAGAGTAAAAGTCAACATACATAAACATATACTATCTGTAATCTAAAAAGTCAATTACTGCTCTGGAGAGTCATTCTCTCTTCAATGAAAAATTAAGGTGTTCGATATTGACGTTAACTTCCTGGCCGAAAAACAAAAGAACTAATTATAGCTATTATAGTATTTATTGATCACAGTTACAAAAAAGCAAAGTGTGCTACTCACACACACGCCAGGGGTACTCTGTCCTATAGGGCCTACTCAGATAAAGAACTATGAGTGAAAAAAAACTGGGCTGATGAGGGGTGTGGCTGCAAACAATACAAAATAACTATACAAAGGAACCTGTTAAAAAATATAAATCAATAGCAGAAACATCACTAGAGGACCATTGTAAAGAATATTGGAAAAGAAACGTTAACGAGGGGGAGGGGGAGGAAGAGGACCCCCCCCTCCCCACCATGATACTTTTTTTGAGTCATTTTGTGCGATTGTATGATGCACATCATTTTTCTTTAGATTGTTGATGGGCGAGGAATTTAGAAATAACATTATAAAAAATGACAAAATAATTTTTTTTCTCATTAAATCACATTTAAGATCAAAGCCAAATTTAATTATTTGTTACATACAAATGAGCATAACAGTAAATTTTAATTACTGTTATATTACAATGTGACTTTAAAACATGGTTTAAGTTTATACTTACTTTAAGGAGATAATGAAATTTTCATATGTTTCTATAAGCCAAGAACAGTCTGCATTATTATAATACTGTGCTGGATAATTGGGACTTTTTATCATACCAGATGAATTGGTAAGGACACGGTTGCAGCCTGTAAACAGTTACTTATATACTAAAACAGTTATAAAAAGGTGAATTATTTTTTGTCTGCGTAAAAATTGGCTAAACGAAAAAAAAAGGATCAAGTTGGTAGAAACTTTTTTTTTTCCAAACACTAATTTCAACACAAAATTAAACACATAATGTCATCGCTTAGAAACTCAACTAATACTTTTCAATAACATGTTCAAATTTATAATAAAAATAAAATACCTTGTCTTATGCAGTATCTATTAGGGCCTATTTCAAATCCATTTTGACAGACACATTTGTAGCTACCTGGAGTATTGACACATACTCCATTTGGACCACAGTTGTAATAGTACAGGCTGCACTCATTTACATCTACTGAACAATTTTTGGATGTCCAACCAGAAAGACATGAACAATTTCCATTCAGAGGGTCACAATAAAGTGTATTATCTTTAATACAGTCACAAGTATATTGGCATTTTTCTCCAAATGTAAAGTTTGAGCAATCTGAAAGAAAGAAAATTCTATTTTTATGCATTTTCAATTAAATGAGATTTTGTATTTACTCTAATGAAAACCATGAAAACATTTTCCACTTAAGTCCATAATACTTTTAATGGATTATTTTCTTACCAATGCAGCTATTGTTTTGGAGTTGGCTACCAGGAGGACAATAACATTTCTCTACATTAGTACTGTTATGTGACAGTCTCACACACATATGAGAACAACTGCTACTAATGCAGGAAGTGTTGGCATGACATGTACCATTCTCAGACATTTGTAGTCCTTCATAACACTGACACTCATAACTACCATTAAGGTTTCTACATTCAGAGTAGTCAGGGCAAGGTTGTGATAAACATTCATTGATATCTTTGGAACAATCAGATGATGTCCAGCCTCTTTGGCATACACACTGACCATTGCTTCTGTTGCAATATTTTGTGTTTTCTTGGACACAGTTACAGAGGACTGAACAGTTGCTTGTGTAAGTAAAAGGATCACAACCTGACATTTGGGAATATATAACCTATTTATGTAGATGCATGAATAATGTAATTTATAACTAATTTAAATGGTTAAAAAAGGATTGATGTAATAAAAAAATATATATGGATTGCAGTTGGAATATATTTTAACATTTCATGGAATGCTTTCAAAATATTATGAGTTCAAACTATTTAGCAAGACAAAATTAATTTAAAAACCAAGTCTTTGTCATTAAAAAATCTTTGTGAAAGTTTTTGTTTCAAGTATTTTAATTTAAATTGTGAATGATAAAGGAATACATATTTCACTTAACTCTTAATCGACGGCAGGTTTTTGACATTTTTTATATTACCAAACAGGTGTCCTTACATTTTGGACTATATTGTCTGTTTCCTTTATAGCCCATGTATGTGTGATATATCATTTTTTTTCTACTTTGAATAGGCTTTAAAACTGTGCAGCTTATTTTTGTGAAAATGAAACTTGATAATATTTTAAAAAAAAGAATTTAACAAAACAAAATTATTTTTTTTTAAAGTGTACAAACAGCAATAAGACAAAAAACAAGTATTAAAAACAAAAACATTTTTTCAGACATTTTATTAATCTACATATATTTCTGAAATGAAATATTCAGTTATCAGTCAATTTCTTCAAAAAATAAATGTTTGGTGACTTTTTTTCAAATATGCATATTTTCCTTTAATTATTCACATAAAAAAATTTAATTTTAAGAAAAACGCAAAAAATGTAGAAAAAAAAGTGTTTTTTTTAATTAAAAGAGACATAATGCACGGTGTGTTTTTTGCACTGCCCCTCACTTTTTTGACAAAATGTCAAAAAAGTGAGGGGTATGGCCTTATGCGCGCCTGTGTCGTGAGGCTACCTTGTGTTTTTTCTTGAAAAAGTTGAAAAAAAATGTTTTTTGGTCAGTTTTGAATGTTTTTATATTTTTTTTTTGATTTAGCGAGTGTTAGTTTCATTTTTGTCACTAGATTTAAGTTCTTTTTCCACTAAATAATGAGAATCTGAGTCCATTTTAATGTAGTCAAAGTGACTGACAAAACGTAAACAAATCAAAATGGCGTTCGGTGCCTGTCAACTGATAGTGTTATTTTATTTGCGAGAAATTGTAGTTAAATAAAAAATAAATAAATATTTTTTATTAGAAAGCATTAGAATGCATTTTTTTAATAAAAATATTACATTTGTAATAAAAAAATATTTAAAAAAATAATATTTTTCATGGTTTGACTTTATGGATCACCAGAGTCACATTTTATTGTATGCCGTTTGTTGGGAGTTAAAAATTGAATATGCAAGGTTGTAGATATTTTATTTTTCCCAATATAAGAAAACTGTAAGCTGTAAGACATTGATGAAATTATTTTTAAAAAAGTTACATTTTTATATATATATATATATATATTGCATCTCTGATGCCAATTAAGACATCTTACTGAATGACTTGTATGAAGCAATGAATCCCAATCCTGTGATTATAAAATCTGATGTAAATGTAATGAAAACAGAATTGTTTGATGATATAATTTCTCCAGCAGGTAATGTACAATACCGTCCTATTAGTGGTGCTCTAATATTTTGACCATCATAAATGCTAACATAATCATAGCCACATTCTGTACTCAGTATGTCAAATCTATAAGAGAAGAAAAAAACAAAACAAGAATTTAAACAAAAACATATAAAAATATACTAAAAAAGTGAGGAGTTTTTTTTTGTTTTTTTACTTTAATATAAAAAAAAAAAAAAGATTTTGAGATAATGTTTGTATGGATAATTTGATATCTGCTGAAATGTACAGGGCTGTGCCATACTATAGCTCAAAGGGTTGTAAACTATTTGTTTGCAGCCTCTCAGGGTAGGCAGAATCTATGCCATGTTAAGGTTCAAAAGGGTGTATACTATTAGATTGCAGCCTCTCAGGGTAGGCAGAATCTGGCTTAAAGACAGAACTAAAAAAGATGAAATTTCTGATGAGAAAAAAAAGATGGTTTGATTGAATGCACAGTTTCAAGCTACTTCATGAAGAAAAAACATTCTTGTTGTATGACTGTGTTCTGTGATATTACTTAAGGATAATAGTTGTTTGAAACATTTTTAAAAAATCTGAAATGTTCATTTTCCACTGAATTGTTGGAAAAATCTTAAATACTAATGAGCATGAGTATTAAAGGTATTTAAATAGATTTTGAATGATGGAAAGAAAGGGAGTGAAGATATTCATGAGGGGTTTAAGTGCCCACCAATATCTATCCTGCGGAGTATAATCCAGCAACGTAAGAAAAAAAATGTTTGTATACAATAATAATAATGTCCCAAAAACTTAGTTCAAGATTCATGGATACTACTCATAGATAAAAAAGGGAACAATTTAAACAGCTAAAAATTGCAGACTAAAAGTTTTCTGCACATTTCATTACCCTCTTATTAAAAGTAATGACTGAAAATTAAGGCTGTGCATATTTTACAACTAAATAACTAATCATTATAATTATATATTATATTATAAGTATACATATGGGTAATGACTCATCTTCAGATTTTGGAATATATCAATACAGAAATGCTGAGGCTATTTGAGCAGATGTGCTTGGCTACTCAACATTTGTCCATCTAGGATATTCGGACATATGTCCGTCCATGTGCACTATTAGCAGATATGTCCCTCTATGGGGTTGCTCACAGTGTACTAATATAAAATTCCATTAACTGGTTGATTTTCATTTCAAATTTAAATTTTTGCATGAAAAACATTTTTTTTATTGATGTTACTTTCTTAGACAGAAGTTTTAATGAAAAAATGGCTGATTTCACACATATTTACCAATGTATCTTTACTATTCATTCAAAAGTTTATAGCAGCTGCAAATTGCTTATAATTATAAGAGATTTTTTTCGTATTTGTATGTCCAACTAAGACAAAAGAGGATTCACAATCACACTACTTATACCAAAAAAACATTTATAAATATGTATTAATAATAACCAAAAATTTACCAAGTAATTATTTATTGTTTTTATAATTGCTTTTATTTTTTAAAAATATGCATTATATTTTATTTCAGTAAAAAATTTTTTGACATAGCATAGTTTTTTTTTTAGGTATTAAATACATAGAAAGCTAAAAAGCATTTTGATTAGCTGGATCTAGAAGAGCAAAGCAATGGAGGATTCACTTTTTCCAAATTATTTTGAATAGACACTACATACAGAAATAAGCCTGAATTTCCCAAAAAATGCAGATAACTTTATGAAGAGCCATTATTACTGATATGCAAACTAGGTGACTGAATATTTGGACTTCTGTTGCCTTTATACAAGTGTCTAGCTTCTCTAGCATGGCATGATTTAACAGAAGGAAATTTG
Source organism: Bulinus truncatus (assembly GCA_021962125.1). Classification (NCBI taxonomy): domain Eukaryota; kingdom Metazoa; phylum Mollusca; class Gastropoda; family Planorbidae; genus Bulinus; species Bulinus truncatus. The sequence goes on along the minus strand of JAGDYQ010000003.1, from coordinate 13,690,639 downwards.
GTTAAAGGGGCCCCTCTTGTTTAAGACAAGGGGTGACCATGACAGTATTTTTGCATATGGATCAAATGTAACCTAGCCTACAGCCTAAAATGTTCCCAAGCTGTGGGGCCCACCCAAATGTCACTCTGTTTGGTACCCTTAAAGCTACTTTCGGCGTGTGCCCTCAGAAATTTAAGAATGGCTCTAAAGTCTAGTTTTACAGATTTTTACTAATGTTGTAAGAAATAACGATCATGAAATATATAATTATCTTTTCACTGAAAAAAAAAAGATGATACTAGTATAAAATGAAACACCAGTAGCTATGGTTCCAAGGAACGGGACTCCGTATTATTTTTTTCCGGGGTCCAACTATAGATGCGCATGCCCTCTAGCCGGACTTTATTTTTTACCGCTGTGATGTACGCATGCGCGATAGCTGGACTCCGATTTTATTTCGGAGTCCGGCTATAGATATTGCTCCTAACCCTAACCTTAACCCTAGCCCCGAAAACAAAAAATATGCATCTATAGCTGCACCCGGAAAAAAATAATACGGAGTTCCCGTTCCTTGGAACCGTAGCCACTTCGAATGAAATAATACAAGAATTTGCGGTAATATCACAATATAGCGATCAAAACTATTTTGATAAATATTATTGATACATTAACTCTAAAAACATTCCCTTTGTTCCGATGATTTCTAAATAAAGTCTATACCTAGAAATTTATTTTAATATGCCATGTTATTCTAAATTTTAGATTTATCAGTGCATTGCCAATGTTTATTATCCAAAGTTTCTCCGCTCACAGAGTTACATTTGTTTGCAAGGCTGCCAGATATTTGAAAACTATATACGCCATATAAAAGAATTATTCTTATTTAATTTATATCATGTCTGTGGTACAAATAAATCTTAATCAAATATAATTTTAAATATTAAGTATTTTAGTAACATCATTTCCCAATAATCGAAACAAAATTGTACTCACTTTAAAGACAGGATAAAATTTTCATACGTCGTTATTTGCCAGGAACAATTTTCATTGTTTAAATATTGCGATGGATAATTCGGACTTTTTATTTCACCAGTTGTGGTATTGAAAACATAGTTGCAACCTATAGCAAGATAACATTAGTACAAAATTTAAGCACAATTTATTGATATAGTCTTCAGTATATTGCCAGATGTGAAACAACGCGACGATTTTTTGAAAAAGAAAATCTGTTATCGAGGCATTTTTGAAACAGTTTTCCAGAGTATGGTGTTAATAAAACTTTATAGCCTAACTAGACGCCTCAGACTTGTTTACTCAAGAGACTGGGGTCGATAAATTTCAATTTATTAGAAATTTCTTTGCTTTGTAATTAAAAAAAATGTGCAAATTTTATATTCGTGAACCAGTACATATTGGACTACATGTCATATTTGGTCGCTAGTATGTTTTTTTTTAACTTTATGCAGCACAGAGTGACACATGTAACAATAACTAGGCCTATAGGTCAATAACAAAAATAGTCTCTTTTTGAATAAGAAAAAAATAAATTAGTCATTGCTTATTAGTCATTAACAATAATCATTGCTTGCTAGACATTTATAATAATCATTGCTTATTCGTCATTTATAATAATCATTGCTTATTAGTCATTTATAATAGTTGTCAATGTATCGATTATTTTATTGTGATCTCAGCGACTATTACAATGGATACACACTATCACGTTCACTCACAAATCACAAAAACTTCGGTAGCCGTGGTTCATATATTAATATAGAAATCCACAACTTGAACAGTGAACATTATTAAATGTACAAATCTCCAAATAGCCTAACATAGAAATCCACAACATGAAAAATATTAATATGACAAGCAATATAACATCTCAACAGCTTAATAAATTGAATTCTAACACATTAAATCCAGTGCACACAACATTGTAAAAACACTTCCGATAATCTCTCTGTTCTCATTAACTGTCCTCGCACTAAATGACCTCTTTTGATCTCACTGCTTCATTGTAACACTGTCTGAATCTCTCCATTTCTCTCCCCCTTATTTTGTCCATGCCCACTGTACAACTAGTCACACTTTTTCCCCATGTGCTGCATACATATTTCAACCAGCATTTGACCACCAACCAACAACTCTGACCTTGACACACCTATCTCAACACCTTACCCACATAAGACAATAGTCATTGTTTATTAGTCATTTATAATAGTCATTGCTTACACTAAGGAACACACATTTTTTATCGGTCTGCTACCTGAGAAAAAACATGTCTGTCTGACTAATTCTGACACGTTGATTACAATGGTGTCATCATCAGGTTCTCGAGTTATATGAATTTTATATTTTTGGTAAAATTGCATGTTGTAGCGAGCTATTATAATTGCTTAATAATGTTCTACACTTGCCGTGTTATGTACTTTACCTTTAAATGTTATGGTTTTTTTTTTATTTTAGACAGTATATTAATTTCAAACCAATATGAAGAAAGTTAAAATGGGTTGATTGAATCATCTAGACTATTTCTGTTATATCTGTGGACATTTTACTCCCCGTGATCAGCGGAAACAAATTACAAGAAAAGTGAAGGTTGCCTATCATCACTACTTCGGCGTCAAAATGTGCGATCAAAACAGAACCTGGGCGCCACATATTTGCTGCAGAGTTTGTTATGTCTATGAAGTTGCTGGTCAACGTTATCAAGAACAGAGATCATAAGTGGCGCCTCTGTGGGGATCTTAAAGTAGTTTCCCTTCTTCTTGGATTGCAGCTGGGATACACAAGGTAAATGTGCTTTCTATGCCTATGAAACAGCCGTGATGACGAAAATCATTACATAGTTAAAGAATAGCCAGCAAGAACTGATCATGTACCCGGCAGATACAATGTACATTGTACACCATGATTCTCTTGTTGATCCTACCAAAATACTTCCCCTCTTTACATAAAGTTTGGACTGTTCAAAAATTTGTGAAGGCTCAGGACAAAAATTCGGTTGGCTTTGCGTATCATTAAGAGAAGTTCAAGACCACTCTTACACCAGCAAAGATACGTGCGGGCGTGTTCACCGGACCTCAAATTCGTGAAGTCATTTATGATCCCACCTTTAAGACACAGCTGCCCCATGCTCAGTTGGCAGCGTGGGATGCATTTTCGGCTGTGGTTTCTAACTTTTTGGGAAACCACAGTTCTGAGAACTATGCAGAGTTGGTTGAGAGACTTCTAACAACATACAAGGATATGGGATGCAGAATGTCCTTAAAAATTCACTTTCTGTGCTCCCACCTCAGTTTCTTCCCACCCAATTTAGGTGCAGTCAGCGACGAATTTGGTGAACAGTTTCACCAAGAAATATCAACGATGGAAAACATATATCAAGGGAGGTATGACAGCAGCATGATGGGCGATTTATGTTGGTTTTTACAGCGAGAGTGTGACACTGATTACAAAAGAAAAGCAACATCGTCTAATTATTTCTGACTTCAAAATGCATTGTATTAGGATTACCTGAGGTAATTTGTAAATATGATAAAGCATAGTTGAACATTCTGTTCTATTTCCATGTAAATTGTAGTTACTGTATTGAAATGTAGATGCATTGACATTATATTTCTAATGACCATAAAGCTTTATAATGGTAAATCAAGACATTAACATAGCTTTAAAACCTGACGTGATACACAATTTTCAATGGCATATTTGGAATATAAGTACACTAAATAGATCCTAGGTAGCAAATATGTTGTTCCCTAGTGTTATTAGTCAGTTGAATATAGCTCCTCAATAACTTTAATCCCTTTCTCCTGGGAATTCTCTTCTACCATCTCTTGTCCCCTCCCCCCGCCTTCTTTTTCTCTTTCTCTCCCTTCCCCTCCACCCCCACCTCTCTCTATAACTCATAATTGTGGCTAAATTAAAACACGTTTGACATCAAACACAAAACAAATGATGCCATTACCTTGTTGAGCTTTAAGATATTGACAATGGGAACATCAAAACAAATGATGACATTACCTTGTTGAGCTTTAAGATATTGACAATGGGAACATCAAAACAAATGATGACATTACCTTGTTGAGCTTTAAGATATTGACAATGGGAACATCAAAACAAATGATGCCATTACCTTGTTGAGCTTTAAGATATTGACAATGGGAACATCAAAACAAATGATGACATTACCTTGTTGAGCTTTAAGATGTTGACAATGGGAACATAGGAATAAAACCAACAACCAACAGTTCCATAGGGCTGACATCTTTGTATTGCAGATGACATTTGTCCAACTGCTGAAACAAATGTTCAATAACATATATAAATAACATTAAGAAAAGACTTTTACATACATGTGATAAAAGTAAAAGAAAAATCCTTGGACTTAGCTCATACACAGATTTATAGACATCATATTGAATAAATAAAATTGCTGGTGCCCAATGAATAGAGTTTGAACGAAGCACAAAGTGTACAATATCTTAATTTTAAAATTTGTCCATATCATCAGTACAAAATATACAATTGGGAAACTCAGTCCTTTATTTAGTCATTATAATTTCTATAAATAATTGTATGATCTAAGCCATTGATTCTCAAAAATTGTTCGCCTATCGCCCTTTTTTTCAATAAAACAATAGATCATCCCCCCCCTCGTCTAACCTGTAAATCAATACATGTATTTTATAAACAAATAAGAAAGAGACATTTTAAAAAACTAGTTTCTTGAGTAAACAATTCACTCAAATGTATAAATTGAAACATTTTACTGCTAATAAAAGAAGAAAAATCTTTAGAGCATGATAAAACAAAAAAATGATTTAATATTATAAAACCGCGGTTCTCAATCGGTGGTACGCGTAGGTTAATGGGTACGGAATGGTTCATACAGGGGGTACTCAGCGATATATCCTTGCGTTTAAAAAACTACATAGAGTCTAAAGATAGTCACCAGTTCGCTGCTAACTCATCAGCAAACCAAGTGCCCAAGTGTCACACTGGAAAGTTAAGCACATTTCGCATGGGCCTACATAATTTTGAATCTTCAAGCGTACATTTCGCTTTGACCTGCGCTCCGCTGACCACATCTCTTGTTGACCCTTGAAGGGGTGGGGATGAGGGGAACATAATATGGGGGTAACTGTGGTATTGAAGGGGACTGCGATCTTAACAGTTACTTTAAAATTGCTTTTACCTTTCATTGTAATTAATCAATCAACATATGTTTTTTTTACACAAAAAACCCACTTTATTTAATAACACATACTACTATACCATTAATACATGAAATAAATATTTTTCCCATTTGCATTCATCGCCCTCCTTGGTTTAGCTGATCGCCCTCCTTGGTTTAGCTGGTCACCCTCCTTGGTTTAGCTGATCGCCCTCCTTGGTTTAGCTGGTCGCCCTCCTCGGTTTAGCTGATCGCCCTCATTGGTTTAGCTGGTCGCCCTCCTTGGTTTAGCTGGTCACCCTCCTTGGTTTAGCTGATCGCCCTCCTTGGTTTAGCTGGTCGCCCTCCTCGGTTTAGCTGATCGCCCTCATTGGTTTAGCTGGTCGCCCTCCTTGGTTTAGCTGGTCGCCCTCCTTGGTTTAGCTGATCGCCCTCTTTGGTTTAGCTGATCGCCCTCATTGGTTTAGCTGATCGCCCTCCTTGGTTTAGCTGATCGCCCTCCTTGGTTTAGCTGGCCGCCCTCCTTGGTTTAGCTGATCGCCTTCTAACTGAAACAAAAATCTTCTATTGCCCCTCTAAATGGTTTCATCAACCCTCGAATTTTCCTTTATTTTCCGTTTGTTTCTTAGATGATTACAAATCTCGTGCTAGTCATTTACCTCTGCTTGAGTAATTAGGTGAAGATGGCCGGCACATCAAAATACAAATGTAGATCACTTTCTTATCCCTCTTCCAAGTAGTTGCACTCTGCTTCTCTGTCATCTTCGATGTTGGTGGTGATTTTCAAAATGAGGCACTGGTCTAGTAGGTGATACAGATTTGGATATTTGGTATGTTTTTTTGATTATCAGAGAACTCAGAAGCAGGAGTAACAGTCTGAGGTGTTATAGTTACTCTCTTCAAATCATTGCACCAACGAATGGTATTGGTACACATGAGCCTTTCAACCTTGATCTAAGATTGCTAGCAAAAGGTTTCCAAGAAAAATGTACAGCTCTTATTGTTTCATGGTCACCTTTCTGTACCAATAGAGCTCAAATGATTTTCTTGTCAATGAAGTCATTATTTTTCGATGAGATGTTTCAGTAAGCTCAAAGCTAATGTAGCAAAAACGTCTGGATGATTCATACACTTTCTTAAATTGTTCGTGCTAAATATGTGCTAAATATTAATAGCTTTTAAACATTTTAAAATAACTAATTAAAGTATATTATTACGATTAGACCAAAAATTGCTAGAGTAACAAATTTAATTGAAATGTCGGCTTTATATAGGCCTATATAACATAATTTAGTTATGACAAAACTTAATGCCGTTGCTACACAACAAAAGCCCTGATGCTCAACTTCTATGGATGGTTGTATCTATTCCGCTAATACCATAGTAATGTAAAATGTAATTGTTAAAATTTATTTAGTCTTGAATTGATATTTTTTCAAATAAAGGATATTTAGCAATTGATTATATTCAAATAATGGCTATTGAATTTTAAAATATGAAAAAAAATGTGTAAAATGTCACATTTCTACGTATTACTGAAATACTGCGGGGGGGGGGGGGAGGTTGATGGGGTTAGACAAAATTTGAAGTAAGCGACATCGAGTTATTAAAAAAAAAATAGCAAACATCCCATGCCTAAAAATCTATTAATGGAATGATTCATCGGAATCAAGAATGGATACTTTCTGCTGGTATGGAATGGGAGGATTTTTAACCTAATTTCGGATTCCAAAATCGATTCCTGGCGTCATTTGTAACAATGTGTTGCACATAAACTGTCTTCTGTGAGCGTATTGGTGAAATATGTGATATCTCCTGTCCTCATTTTGGTGCACTATTTTGACCACGTTGTTTTAATTTGACATCAATACATTTATAACATGCAACGACATCAATGCACAGCTGGACACAGCACATTACAAGATCGGTGCCACGTGACATTAGTATCTTAGTTTACCTCATGACATCACCACGGTGTACGTCAATCAGTGATACAATTCGTATGCGTGTAAATATTTCGTAATTTGTCACTTGACATTATTTGTTTACATAAGGATATCCATATGTTGTCATATGTTATTGTTAAGATTGCAGTCCGTTATAATACCCCACAGTTACCCCCATAACATGTTCCCCTCATCCCACCCTATGGGTCAACAAGAGCTGTGGTCAGCGAAGCTCAGATCAAAGCTACCCTTTGCTCGGGAGATGGACAAAGTGCATCGTCTCTCCTGGGGTCACTGACCAACAAAAAGAAAGCGCTACTGAGCTAAGGGAAAACATCTCAGTCAGTCTTTGATGTCCAAAACACCTCACCCCCTACCCTACCCCCCTCTCAACACAATTCTTGTTAGAAATTATTGTGACGCCTTTACTTCCTCGCCAAGTAAGCACCCTGTGCTACTGCTCTATATGGTGGCACCATGTGTTACTGCTCTGTATGGTGGCACCCTGTGCTACTGCTCTGTATGGAGGCACCTTGTGCTACTGCTCTGTATGGTGGCACCCTGTGCTACTGCTCTGTATGGAGGCACCCTGTGCTACTGCTCTGTATGGTGGCACCCTGTGCTACTGCTCTGTATGGTGGCACCCTGTGCTAATGCTCTATATGTTGGCACCCTGTGCTACTGCTCTGTATGGTGGCACCCTGTGCTACTGCTCTGTATGGTGGCACCCTGTGCTAATGCTCTATATGTTGGCACCCTGTGCTACTGCTCTATATGGTGACACTTTGTGCTACTCCTCTTGTTTTTAACTATGATTGGTTTAATACCTAGTATATCGATTTTTTTCTGCTATGAAATTTAGAACTGTTCAATTTTGTATCACCTCTTAAATGGTGTCATCTGGTGCGATAAATATTGTTTAGTATGCTTGAGGGTGTGGTGACCGGTTAATTGCGAATTAAATAGTCAAGAGTCTACTGTGCAAGTAAGATATGCACAAATACATACATAGAACATTGCAGAGGGACCAATTCAATTTTATTGCTCAAGGGCCTAGAATTTCTCTCTTGAGACCCGTTATCTGGACGGGACGTACATATCTATAAAAAAAAATAACTTTTTTGTAATTTTAATCGTTTGTGGATTCTTTAATAAAAATTTTATAAAATTATTTTTTTTTTTTTTTTTTTACTTGTTAGTACATTTTTTATAAATGTATATTGTAATCTATTTTTCCTTTATGTGTAATTTATGCGTGTATTTATTCAAGTAGACTATGGTATAGAAAAAATTCCACAAAGTCTTAGGTGTAAAGCAATGAAAATTAGATACTCTACTTTTAACATCAAATCTCATTTCCTGACCCCCCCCCTCCCCTCCCCCCAATTCTTCTTACTGCAAATGACAAATCATAATATTTCCCAGAAACTGTGTTAGTTTCAATTTCAGCTTACGTTTCACGACACTAAAGCATACAATCAAGTCTCAAAGGCATCGTGTGACACGTTAGAAATGGTTCCAAAGAATTCAATTACACATGTTGTTGTGTAAACTATCTGTTACTTGCAGCACGCAGTCAGATGACAGTTTTAAAGGGAAAAAAATGAAAAAAAAAAACAACATCAAAAGTGAACAGCCTTGTCCACAATTGGTTACAATTAAATATTTAAATCAAAAAATAGTGTTTCCACGGTCAGCCTACATAACTACAAAACATTTTTACTACAAGGAAGTAAAATCTTTAAACATTTTTTTGGTACAAAATCACGACACTGAAGTACCACATTTACTTATTGCTAATTTGTTCTAGCCACCCAGAGATGTACTAGACACACATAGTTGTACAAGACGCACGGAGCTGTACCAGACACCCAGAGCTGTACTAGACACACACAGCTGTACTAGACACCCAGAGCTGTAATAGACATCCAGAGCTGTACTAGACACCAACAGCTGTAATAGACATCCAGAGCTGTAATAGACACCCAGAGCAGTAATAGACACCCAGAGCTGTAATAGACATCCAGAGCTGTACTAGACACCCACAGCTGTAATAGACATCCAGAGCTGTAATAGACACCCAGAGCTGTAATAGACATCCAGAGCTGTAATAGACATCCAGAGCTCTAATAGACATCCAGAGTTGTACAAGACACCCAGAGCTGTAATAGACATCCAGAGCTGCAATAGACATCCAGAGCTCTAATAGACATCCAGAGTTGTACAAGACACCCACAGCTGTAATAGACATCCAGAGCTGTAATAGACATCCAGAGTTGTACAAGACACCCAGAGCTGTAATAGACACCCAGAGCTGTAATAGACATCCAGAGCTGTAATAGACATCCAGAGCTGTAATAGACACCCAGAGCTGTAATAGACATCCAGAGTTGTAAAAGACACCCAGAGCTATAATAGACATCCAGAGCTGTAATAGACATCCAGAGTTGTACAAGACACCCACAGCTGTAATAGACATCCAGAGCTGCAATAGACATCCAGAGTTGTACAAGACACCCACAGCTGTAATAGACACCCAGAGCTGTAATAGACATCCAGAGTTGTACAAGACACCCAGAGCTGTAATAGACACCCAGAGCTGTAATAGACATCCAGAGCTGTAATAGACATCCAGAGCTGTAATAGACGCCCAGAGCTGTAATAGACATCCAGAGCTGCAATAGACATCCAGAGCTGTAATAGACATCCAGAGTTGTAATAGTCATCCAGAGTTGTACAAGACACCCACAGCTGTAATAGACATCCAGAGCTGTAATAGACATCCAGAGTTGTACAAGACACCCACAGCTGTAATAGACACCCAGAGCTGTAATAGACATCCAGAGTTGTACAAGACACCCAGAGCTATAATAGACATCCAGAGCTGTAATAGACATCCAGAGCTGTAATAGACATCCAGAGTTGTACAAGACACCCACAGCTGTAATAGACATCCAGAGCTGCAATAGACATCTAGAGTTGTACAAGACACCCACAGCTGTAATAGACACCCAGAGCTGTAATAGACATCCAGAGTTGTACAAGACACCCAGAGCTATAATAGACATCCAGAGTTGTACAAGACACCCAGAGCTGTAATAGACACCCAGAGCTGTAATAGACATCCAGAGCTGTAATAGACATCCAGAGCTGTAATAGACACCCAGAGCTGTAATAGACATCCAGAGCTGCAATAGACATCCAGAGCTGTAATAGACATCCAGAGCTGTAATAGTCATCCAGAGTTGTACAAGACACCCACAGCTGTAATAGACATCCAGAGCTGTAATAGACATCCAGAGTTGTACAAGACACCCACAGCTGTAATAGACACCCAGAGCTGTAATAGACACCCAGAGCTGTAATAGACACCCAGAGCTGTAATAGACATCCAGAGCTGTAATAGACATCCAGAGCTGTAATAGACACCCAGAGCTGTAATAGACATCCAGAGCTGCAATAGGCATCCAGAGCTGTAATAGACATCCAGAGCTGTAATAGACACCCAGAGCTGTAATAGACATCCAGAGCTGCAATAGGCATCCAGAGCTGTAATAGACATCCAGAGCTGTAATAGACATCCAGAGTTGTACAAGACACCCACAGCTGTAATAGACACCCAGAGCTGTAATAGATATCCAGAGTTGTACAAGACACCCACAGCTGTAATAGACACCCAGAGCTGTACTAGACATCCAGAGCTGTACTAGACACCCAGAGCTGTAATAGACATCCAGAGTTGTACAAGATACCCAGAGCTGTAATAGACACCCAGATCTGTAATAGACACACAGAGTTGTACTAGACACACATAGATGTAAGAGTAGTACAAGAAACACAGGGCTGTACTTGAAACATAGAGCTGTACTAGACACACATCGCTGTAATAGACACAAAGAGGTATACACATATGACACTCGTCCCAGTTCCCAGCATACAATTAAGGCCATTTCTGCCCATTATCATAATAAAAGATCAAATATCAATTTTTTAGGAAAAAAAAATTTTCTGACCCTTCTAATTCCGAGGAGCCATTTCATTGGCTTTCAGACTTCACTACAGTTATAATTTAAAGTTCACTGCAATTTAATATATATATATATATATATATATATATATATATATATATATATATATATATATATATATATATATATATATATATATTTATTCATTTCCAGAGTGCGTTAAATCGAAAGCGGAAAACAAGAATTCAAAATGGTGTCTTTGCCCGTGTCTCGATTCGAATGTTCTTTTTGAAAAATCAACAGTTTTAAATAGTTTCTGTGGTTTTTATTATGAAATGTAAAAGTCCCCAATATTAAAAATTAATAATTAACATATAGTATCATTCAAATTATTGTAGTTTTTATTACGACAGAGCATTTTAACATCGTCAAACGTAAACAATAGTAATAATCGAAAATCTCCGACATCGGCGACGATAAGACTAGTGACCGCGTTTTCGTATCTAATTTCGTAAATAAAGTTCTTTTTTAAAAGTCGATATAATATTGAAAAAAAAAGAAATTCTGCAAATTTCTATTCAAATTAAGTTCTCAGCTTTTACAATATTTAATTTTTTAAAATAAATCCGGCTTTGAATTATTTTACATTGCAAAATAAGAATATAGGCCTAAAACTAGGTCAAAATTAAGTGAAAACATAACCAAGCAAATTTTTTTTTCAATAGTACATTAAAATTGTAGCTTAGTTTGTGTGGCATGCTGGCAGGATGACTCATTTTTATGCTGACTATATCCAGGTTCGATTCCTCCCGGGGCCTTTTTTATTATTTTTTTTTCAGAATATATCCCTTTAGTTGTTTTAATGAAAAGTAACTAATTAGATCTCTTTGACATTTTTTTTAAATTGAAATAATGTTTCCTTTAGGATGTAGTAATAAAAAGAAGCAACAACTAATTAGATTTTTAATTATTTCATAACTTAAAAAAAAATAATAATTTTGAAAATATGTACCAAAGCTGAACACAGAGGCGTAACAGGGGAGGTACAAAATCGAAAGTCCCGCCGGGCTCCTGCTTGAGGGGAGCCCTTAAAATTATTTTTTACATTAAATATTAAGTACATAAGCTCATGTCATGGTATCGAATGTCAAAATGCAAGGCCCCCCAAATCCTAGGTTCGGCAATGGCTTTACCATAATAGTCTATCTTCCTGCAAAGGCTTTGCAGGGTACAGCTACTATTAAATAAAAAACAAGTTTCACCGAAGTGTCACAGAAAGTAAAAACTTATCATATTCCCTTGTCAAAAGCTGTTTGATTCTATACGAGCACAGATTACATGTGTAACTTTTCATAAATAGTTGGTCAGTCAATGAAGTAAACACTAAGTTTCGAACATTACACACACACATTACATACACATTACACACATTACATACACATTACACACACATTACATACACATTACATACACATTACATACACATTACACACATTACATGAACATTGCACACACATTACATTAACATTACACACACATTACATACACATTACACACACATTACATACACATTACACACATTACATGAACATTGCACACACATTACATAAACATTACACACACATTACATACACATTACACACACATTACATAAACATTACACACATTACATTCACATTACACACATTACACGCACATTACATACACATTACACACACATTACACACACATTACATACACATTACACTCATTACATACACATTAAACACACATTACATACACATTGCACACACATTACACACACATTACACACATTACATACACATTACACACACATTACATACACATAACACACACATTACATACACATTACACACATTACACACATTACATACACATTACACACACATTACATACACATTACACACACATTACATACAATTACACACATTACATACACATTACATACACATTACACACATGACACAACATTGCACACACATTACACACACATTACATACACATTACATACACATTACAAACACATTACATACACACACATTACATTAACATTACACACACATTACATACACATTACATACACATTACACACACATTACATACACATTACACACATTACATGAACATTGCACACACATTACATAAACATTACACACACATTACATACACATTACACACACATTACATAAACATTACACACATTACATTCACATTACACACATTACACGCACATTACATACACATTACACACACATTACACACACATTACATACACATTACACTCATTACATACACATTAAACACACATTACATACACATTGCACACACATTACACACACATTACACACATTACATACACATTACACACACATTACATACACATAACACACACATTACATACACATTACACACATTACACACATTACATACACATTACACACACATTACATACACATTACACACACATTACATACAATTACACACATTACATACACATTACATACACATTACACACAAGACACAACATTGCACACACATTACACACACATTACATACACATTACATACACATTACAAACACATTACATACACATTGCACACACATTACATACACATTACACACACATTACATACACATTACACACATGACACAACATTGCACACACATTACACACACATTACACACACATTACACACACATTACACACACATTACACAAACATTACACACACATTACACACACATTACATACACATTACATATACATTACATACACATTACATACATATTACACACATTACATACACATTACACACACATTACATACACATTACATACACATTACACACATTACACACACATTACAACATGTCAATAACAACACACTAGAATCTGCAGCTTATTTTTTGTCAATGATACTAGGTGAAAAACAAAAACTGTATCAAAGAATTATAAATGTAATTGAATTGACTTACTTTGAAACTGATCTTTTCGTCAAGCTACATGTCAAATATATTATCAGAATACTTTATTTCTGAGAGTAATTCACTTTTAAATGACTGTTGGTCTGATACAAATAATCTGGAACTTCACTGTAACAATATATTCTGACACAATAAAACTCTTCTGGCAGAGACACGCATGTTTAGCATAAGTCCAATCGCCAAGTCTTCTCTAAAGGTCGTCACGGTATGTTGATTAAATATAATCAGCCATTTTTTTTTACCTGGTTACGTTATGAAAATACCCTTGTTTAAAAAAAAACGCAAGCCCACAGTTCTTTATCTACTGAACATCAAATAGTGTCATTTACACCAGGTCGTTCTTGAGAGTGTGTGTGTGTGTGGGGGGGGGGGGGTCAACAGACTTAAAGATAATTCGGGACCCTAGGAGAGCATTAGGTTTAATAATTTTGGAAGTGTATGTGTGTGTTAGGTAGGGAAGGGGGCAGAAGCTGTTACCTAATTTATTTAATCATAATAATGGCTATGTGTTTATAAAATGATAACAGGAAAGCTATAAAAACAGAAATCCAAATCCATTAATTCATGGTTGCGCATATAGTCCGTTAATTCCAATCTTTAGGAAATTTCAGTGATTCCTAGAGTGAGTTATATCGCCTCAGTGATTCCTAGAGTGAGTTTTATCGCCTCAGTGATTCCTAGAGTGAGTCATATCGCCTCAGTGATTCCTAGAGTGAGATATCGCCTCAGTGATTCCTAGAGTGAGTTATATCGCCTCAGTGATTCCTAGAGTGAGTTATATCGCCTCAGTGATTCCTAGAGTGAGATATCGCCTCAGTGATTCCTAGAGTGAGTTATATCGCCTCAGTGATTCCTAGAGTGAGATATCGCCTCAGTGATTCCTCGAGTGAGTTATATTGCCTCAGTGATTCCTAGAGTGAGTTATATCGCCTCAGTGATTCCTAGAGTGAGTTATATCGCCTTAGTGATTCCTAGAGTGAGTTATATCGCCACCACTCAAAAGGCTGGTGGTAGATTTTTTTTTATCTAGCGGGTGAAGAGATTACACAGCTTAAAAATTTAATGGAAAAAAAAATATAAAGTATTTTTATACAATTGTTTAATAATTACATAGAATGGTTGTCAGTGCTGTTATATATTACTATCTCTCTCACTATACACTATGACTGAATCTCAATAAAATACTGCAAGTCAGTTTTACTCAAATATGATACCTTATTTAATATAACACAATATAAATCACATAAAAATACCAAGGAGTTTGAGAAGAATTCTCTATTCTTTTTTTTTTTTGCAACCGTCAGAGTGTCACAATATTTTTCTACCCTTCGTTCAATACCAAATTCATTTGGTGCGCTATCACTGGGAATTCTCTGTAACATCTACCTTGACACTATTCTTTATAGTCTATCTATTTATCTATCTATCTAACAATATGTCTGTCTATCTATATACTTTCAATGTCCTTACAATGGTTCAAGAGCACTTATTTTAGGTACCCCAAACTGACGAAAAACAGCGATTTTCGTACATGAAAATCATTTTATGCCTATTTTCAACTTCAGATTGTATAATGAAATACCAATATTATTCTATCATAAAATATATAACTTAAAGGCTTATTATAAGCACCTTCATTATATGATTGTTTTGTTTTGATTTTCGATATTTTAATGACCGAAATCTTTAATTGAATGTACCCACCATCTCTGTTTTTTTTGTTGCGACTGACGCGTACATTTCCTACCCCCATATGATAAATTTATCGGGCGAATTCGCGCCAATTAATCAATTATATAAAGGTTTATATCATTGTATTTAGGAATAACAGCTCTTTATAACTATGTCTTTAAATTTAGGAATAATAGAAAATATATGTGTTTATTTTAAGTTTTAAAAAGTATTTTAAATATTTTTTGTAGAAATCTTTAATTTGGATAAAATATTTAAATCAATCATTAGAAAACTGAACTTTTTCCCTATAAAAATGTTATAAATACAATTGCGCCCGATTATTGGCGCAAATTCGCCGCGCCCTTTAAAACGCCCTGTAATTATACATTTTTTTTCCCGGCGCGATGGCCGAAGCGACGGATTTTCAGTCTCTGGCTACTCATTGTGCTTTAGAAAAAAAATATTTTTAGGGCTTAATCGAATATCAGAGGTAAGTAAAACCATCGCAAAATAAAGTAAAATAGCATACTTATCAATATATTGCAAAAAATATGTTTCTGTGTAATAATAAACTAGCTATAAATTATTTTTAGGATGATTATATTTACTGTGATTTGCGAGTGAATCTCTCGAAGTCTGAAATCACCCCCTACATACTTTGAACAATAACCCAATTTTTTCTCGCGAATGAAAAACGTTAATGTTTATTTTTTCAAATCTATAACATGTTAAAATATTTACAAAGTTATAAAAAATGAGGGAAAACTATTTTATTAAAGTTATTTCGATTTTTCAAAAATGGTCGAGAAATCAAAAGTTGAATTGTCTCGCCGGAAAAAAAAAACAAACAAATAAACTATTGAGACTAAGACTAACTTTGCCGTGTTTGAATTTAAATTATATTAATGAATGAAATATTAGATTCTATCTACTGTTCATGATAAAATCTCAATGGGAATGTTTAATTGCAATGTATACTACATACTGATATGTTTAAATATAGGTTAATATAATAGTTATAATGTATCTCTATACTTATAAGACGCATTTGCTGTCTGTCTGTCTGTCTGTTCCCTTATAACTCAAGATCCAGACAACCAGATAACGTGAAATTTGGTACACATACACATAATTACATGGGGAAGGTCATGGGACAGGTTTCTTACTCTAAAAATGCATAGTTCCACAAACTAATAGTAGACCCTACTCCATTTGTCAAGAACTGTAGGAGACAGGTATCTGGTGGAAAGGGCAGGGGATCACTTGTCAAACTATCACAGTCAATGCAAGATGTGCTGTTTCTCAGTGAAATTGTTGAATGTAATTCAAATATTTTAGTCAGTGTTGTGTTCAACACATATGGCAATACAGGACATAATATACTGTCTTCCAGTTAATTTGCTAGAGAACTGATGAAAAAGCTATAAATAAAATGATAATAGATTTTTTGTTGCATGTGAAGAATTAAGATAAAATCATCACATAACTTTTCCAAATAACTTCAACACTGGTTATGTACACAAACAACTTTGATGTCATGTTAAAGTTCAAAAAGCTACCAAAATGAAAGCATAGATAGCATTATTACATGGCATATACTGATTTTTAAATGTCTATTTAATAATTCATCTAATTCTTAAATAGAATACTTATTGGCCCCAGCAAGAAATAATACCAATTAATAATTCAGGGATTTCTCTATCATTTCACTGAATAAATCATAGTTAAATAAAAGAAAAAATAAATTTCAATTAAGACATATGTATATGTTACAAATGATAAAGATTTTGAACTAAAGAATACTTGAGACAATATCCACAAAGAAGTAAAGAACAGTGATTTTGTTAAAATTTATATACATGTACTGGTAAAATTATTTTAATATTATATATAATGTAGTACTTGTTTATAATTATTCTTCAACTAGTGTTATTAAAATTGTGTTGAGCACTCACAGGACCTATTTACTGTTTATTTTTTGTGTGGAAAAAGATGATAAAATCATGTTGTATTATATATTTATTACTTAGAGTTAAAGAAGATGTAAATTGAAAAAAATTTTTAGCTTTAGATGACATTCATATTAATTGTCATAATTGTGCTTATGGCATTTATTTAAAAATGAGTGGATATATCTCTTTAAGTTTTTTCAAAAATAAAATCATTTGATCATGTTAAATAGTTCAGTTATTATAGACAATTGAATGTGCTTCACTTTGATATAAAGTTATTTATTTTAAAGATACATTTGAATTTTTTATGATTTTTTTAGTATGGTGCATTTTTTGCTTTTTTTTGTACACATGATAAGTATTCATGCTTGTCTAACCCGCCGAGGTTATAGAAACAGTTGAATTCTACACTTCATCTGCCCCGATGGCATGGCCCGTTAGGGCTAAGAAGGGAACTTTACTTACTTTTACTTTACTTGTCTAACCCATTGTTTTTTAATTTTAAAATATAATGTTTAAATATTTCCATTGTTCACACTTTACTCTTTAAAATAATACCATAATCATTTTTGTGGGTTTACTAGACTTTTAAATATAAGCATTTAAAAAATGCCAATTTTCATTTTTTTTACCTCCCTTTTAAATTTTACAAAAAGCTGTGTTGTCCCATATTTGACCCAAAAAACATAGCTTTCCAATTTCTAAAAGTTCTTGAAAAAATTGAGTATGTGGTTTACATACTAGTGTCTGATTTCCTTAAATATGTCCTTTCTAAGAGCAAAATCTTTTGGAATATTTACCCCCAAAGTGGGCTTTTTAGCATGTTGAAAATTATCTTTAAAATTGGACAAGTGAAAAAAATTCATAACTTCCTTAAATTTTGACATATATAGACAAATTTGGTATCAATCATCTTAAAACGACCCATATTTTGTAGCCAAAGTGTAATAATTATTTTTAAAGGAAAAATCAGTTTGGGGTACATAATTATTTAAATAGCCGAATTTCTGAATTGAATAATGGATTGTGATAATAATTAATAACAATTTGGATAGTTTGGAAAACGTTTACCATGTACCGCGATGCAATATTTTAATTGATTCACCTCAACTGAGGTGTGTGTGTTTGTCACAAAACACGTGACCTGATCTATCAGTAACTACTCAGTGCTGACTTCTGCCGTTGTCTAGAGTAAGAGGTTAGTCAATGCAGTTGAACGGTTATTTATATTTTACCAGTATGTGATTCAAGCAAACAATAATGAAATCTGAAGATTTGTTGAGTTGAAAAGAACATTTATTTACTTATGTACACATTTATGGTTTTCTCTCTCAAGCTTCCAATTTGTTCTTCCATTTAACACTATCCTCTCTATTGTTTTTGTCTTCACGATATCCCTGAAGGCAACGCCAAAGAATGCCTGATTTAAAACTTCAGTGCGAATTTCAAGTACACTTAGTTCCTTCAACCATCAACTGCTAAAAAGAATAGTTTATACCGGCTTTTAGTGAGGTTCTAAACACTGTTTTACACAAACCGGCTTTTAGAGAGGCTTTAAATACTGTTTTACACAAACCGGCTTTTAGTGAGGTTCTAAATACAATTTAAGACAAACCGGCTATTAGTGAGGTTCTAAATACTGTTTTACACAAACCGGCTTTTAGTGAGGTTCTAAATACTATTCTACTGTTCTACACAACCCGGCGTTCGATATTGTTGAACATATTTTTCTTAGCAATAGTGCTGTACAACACAGATATATTTTACAAAAATGTATATTCTCTGCAGCTTGACCAGTCCACTGTGTCAGGAAATGTAGCATTACATTTGGTATGAGTAGGATTTAAAATATCAAAAACAAAATTAAAAGCTACTCTTTGATAATCATTGAGATACTAATGTCGAAAAAGGAGAATTAGAAAAAGAAATACCATTTAAAAATATTCTATCATTTGTTAATGGCGGTACACCAGCTCGGGCGTCACAGACTATTTTATCACAAAAGCAATTTTGTACAAAAATATATCTCCCGTTATAAACAACAAAAAAGATTACTCCATTGAGCCATACATAAATTCGATTTTTTTAGCTGCAGACGAAAGTTAACTCCACCTAATTGTAAGAGTTTACTTGTATAAACGTCGTTTCAATTTACAATCGTTTATCAACTATATAAATGGATAGATCCGTTTACTAATCCCCACAAAAACTCGATATAATACTTCAATTGTGCCGTCCGCCTATAAGGATGCGATGATAGCACTCTTGAAGACGTGCAGGGAGATTTCACCATGACCTGGAGAATTTCTTTGGTTCTCGTCGGAGATAAACCTGGCAACCACATTTTGACAGTCGAGGGATTTACCGCACGGATATGCGTTATCCGGTGGAAGCATCTATTTTATTTGTGTATAGCAAATACTATTCTTCCTAAAAGACGGACGCATGTGTAGTACTTAAATACAATAAAACATCATTTTCTCTTTTTTAAACTTTTAAGATGAATGGATCTGTTGCAAGATTCATTAGACAGACTTTTCATGCTGCTTATCCTGCCGGCCAGGACTGATAAATCCTTACTTAGGTACTGCAATACTTCACAATCACATCGTTTTCATTACAGGCTATCGATCAAATAACAAATAGTTATTGTTTTGAAAACTTTTGTAAATCATATAATGTACACTGATCCATTCTGATTTTCAAAGATTCGTTTCTTCATAATTTTAACCCATCAGTCAGGAGCAGCATCTGCCTTAATTAAGCCCAAATATCAGTTCTATAAATAATTATAAATAAGTAAATCTCCGAAAAAAATTTTTTTTTCTTAAAGTTGAAACATAAATGGATCGCTTGCAGGATCGCCACAAACAAATTTTTTTTCATATATATTTTTGTCGCTAGAATAATTTGAAAATCAAATTGTTGCTGTTTTGAATCTCAAAGGGAAGTATTGGGAAGAATCGCCAGTGATTGGCTAGGAATATCAAGGGAGCTAACCAAAACACCATAACATGATGCATTCATTTATAGCCATTGTAAATTTAACTGTTAAAAATTGAGTAATAACTAAAATTTATTTAAATTCATATTTTATTGGGGGGGGGGGGGGGGCTGGTGGTTGGAGTTTAATTTTTAGCTCAGTAAATAAAAAATACTGAGCAAGGAAAAAAAACATCTTAACTTCCGAAATAAAACCTGACTGAATTTACTAATCGGCAGGGTTGTTAGTATCGAAGTATCGGTATCGGTCAACACTGTATCGGAGATACATTTTTAGTATTGGTTGCTGTATTGCCGATCCTTTTTGTCAAAAGTATATATTTGTGTATCGCCAATACAATTTAACTGAACAATTTTCGATACTCGATACCAATACTTTTCTATTGCCACTACTAGCTATTTGCAAAAAAAAAAAAAAAAGAAAACAATAGCGATTTTAATACCTTATTTAAAAGTTATCTACATACATTCAATCACTATTAGTAATCATAGCCACCAACCTCCCAACCCAACGGTCAGCGAATTGAAGGAAATTTGAAAGTTTTTGCTTTGCGCGCCGAAATCGATAAATGTTATTCTTATATTCTTACATTCATTTACTTTCTTTCTATCAACTATTTGTTCAATGTTTCAATGAACGACAGAAAAGAAAACTTTATTTCTTTTTTTATCGATCTGTCAGTTATATAAAAACTTGAAAATTTGCACTCTTTATATTTTAAATAAAAATATTTGTTGTTCTCAAAAGTATTGGTATCGATTTTGGCAATACTTTTTTACTTGAGCATTTGTATTGGTATTGGCGATACTATTTTCATGAAGTATTGGTATTGGTATTGACGATACAATTTAAGAGTATTTTTAACAACCCTGCTAATTGGCTGGATTTAAACTTAGTAATAAAGCTAACAAAAAAGGTCACACATTCCTACATTAGTTTTCTTCATTAACATGTTGCATGCATTCATTTTATAAATTGTTTACATACACAGCTGGTAGGAACTCTGAGTAAGTGAGTGGGGTATGTGGGTTGGGGGAGGGGGGCGTAATAAATGTTACAATATGAATGTAAATACTTGCTTAGTAACAACTGTTAATCTGTAAATGTCGCAACCAGTTTGACTGAGATATAATTATAAATTTTGCGATTTACAAAAATTAAAATTTGTAACAATCAGATGTGTTTACTTGCAATAGCATAGGATTGATCTAATTGTTGTGTGACTCTTATTGTCCAGATAATTGTGTGTATCTATTTGTCCAGATATTTGAGTGACTATATTTTGTCCAGATAATTGTGTGACTATATTTGTCCAGATAGTTGTTTGACTATATTTGTCCAGATAATTGTGTGACTATATTTGTCCAGATAGTTGTGTGACTATATTTGCCCAGATAGTTGTGTGACTATATTTGTCCAGATAGTTGTGTGACTATATTTGCCCAGATAGTTGTGTGACTATATTTGTCCAGATAGTTGTGTGACTATGTTTGTCCAGATTGAAATCTGCATGTGTAATCTAATAAAACTATATTAGAAATCACATCCTCGTTCGACCAAAACATATTCACTATAAAGACAAAGTAGCCAGCTCCTACTAAACAGAGCGTAAAGCCTGACGATAATATTGTTGGTGTTAAGTTTACATTTCAACGAATCCCTGTGAAAAAATACATTGAAAGGAATGTATGTCTCATATAACATACCCTACAGCAGATTTAAAACTTAAAGTTCCATTGTTTAAGTCGCCGTTAAACATCATTGCAGCAAATCAGCAAGTTTATAGTAAAGTACAGAAATTTTAATAAAGGACTTCATGATAAATGATATATTTTTATCAACATCAACTTGACTGTTAAAAATGTTTCTGTATGCTAATAAAAGGAATCCTGGAATAACGAATTTCATTATTTTCATAGAAAATGAATTGAAGAGTAAACAATCTCGAAACAAAACACCATTCAAATATTTTACAAAGAGAACGGGTGTCGTGCGGTAAATCGTTCTACTGTCAACTCTGTTCCTCTCCGTAGCTTGTTCATCTCCGCAATCATTTCCTCTCTTAACTCCGTTCCTCTAAGCACTCTGTTTCTCTAAGCACTCTGTTCCTCTCCGCTCTCAGTTCCTTTAGGCATTCTGCTCCTCTCTGCACTCTGCTCCTCTACGCACTCAGATCGTCACCGCTGTCTGTTCCTCTCTGCATTCTTCTCCCCTTCATACTCTGTTCCTCTCCGCACTCTATTCCTCTCAGCACTTTGTTCCTGTACGCTTTTATAGATCAA
Organism: Bulinus truncatus; assembly: GCA_021962125.1. Lineage (NCBI taxonomy): Eukaryota > Metazoa > Mollusca > Gastropoda > Planorbidae > Bulinus > Bulinus truncatus. The sequence goes on along the minus strand of JAGDYQ010000003.1, from coordinate 13,667,651 downwards.
TGATATGTATATAATTAATATTAGCTCATAAAAATAATCCCTTTATCCAGTCCTGATCCGGCCATTCTGTTATATTAAAGATCCCAATGCAGTCCGCGTTCGAAAAAAGTTTGCATAACCCTGTATTCTAATCTCTGCTGACAATTAGTGAGGAGTAGCTTAAAGAAAAGTGCCTGGCAGAAACAAAAGACTAAACGTCTGCCAAGTAGTAGTTGACAGACCAATGTCATGATGACACGTTCTGATTCCTTTAACAAAACTTACAAGGACATTGCACAATAAAAGTCTACATTTTTTAAAAATATATAATTTAATTGAATTTCTCTGTTTAGATATTGAGAATGTCCAACTAAAATTAAAATAAAATGTACACGTGAATGTTGACAAAACCAGTTTTATTGTTTATTTAATGCATAAATAAAAGTTTATATTATTACTATACTCGGAATATGCAAATAGGCTACATTATTTTTTTTTTTAATTATTTTAGTTATAGAATTTTTCAAATAGTTAATTTCCACAATTTTGTATATGTCCGACTGATAAATTACAAACAAATAAAATTATCACCTTATTTGTTGCATTTTTCGAAACAAAGAATCCAGACTGAATGTTGCTGTGACAGTTTGAGAATTGAGAATGGTCCCGACATCCCAGCGTCAATACTCGGAACATATTATACTTTACCAGCAGGAATCACTCTGTCATCACGTAATTCTATGTCTATACGTTTTACACTAAACTGGATGTAGTTGGACAATGTTTCTTACCTTCATACATGGTCATCAGTAAGCAACAGTATAATTAATAACAATCAAAAGTCATACTTTTACTCTAATAACTATTGAAGGCCAAGAAAATGGTTTTAATGAGTCGTACACTGCGACCAAATATGTAATTATTGTGATAGCTGAGACGATTTAAAATGAATAACCGACTAATTTTATAACATAAAACATGCCTTGTCATTATAATTGTAATCTGCGATTTGCGAAAGACAATTAATTGTAAGATTTGTTCACTAATTGTAATCAGTCAATGGAGAATAGAATGCTAAACCTGTTGATTATGTCAGTATTTTTAAAAATAAAATAAAAAAAATGTGTATTTTAATTTAGTCTTTTATGTTAGGTTAGATGTAGTATGCCAACAGACTACCTCAGGCATGGCCAACATACGGCCCGCGGGCCACATCCGGCCCGCGTAACGAATTTATGCGGCCCGCGAGTAATTTTTCAATATTTACGTTTGCCTGACACTTACATAGTATTAATCAAGTAAATTCAAGATATTTCTGGTTTTTCATATGAATTAAACTTTTCGTGCTTATTATTATCTATAATCACACTATAAACTCTATAATCTATGTATTTGAAGTGGAACAGTACGCCAGTTCATTCAATGCTTTCCGTATATAGCAAACTTGTTAGTAATAACTTGGTCGCTTGGAAGTTAATTTGCAATATTAATTCGTTTATTGGATGTTTATTGTCATCGCATTAAAAAAGCAATTGCTTTCTTAATTTAAAAATGGAATTAATTTTGTTACTTGCTGCTAATATCACTTCGGCCGCCATTTTTTTTTCAATTTGAAAAGTGTTTTTTAAAGTACCATATTGACTGGAAAAAATTGGTGAGTGTTACAACAGACATGACAGGAAAAAATATTGGAGTAATTAAACGCATTGAAGATAAAATTTTCGAAATCGATCCGAATCATAAAATTATACCAATACACTGCATTATTCATCAACATGTCCTATGTAAAAATGTTTTAAAAATCGATCATGTTACCAAAATAGTTGTAAAATTAGTAAATTTCTTAAGAGCCAAAGTATTAAATCATAGGCAATTCATTGATTTCCTTGAAGAACTTAATACCACATATTCCGAAGTAATATACTACAATAAAATCCGTTGGTTGAGCTTGGGAAAGGTATTAAAGCGTATGTGGGAGCTTCAAGAGGAAATACGAATTTTTTTAGTGCTCAAAGAAAATGAGGAGTTTTCTAAATTAACGGATCCATATTGGCTTTGTTATTTGGCTTTCTCTCTAGACATCCTCACATATTTAAACGAATTCAACACAAGTTTACAAGAAAAAAAATTATTTGCTTATGATTTAATGCAGAATTAAAATCCTTTAAAATGAAACTTCAACTTTTTTCCACAAATCTTGCTGAATGCAAATTTGATCATTTCCCATCCTTAAAGACCATTTCCGCAATAATTTTAAAAGAAAAAGCTCAAATGTATACTGAAAATATTCTGGCATTACGACTTGATTTTGAAAACAGATTCGAATGTTTTAATAGAATACATAAAATATTGTCCATTGTTAGAAATCCATTTACTGCAAATATTGAAGATTCTCCAGACATTCAATTAGAATTAATTGAATTACAGTGTGATCAATTATTGCATGATAAATATCGAGAAGAGAAAGATAATTTGGTGTAATTTTTATAAGCAATTGGATAGTAAAAAATATGTAAATCTAAAAAAATCTTGCCAAATAATATTTAGTAATATTTATTTCAACTTATATTTGTGAACAGACATTTTCTTTAATGAATCACAATAAAAGTCCTACAAGGTCGATTTACATTTGGAGGCTGTATTAAGATTAGCCACCACAGAAATTGAACAGGACATTAAAAAGATTATAAACGAGGTAAACCGCCTCAATATTTCTCATTAATTATTGTAATATATTTGTTATTATTAAAATGTTTATTTCGTATTATTCTGTATAGATATTTGCTGTAAGTTACCTATGATTTATAATTATTCATATTGTTACGACCCTCTCGGTGCGCACCGTACAGTCTACAGAGTGAACGCGATGACGCAGTAGTGACAGTGACGTAGAAGCCGGCAAGAGAGTGGCCATGTTGCCGTTGTTGTTGTTTTTATAGATATTAGTAAAGAACTCTTGGAACCCACGCCGGCCTTTGTGTTGTTTTGATTTTATAAACAGAATTTTAAAGAGTTGTAACATTGGTGTCAGAGGTGGGACAGTCTTACAATGTTCGGTAAGAAATTAAACAAACTTTTAGTTAGAGAGTTAAAGGAAGAATTAGAAGATAGGGACCTTCCAACTAACGGCAACAAACAACAACTGTTTAATAGACTTCATGAAGCTCTTATTGATGAGGGAATGGACCCGGAGAGCCACGTTTTTACCACGGAAATCGGGCAGTTAAGAAATGAAGTGAGAGAATTTCATTTAACATTAAGAGACGAAATAGGAGATCTGAAAGAAGATCCCAACACTAGAACCGAGAAAGCAAAGATTGAATTACCAAAAGTGAAAGTAGTGAATGAAACGACAACAAAAGAAAACATGACTCAGAGACAAAGTTAATCATTGAAGCAGACTTAGACATGCGGCCAGTTTTATCTGAGGATGTGGTCATCCATGAAGTGGTACCTGAGGATGTGGTCTTCCAGGAAGTGGTACCTGAGGATGTGGTCATCCATGAAGTGGTACCTGAGGATGTGGTCATCCATGAAGTGGTACCTGAGGATGTGGTCATCCAGGAAGTGGTACCTGAGGATGTGGTCATCCATGAAGTGGCACCTGAGGATGTGATCATCCACGACGTGATACCTGATGATGTGGTCATCCAAAACGTAGCGCACGAGAAGGAACTAATCCAAGAAGAGCCGTCCAGCGATCTGAGCCCCTGTGAGAATGATCGATCTGCAAAATGTCTGAAAGCTTGTTGCAACCGCTGCCCTGGTTACCTTGAATATCCAGACAACTTAACAGAGTCTGATAAAAACAACGTCAAGAACAATAAACCACAACTAAACAAAAGCCACGAATGGATGGAAATCCACAACAGTGGAGTTGATGCTAGTGCCAACGTTCGGCACTGCAACGGCAAGACCCCTACAGGTCTTAATTTCGTGCACAATCTGCCGCGGTTCGATAACAAGAAAGATTTGGTGACCTGTGATGAGCCACCTGAGACGTTGGTGACATGTGATGAGCTACCTAAGGAGTTGGTGACCCATGAAGAGCCACCTGAGACACTGGTGAACCGATATGAGCCACCTGGGGAGCAGAGACGAAAGGTAGAGAGGAGCGAAGAGACCAGCAGAGTGCATCGGAGCAGAGGAGAACGAGGCAGGACAGAGATGAACCTGACCATTGACTTGAATCTGGTCAGTTCAGTATACATTCATCCTAGCTCTGTCAAACGCAAAACATTTCGTTACTGCTACAACGTGTGTTTCGTCATCGTCATGTTATTCTGCAGCAACAAGAGTTTGATTTTGTTGGGCCTCATCATTGGAGGTCAGTATCCCGAACGCCTGCACCTGCGAGAAAACCTACCTGGTGAACAGCCAGATTTCTATGGGGACGAACACGATCCTCCCCGCCCCACCACGGGGATAATCAACCTCCACAGCCTGACAAAAGACATGCTCCTAGCTAGCATCAACGGTCACGCTGAGAACAGAGCTCTGGTTCATGTGGACAGACTGTACAGATACTGTTGTGAGAACTGACCTGTCCGGGACGGACAGATTTATGAGGGTGGCAGTTTTACGACCCACTCGGTGCGCACCGTACAGTCTACAGAGTGAACGCGATGACGCAGTAGTGACAGTGACGTAGAAGCCGGCAAGAGAGTGGTCATGTTGCCGTTGTTGTTGTTTTTATAGATATTAGTAAAGAACTCTTGGAACCCACGCCGGCCTTTGTGTTGTTTTGATTTTATAAACAGAATTTTAAGAGTTGTAACAATATATATATATATATATACTTCTATGTATTTGTTATATCATTTATAGACTCATAATAAAATTTTGTTCATTTTTTGTTTAAAATTTTGGTATTTTTTACGCCTGGCCCGCGAAATATTTTTTTTTTCAATCCGGCCCGTGACAAAAAACTGTTGGCCATGCCTGGACTACCTACTACGAAGCTGTGACATACATTATACAAAACACGAAGATGTGACATACATTTCACAATAAACGAGGCTGTGACATACATTTCACAATAAACGAGGCTGTGACATACATTTCACAATAAACGAGGCTGTGACATACATTTCACAATAAACGAGGCTGTGACATACATTTCACAATAAACGAGGCTGTGACATACATTTCACAATAAACGAGGCTGTGACATACATTTCACAATGAACGAAGCTGTGACATAAATTACCCAACATACTAAGGTTCATCTTTTTATAATTATTATTCTTTAACTTTAAATTCTGCCATACAATTCATTACTCACTACCGTCCCAAATTGAAATATCTCACAATATTTTTACAGCATTTGTATTATAACTCTTTGAGAAATTATGCTAATATACATTAATTGTATTGGCCTAGTCACATAATTTTCCCTCATCATTCGTATCGCCCTGGTATCATAGAGTTGTTTGTCCCATATGGGACCCACGCTCCACACATGACATGCGTCAATTCGTTTGTAAAGGGGACAGCTAGAACACTTAAGTTCTCCACTATATCTTTTGAAATCTCAATTGTTTTGTTTCGTTTAAAATGATCAAACAATTTTTCGCCCATCAAATAATGTTTCGTCATTATAAAGCAAAAACACTCTACACTTACTAACTTTCAGTAGCAAACGTATTCATTCCATAATTTATTTTTTTTAAAACATATAGTTCTTTTATTGAACTATTGAGCTTCTGAATATTGAAAGTTAATATATATTGATGGCATAAAAATTTTACAAATGCTTACAAGATGACGTAAATTGTTTATTCATGACTTAGATTTTTTTTAGTTCAAAATACATTTTTCATTATAAGATTTTTTTCTCCACTCCTCAAAGGCTATCACTCGTCTGTTTTGTACAACAGAACAGCGGAGCTTTGCACATAATAAAACTACCCACCTTAATTATAATAACACACACACACACACATTTTAGTATACCCCCCGCTAGGTGTAGAGTGCCCCCCCCCTCTTAAAACAGAAGAAAAAGAGGAAAAAATTAAGAAAAAGTAAAGGTGCCCCCTTGCTGAATATTGGTGCCTCTCTGCTTACTTTGACCTGGCTACGGGCCTGCCTCATTGTACTAAAGGCAATACAGTGTGCTATTGACTTCGTAAACTAATACTGCTCATAGTACACCACAACAGAGCCAGAGACGATCTGCAATATTTATCCACAGAAAAAAGGATGCAAATACTTGGAATCTAGTAATAAACATGTGTGTGTGTCTGTGTGTGTGTGTGTGTGTGTGTGTGTGTGTGGAATTCTTTAAGGGTGAGATAATCCTATTACTCACAGATACCATGACCTGAAATATCTACTAGTCAAAAGTGTCAGGTGGTCTATTTTAAACTAACTGTAATATGCAAAACCTTTGCATAGAGATAGACCATATTCATGTATCTTTTTTATCAATAACCTAAATGATACAATATAAAAAAAAAAGTTAACAAAAAAAAAGTATTATTGGTTATTTCAGATTCGAACTCAAGCAGCCGGTATACAATGTCTGTTCATGGGTCACTCAGCCTAGAAGTCACACCTTATATGCTAGAAAAAAAAGATATTTGGAGTTCTTGGGCAGATTAATCTTTAAAGTATTTAATTTATTTTATATTTTATTGCAAACTGTGTTTGTTGTTATTTCTTTAAGTTTTATGTTTCTCTGGAACTGTTGACAATTCTAACGTTGGCCTTAAAGCTGTCTTCCTCAATTCCTTTATTTTTAAAAGAAAAATACATATCTATACATAATACTATTAATTGACATGAAAAAACAACAACTTTATTGACTAAGTAGAAAGTACAAAATATGGCTGACAATGATAAGCCGTTTAAAATAATAAACAACTTGATACTAGAGTACATACAATGGTTCAGTAATTTTGACTTTCATTTCTAAGTATAACCATTAGTTTCTGACACATGTATAACAGGAATACAAACAAAAATTCTTACCGATTTCTGGTTCTAACGGTTTTACTTTGACCACCTGCCAGCGAATGCCGTATTTGTATTTTGAACGTCTAGAAGTGAAATACAAATGAATTTTATGATAAATTATGTAATGTGATATATATATATATATATATATATATATATACATATATATTAAAATTAAGTTTATGGAAAGTGTCGAAAATACCTGTTGTCTTTTGTTTAAAAAGATCAAGTGAACTATTGTTTCTTGGTGATAAGAACTAAAAGAGCGATTTTTAGTTATGATTTTTTTATTATCTTCACTCTTATCTGGGAATGCGAGACTGGGTTAAAGATATTGAAGGTTCAGATTACGATTTGAAAGATGCAGTTGAAGAAGGCCACACTTCCCTAACAAGAAAGATAACTCGATCAGATACATTGGTCCCAATTTGAGCCTGGACAGCCATGTTAAAGCAATGGAATTTGTTGGTTGAAAGTGTGAAAGTCATGAACAGAAAAGCGTCACCAAACATTTTCCAATTTCTTCAGTCGGCACGATGGCCTTGCATCTGCAACAATGTGGCCGGTCTATTTTGAGGCTTTATGTATTAATGGTAGTCCAAGTGAGTGGCGCCTATTTATAGACAGTTCTTCTCAATGCCTCAAAGCCGTGCTGCCCAACAACAAAATGAACAACCCGTTTCTCCCTATGGTTCACTCTGTGCATCTCAAAAAGGGTTACTCCTGTGTCAAGATGTCGCTGTGTCATCGGAGACATCAAAATGGTTTAATTCTGCTGGGCCTTTAAGGCAGTTTCGTGAAATTTCCTTGTTTCCTTTGCTCTAGGACAACCATAAAACTAAGACGCACTATCAAAGAAAGAGTTGACTACAACGGATCAAGTTCTCTGTGGGAAAGAGCAACGTCAAATGGTAGCAGCTGACAGAACTAAGAAGTTGATGATGCCATCAAGTTAAGCCATAAAGCGATTTTCACTGCCCTTGACAAGGAGTCAGTCAGCTTTGTAAGTCACTAGATCTTTTTGCCTAAGTTGTCTGAGGCAAAGATCAAGGATGTATCTTCATTGGACCGCAGATCAAGAAGATCATAGAAAGAGAGGAATTCGCCAAGCTGCTGAACAGGAATGAGAAACCGACTTTGAAAAGTTTGTAGCAGTTGTTCCTGGCTTACTTGGTAATCACGAGGTAGAGAACTATGTGCAGTTGGTTCAGACGCTCATAAAGAAATACGACAAAATGAGATGCATAATGTTTCTCAAAGGTCCATGTACTTAATGCTCATCTGACAAATTCAAGTTTAATATGGGAGCAAAGGTGAGCGCTTTCAACAAATATATTAGAGTTAAACGTTGATACTTAGGACAGTATAATCCATTCTGGACACAGGACGTGTTAGCGCATTTTCTTGTTATGTATCAGTACGTATGTTACTTTCAGTAAATATTTGTAAATTTTTTGGAAATGTTTATAAATTCAATTGTGTAATGCATATATCTGTAAAAAAATATTATAAAGACGTTTCTTTATATTTGAAAAAAATTATTTTCTCTTAAATCTAACTACAAGTGGTTTGTGGTTACTGAAATAGGACTCATAATTGAAAACATTCGAAATTATAGTCATTTAATCGTCCGAAAACCTGTCAATTGTTGCATAGCTCTGATACTTTCAATTAAACTCTCAGAACACAAGCTTACTATTTCATTTGATGAGTTTCTTAATAAATCTTAGAAACTACGTGCTGCAGTATTTCGCACCAAATGAATGGGTTACTGAACGTACAAGGTGTAGAATTGGGCCATATATAATATATAAGCCCCTTAGGAGCCCTGAAGCCCGGCCCTCAGAGGTCCTATCGCGAAATGGACTTTTGATGTACACTTGGCAGGCCAAGACCTACAAAATGATATATACATCATGGGTCTAGGACTTATGGCTGTTGAGATATAGGCGCTCTTTATTATAGCTTATAGTAAAAAACGGTACTAAGCCCCCTTTACGGCCCTGAGGTCAGATCGCGAAAATGGAAAAAAAGTCATTTCTTGGCAGACCTACAAAATGATATATACATCATGGGTCTAGGACTTGTGGTTGTTGAGATCTAGGGTGATGACGGGACAGACAGACAGACAAAACGGGGACAATAGAGCATTTTTTTTTCGAAAATGCTCTAAAAATAATGGGGATAATGGGGTGCATTTTCGAAAAAGCGATTTGCAGTACACTCACAAATCTAGAAAACCTAATATTAATCTTTTTGAATGATTTTTTACTGTCTTGGTCTATTTATTAGTTTTTTTTATTAGTCGCACGAACGTATGTATATCAATTACCATGTTTCATCACAAAAAATAAGACATTTTTTCTGGACTGTGTCATAAAATTATACTTTGTATTGAATGTAGTCGCTTTTGGACAGACTTTGGATATAAGCAGTTGAAATATAACATTTGAAAGCCAGGAACAAAAATTGTTTTACATAGTGTAATCTGTCCTTAAGACACAAATATCCATGTCTTCTAAGTCACACACATATTATAATACTGAAATTGCGGTACAGTGCAGGGGATACTTCAAATATGAACTTAATCCGTAGGATATTGTCCAAATTCCAAATCATTCACGTTTCTACTCATTGTTTCCCAAAAAAAATGAGCAAAGAAAATACGAATTTTTCCAAGAAAATATTGCTGTCAGGCCATCGGCTGGCATTTATTACCGTACTTAGCTACAGCAATCAATCTGCTGGCATGTGTATTACCGTACTTAGCTACAGCAATCAATTTTCCAAATTACAGGATAATATCATGAATTTACCTAATTTTATAGGTCACTATAAAAAAACGTAAATTAGGTAAAATTAAGTTGCAGTATGGGCCTAATAATTTGTAATGTAATTAAGAAATGACAAAAGTAAATTAAATAACATGCCCGAACTGTGTAATTAAATATGTTTATTTTAATAATTATGCACAGGGCTAGACAGGTAGCCCAAATAGTAATCTTGAAAACAATTCTTCAGCTTCTAAACCAGACATGGGCAATCTACGTCCCGATAAACATTTTGATTCGGACCCGCAGTTCACTCCTTTTCTTTCATTTACATTGACAACATTTACATTTGCGTTAGCCAGATAAAGTCTTATAAATACTCCATTGATCTTCTCTTGGTCCGGCCCTTCAATCAAATCTTCAGTAGTTATAAATTTACATCTGTGGTCTGTGATTTGCAGCATGTCCATTACGATGAAAAAAAGAAATGGACAGTGTCACAAAAACACTAGATATGGACATCAAGAGTAGCTGCAATTAATACATTGAATTAAGAGAAGTGTATGGTCTACTTCAAGATTTGCAAGAGTATGCGGTATGTTATTTTATATTATTAAATCTGGAGCGGCAATTTGCTACATTTAATTAATTTCTCTATTTTTGTGTAGGCTTATGCTCAAATATTGGTCAAGAGTATTGTCACGATTGCCTAAGTCAGCAAGTCACTGCGAAGTACGGACATATCCAACAACACTAGAGCAATGATGCTTGCAGTTTACAAGTGGACATTCGAGTATGCAGAACGCTGTAATTAAATCAAGGCAAGGGCTACAGACAGTGATAAAAGATGGATGTTCCAGCCTATTTTTAGAGAAGAGAGAAAGACGTATGAAGAAACTACATACTTAAGTTAATAGAGGAAGGAACGTTATTGTACACCCACATTAAACCTGAAATATGTAGTTAAAACTGTTATATATAGTAAAAGGTTGCACATTTTTCATGAACGGTAAAGGGGGATAAACTCGCACATGGCGCCTCATTAGCTAGCTACGGATTTAGCTTTCATGTAGTGCCATTGTGATGTAGATTGGTAATGTTTCAGTCTGGCTGGAGAGAAATTAGCTGTAGAGTTATAGTTGCGATTTAATCCTGATTGTAGGAACATTTGGAAACAGGTCAGTCGTTGAGGGTCTAAAAGACTGGATAGGTTTGTCTGTAATCCTTCTCAAACATGTACATAGATTGAGAGATGCAAAACTGAACATTTCTTATGCTATACAATGATTGAGTGAATAACATAGTGAACATAGCCAGTAGCCTTCCTATCTGCTTTCAGTCACAATTCTGTTAATTTTGACAAGTTGTTGTACTGTAGAGAATCTCGCTTTGAAAATAAACAGATTTACCCAAGTATTTATTTAAAAAAAAAAAAGAACTTGATGAACAATTTAAATTCAAGATTGCCTAAGAACTGTCTGACGTTGTTCTGAATAATTTAATTGTATCATATCACTAGACTAAGGTAAAATACAGAAATGTCTACTGTAGCCCCTCCATATTAATTGATGATGTTAATAAACCCTTTTTAAATGTGAAATATTTTCGTTTCTACAACCCGAAGTTTAAGTTGACTTAAATATCTGTCACGTTCTTGTAATAAATAAAAAAATGTAATGATATAAAATTGCACTTATTGCTAAAGTAATGACTTCGTGACTTTTAAATGAAAGTGTTTTTTGTTTTTTTTTAAACTGTATCAAATTACTTAAAATGACATCGAGGGGATGGATTGGGGGGGGGGGGAAATATAATCATGTATTTATTTTCTGAAGTATTTTGATTATAAACAAAGTTACACTGTTAATGTGGTCGGCATTACAAATGGCAATTTTTTTTAAATAAAAAAATAACGGTGGCCTTTACTATTGGCAATCTGAAGTTGTTTTTTTTTTCTTCTCTAATGTTATTTTTTTGTAATGTGTGAAAAAATAACGATGTCCTATTATAATATTCACCGCCTAACTCTAAATGAAAACAAAATAAAAAGATACTCCATCACCACCATATCACCCCCTACACCTCTTTGTTCAACTATTTATTTTGTTTATTAATACTTTTCAGAGGATGAATATTTTTGATAGACGTTTCGAATGACCAGAGGTAGTGTCACGATCTTGTAACGAAAATATTAGAAAGCCATCAGATGGAGCTAATGGTATGGGGCCATGTGACACTACACTTAGTGACAAATAAACAAAAGATTTACGTCAACATTTGTTTTTCATCAATAGCATCATATTTCTCTAAATGTCTTCGGTAGGTTGGGTCCATTTAAAATTATTTTCTTTATTTGCTTATATATTTATTTTGTAAAAAGATTAAGTATCTCATTGTTATTGGTTTTAAAGATTATCTTCAAAGTACGGGTGTAATATATATTAGGGTGCCACTCAATGCAATGGGAAAATTATTTTTTTTTTTTAAGTTTCATTGTCCACCCCAGTTTTTTTTTTTTTATTTTTAGGATGTTAAATAATTTTTGCCAAAGTTTCATGGAGTCATTATGATATCTAGAGGTAGCTCAATGGACTCGAAGTTTTATATTATATGCGAAAATGCCTGTATGTGACATACAAGGTAAACTGGAGGCAATTTCTGTTACTTATTTATATAATTTCTGTTACTTATTTATATAATTCCTGTTACTTATTTATATAATTTCTGTTACTTATTTATATAATTTCTGTTATTTATTTATATAATTTATGTTACTTATATATATATATATAATCTCTGTTACTTATTTATATAATTTCTGTTACTTATTTATATAATTTCTGTTACTTATTTATATATTTCTGTTACTTATTTATATAATTCTGTTACTTATTTATATAATTTCTGTTAATTATTTATATAATTTCTGTTACTTATTTATATTTTTATGTCAGTGCAATATATGTATATATATATATATATATATATATATATATATATATATATATATATATATTCTTTGCTTCTGTTTTCTGCTTTATCACTAATTTTGTTATTTATAGTTAATTGAAGCACAAAGAGAGATAGGGAGGCGTGGTTGCATGGATCTAGTGGATATGGTGCTAACTCGGAAAGAACAAAGGTCTCATAAAAGGCGCTTAGAGCAAGAATATCGTGAGGAAAACGAGGTTAAACGGATGCATAATGAGGCAAAGAAGATGGAGTTAAGTGCCAGCAATGACAGTGACACAGAGACTAAGATCACCGATGGTTGTGATCCCGATGATCCTGATGAACTCCCCGAACCACCTGAAGTGTCTACTAAACCAGTGAGGATCGTCCGATCCACCAATATTGTGAGTCCAGGTTTGGCCGCTGCATTACACAGAAGTAAAGTCAGTGACAGGAACGCAGTTTACATAATTGCAGCAGCAGCAGAATCACTTGGCCACAGTACTGCAACCCTGGAGATAAATAAGGAATCAGTCAGACATAGTCGACGTAAACATCGTGATGCAGAAGCTACAGAGATTCATGCATCGTTTTATCCAAACTGATCATTAACTGTGCATTGGGATGGAAAAACGTTGCCTGCATTAACATCAAAATAGTTAGTTGATCGTCTTGCTGTTCTGGTATCCGGTGATATAACAATGAAGTGGCTGGGAGTACCAAATTGCCAAATGGAACTGGAGAGGCCGAGGCAACTGCCGTGTTTAATCTTATTCATGAATGGAACATTGCTTATAGCATCAAGTTCATGTTTTTCGACACTGGCATAAATGCAGGTGCCTGCATTCTTCTGGAGAAGAAACTTGGCAGAGAATTGATGAGCTTAGCATGCAGGTGTCACATAATGGAACTCATTGTGACAAAGGTGTTTGATTCACTGATGGGGCCATCTAGTGGACCAAATATCAAGTTATTCCAGCGATTTTGTGAATATTGGAGCTCAATTGACACATCAATGTATGCAAGTGGAATGGATGTATATTATATTGCAATAGTTCTCAATCCAGCTCGGGATGAACTTATTCACTTCAATCAGCATCAGCTAACTGTTTTTCAGCCCAGAGATGATTATCGTGAGCTTCTGCAACTGTCACTTCTTTTTCTAGGTACAGCTTGTTGTGCAGATGAAAAGATTCTGGCTCCTGTAGCTTATCACCGGGCCCGGTGCATGGCAAAACTGATTTACAGCCTTAAGATTTTCATTGTGCGTTCTCAGTTCCAACTTACTGCACGTGAATTGTAATCACTGGGTCACTTCAACACCTTCATACTTAACGTCTACCTGAATTCGTGGTTTACACCACTACGTGCTACATTTGCTCCCCGTAGAGATATGCAGCTACTTCAACAATTGGAGAACTACAAGGAAACAAATGACACCGTTACCAAAGCAGCAATAAAATCATTCTTTTGACACTTGTGGTACTTGAGTGAAATTCTGGTAGGTTTTGAATTTTTTGACAATAATGTTTCATCTGAAATGAAGTTAGCCATGGTTGCAGCACTTGACACGATAACAACAGATCATCCTCGCAGAATAACCTTCTGTCCAACAATACAACTAAATAAACTTTCTGATTTTGTATCGCAACACACCAGGAAACGTTTCACAGCTTTGAACATACCACACGATTTCCTGACCACGAATACAGACACATGGGCAACTGAAAACAACTACATTGTTGGTCAGAAGAAAGTTGCGAGTTTGAAAGTCGTCAATGACGCAGCCGAGCGTGGAGTGGCCCTCAGTCAAGCATTCAATGGAGTACTAACCAATCAAGAGGAACAGAAACAAATTTTGTTACAAGTAGTAGAGAAACACAGTCATGACTTTCCTAATGCCAACAAGACCACCCTAACTGTCCCAGCCGCAGCTAGAATATTATTACCTGGACTTAAAGACATGTAATTAGTGAAGTGATCTTTCAGTCTGAACTATATTGTAATGACTCTTTATGTTTATTAGCTGAAGGTTCTGAAAGTTACTATTCTGGTGCTATGTACAGAACAGTTGTTTGTTCTCTTTTATAGCAATATGTGTCTTCAAATAACTTTTGATTTTTTGTGTTACAGCAGGATTACCGATTACAATATGGTAATGTCGCGGAACACTGATTATTGCAAAACTTTGACACTGTTGAGCTACCAATAAATATTATCAGAATACATTCAAATTTTACCAATTTTATTCTTATAACATTACTAACACATTTTGGGGGTGGCAGGATAAAAACTCAGAAATGTTTTTTTTTTGAGTGGCACCCTAATATATATATATATATATATATATATATATATATATATATATATATATATATATATATATATTACAAATATTACAATATTGTATTAATGCAATGTGTAATCGAAGGTTGACATTTTATGTCGTATAATTTTAGGTCAGTCATATACTTTAGTGTAATCAGTTAAATGTTGTTTTTTACTATTTACTTAAAGTTAAGACAATATGTGAAGCTTGTAATTTCAATGTATTATATACAGGAATATAATTTATAAGTACCTTGAACAAAAGCCTTGCAACTGTAACGACTTCCTCAGACCGTAAGCATGATTGGACCACCTGTGCCTGAAGGGAGGGTAAATTAGAGATTTTTGTTGTTACCTCCCCCCCCCCAGTAGAAAATCTCACATTTCTTTCAGAGCCCGTAATGTACACTCGCTGTTAACCCGAAAATGAAATCACCCTGGTAACCGAGTACTTCTACTGTCGCCTGGTAACCGAGTACTTCTACTGTCGCCCTTTTAACCGAGTACTTCTACTGTTGCCTTTGTAAACACCATTAAGGTACTTTTAAAAAATACATTATGCTTTTTTTAGTAAACTCCATTAATGTAATCTCAGTGATAACCTTGGGACTTTTGCAGGTCCTGGTGAAAGTACACTAGTGCACCCAGCATTAAATGGGTCACCTGACTTAAAGTTGGGGGAGTAAAGGCGGATAGGTGTTTTGCTAACCACACAATCCCTTTATATGCCGAGGTTATAGAAACAGATAAGTTCTACACTTCATCTGTCCAGCACTTAGGGGCTTAAGGGAAATTTACATTTTTTATTCATGTGATAGTTGATTCCGTTAGTGTTTAACTTAGCTCTCTTTAGGTCTTAGTAATCTCCAATAATGTCTTAGTAATCTCCAATAATGTCTTAGTAATCTCCAATAATGTCTTAGTAATCTCCAATAATGTCATAGTAATCTCCAATAATGTCTTAGCTCCTTTAAAGTTTTACTCATTAAGATTCAAAGTTATCATTTAACTTTAAAATCATTTTCTGGAATTCGTTCATTTCATATCAAACAGTTTTCCTTCATTAATAAACGAAACAAGATTACTTTGACCGCATAAATAAAATAACTCACATCTCCAGTTGTGCGATTTCCCGCGAGAAAAAAAGATTAAATTTGAATGTAGTTAAATAACTTTAATAGAAAAGTGGTTTTGTTATATATTATAAAATCCAGTCGCATTCCCCCTCCCTCCACGGGGTAAGTTATCACTATAAATTATGTGTCCGATGTCGCCCCCTTTGTCTGAAACAAAAATGTAAATAATCGAGTTTGTGTGGAGGCTGCAGATTGGTAGATTATATTGCAAGAATTATTTGTGAAAAATTAGCAGTATCACTTACAGAAGAAATAATGAAATCTTTTTAAAAGACGTTTAATACTCTATCATAGTGGTAAACACTTCCATTTCTGTATACTCTAACATAGTGCTGACATCTTACACTTCTATATACTCTGTCACAATGGTAACATCTTACACTTCTATATACTCTATCATACTGGTAACATCTTACACTTCTATATACTCTATCATACTGGTAACATCTTACACTTCTATATACCCTATCATACTGGTAACATCTTACACTTCTATATACTCTGTCACAATGGTAACCTCTTACACTTCTATATACTCTGTCATAGTGGTAACCTCTTACACTTCTATATACTCTGTCACAATGGTAACCTCTTACACTTCTATATACTCTGTCACAATGGTAACCTCTTACACTTCTATATACTCTGTCATAGTGGTAACCTTTTACATTTCTTTATACTCAAAAAAAGTTTGTTTTTTTTTTTAATTTAAATTTCACAAAAAAAAGCAGTTACAGGATGTAAGATATTTAAAAAATTAGATCTAACTTTTGTTAATAGTATTTTAACAAAATAAAAAATATTACATTTTATTTAAATTAGCTACAATCAAATACATTATTTTTTTACATTTCATGAATTAGCAATATTTTTTCCCGCAATTTTCTAAAAAAAACTTTCATTGTCAAGTATTTTTAAAATATCAAAGCAAACACAATTTCGTTCCAAATTTCTAAAGCTTATCCATATATCTCAAATAGACAGTTTTGACTTTCAAAACCTAAAGGAAACTCAAATACAGTTTTCCCAATATTTAACATTTAATTCTATCCTGTTTTTATCTTTTTAACTACATTTAATTTTTTTTATCTTTTAAACAATGTATTTTTTATTTTAATCTATACTCGAATGAATGGAAGAAATGACGGTTTTATTTACTGTTTCCTTTTCACTATTACTTCTGGAGTTTTTTTTGGTCTTTAAATTTTTTCCATTTTTTGTAAACAAAAGGTATTGTGTAAATGTTTGGATTAAATGCTGAGTTTAAAGGTAATACAAATACAACAATCCAGGCGTACGTTTCTAGACTGACTGAAGTTCCTGTCATTGAAAGTAAACCAATCAAACTGACAGGAATATAAATAGCCGCTTGACCTGTTGCTACCAGTATAAAAATTATGAAGTTGAGAATGATAAATATAATCATAGCATACGTCCAACCTGGTTCCTGATTATAATATAATGGCAGACCAATACACATTCCATTTGAAGAATATAGAGCGACATCTGGCAATAGAATTGGAATTCAGGCGATGATAAAACCAGCTGTCCAGACTAAAAAAACTGAGAATAGTAAATGTGGTTTGGAAAATCTATAGTTCTGGAAAGGATAATAGCTAGAAATCTATCCATTGTTATAAGAAATACAAAGAAAGTTGAAGTTTTACTAGACAAAGTTGAGAGAAACCCAGCAGCCTTACTTACATAAAGGACTATACCGCCACTGGTGTTCATTTAAGACATAAACATTACGGTAATAGATGTCCACTGCAGCAATAATTATTAAATAAATGCCCATGATAAAATCAGATATTCCAAGATTGATTAAAAAAACTCCATAAGAAAGCTTTAAGATATCTCTGTCACTCTAGTGTGCCTTAGACACAGGAAAGAGACGGTTTCTCCAGTTTGAGGATTCACTACTCTCCTGGCCCTAAACTTATGAGATATATATGCAAAGTTGGAGGAGTGGGGGAGACAAATATTGTTAGTAAGTTAGGGGTGGATTGTTGATTCTTTGACCACACACAAACATTATCTTATTATTTTAATTGTCTAGTCTCCCCTTGTAGCTGTGGCGTATTTCAAACGGACCTGGTAACTCACCGAGATTTTTTATTGACGGTCGGCCACTGTTTTACGTAAGACCCTTCTATAAATAGTTTTATATAGTAAACTGGTGAATGATAAAAAAAAACGACAAATTGTGTATAAAATGGTATCATTGTTTAATATACAATCAATTAAATAAATAAAACATGTCTTAAGTTTAAACGATTTCAGACACAACGACAATAACAGAGATTGATACAATCTTTCTAGTAAACAACAATATCACACAATCATCAAGTATGATAGAAAATGGCTTAAATAAATAAATAACTGTTTAGAAATAAAACATTCGATCAATATCACGTTTACAATTATCAATCAACATGGTTGAATTACATAAACATCAAGATACCAAACAAGAAAAAAAATCAGATGCTTAGAAATTATAAATTGTTTCATATAAATTACTATCAAATGGCTGAACAAAGATGTCATTGTATATCTAGAATCTTTGAATGGCATATTGCTGTCTGTAAGGTAATAAAAAATTATCTGTCTGTAAATTGACTGTCGGTGTGTAAATTAACTGTCTTTTTGAAAATTAACTGTCTTTGTGTGCAAATTAACTGTCTGTAAATGTATGGGCCAGTGTTGTCAATGAAGTTGGGAGTGTGTGGGGAATGGGGGAGGGGGGGGGGGTAGCAACTTACTTTAAAAGGGAGGTAAATCCAAAAAAAAAATTAAAAACTCTATTGCCTAAGATTTCATAGGCCAGTGGTGACGAACCTATGGCACGCGTGCCATTAAAAAAAATAAAAAAATAAATTTAAAAAAAAAACAAGGTAAACAATTGTTTAATATAAAATTTAGTTTTAAAGTTGTGATTACTTCCTCCTGGGTGGTATTCATGTTTCATTATGTGACATACATAATCAATCAGTGTATTAACAGGTATGGCTGTTACACTTATCGCGATCACTAATAAACCAATGGAATTTATTTGATAAATATGGCATGGTACATTCTGTGTGTCTACAAATTAAACTAGCATGTGTTTGTATTTGTGTAAGGCGCACATCTCAAAGTGAATGAAACTAAGAGTAGAGTGAACATAAGAAACAACGGACAAACATTATGTGAGATATTGCACTCGGTGTAAACAGTCTTTCAAAGAAAGACATAAGTATTTAGTAGTAGGTAAATTATTTAAATTATATAACTCTCAACTTTCTTTTTTATCCAGAAATATTCATCTTTTAGTAGAAATTGATGAAATGAATCAAAGCTGATATTAATATCAACATTAAAATCTGGTCTGGAAATGTTCTGTTTCCCGCTCCGACTACCGCTATGCAGGTCTCACAACAAGCGTCACGGTAGACTTTACAGGACTGGACACTGGAACAAAGTCGCTTGTATCTATCCCCGTATTTACAGCCTGAATAAAAGATAGACATTTCTAAAGATGAAACTTCAACACATGCTAACATCTGTCTGTTTTATAAATAGCGGTGAATTCATTTTTAGAAAAAGCTGTAAATTCTGTTTTATAAAAAGTGATACATTTCTAAAAGATATACTTTACGATTATTATTTTTTTTTCGAGTATAAATGATGAAGAAGTTATCAATTGTATATTAAATGTACATTAGGGTGACAAAAAAAAATCAAAGTGCTCGAAATTGGACTCTCAACCCTTTATTGCGTTCCTTTTAATGAAAAAATAAAATGTGCACAATATTATTAAGTTATTTTTATATTTAGATGTTGCTCAATGAACTTGAAATTATCATATTTAATGGTCAACAATAAATAAAAAGAATGCATTTTTTTTTTATTTTTCTAATACAAACTTTTAATTATGTTATTCAAATTAAGTGTTATTTATATGATTTTATACAATGTTTGATTTCAGAATACTTCACCTGGTGATTCTTCGTGTGTTTTTATTAATGTGTTCACAATTGTAGACTTTCGCATATCTGAAATTTGACTGGATGTGCTTCCTAACCCTTGCAAAATATATTTGCAATTGAGTTTTATCTTTCGTTAAAACTTTTGCATAATCTGAAATGAGTTTCACCCCTCTTTCAGCTGTTTCATTTGCAACTTTCATAGAATTAACAATTATATATGCTTCCTGGTATTCAGTTGCTTTACTCCAAGTGTCTGGGTGATTTTCATTCATGAATGCCCAATTTGATCCAAGCACGTCAAATACATATTTTAATCTCTCTGTTACAAAGTAATCCAAGTTCATGTTTGCAATTTTATTCATTTATACTTTGCCTTCAAGCCTTTTACCTGTTTTTTTTTGCTGGCTTTTCAAGTGCAATCAACATTTTTTCTTTAGTTTGGTTATCAACATCGTTGCTGAAAAAAGAGAGACTCGACAGGTCTTCAGTTAAATATCATAAATGTCATGCAATGGCTTTAAATTCAGATTCAGCGACTTCTTTGTGAAATATTTTGAAATCATTCAATTTCTTAATCAAAGCCAGGTCATTGTGAGGAGCAGATGAAGAGATGAGAGCCCGAAACCAATGTTTCATGTAAATCAAAATTGAAAAATTCGAAACAACATAAAAGATTTTTCTTCATTTTTTGTTAAATAAAATTAATGTCGAAACAAGTAAATTTTAATAGAGTACAATGTAGTCGCCATCCATCGTGCTTGATGTATAGCGCCAGGAGTACAGAAAGTTATTTCGCTTTGGCTTGGAGGAGTTTCTCCTAAAAATATTCTCGACAGTTACAAAAATTTTTTGTAATCGTCGCGAGGTTGTTTTGTTCTTTGCAGCATATTTGCAGCAAATTCTACTGTTGATGGTACAAGCCACTACAAGCGAACCATAAACTTTGAGGTCTGCATCAGTTAAATACCATGATTCAGAAATACGTTTACTCCACTGATCACGAAATCATTGAAACAACTTAATCTCTGGACCAGAAGATGATTCCCAAAACATGCTATGTAAACATGGGATAAAATCCCTTCATAGTGTTGACTGGTTGTGTATATTAAAGATTTTCCAATTAATTTCTCCAGCAGGGTACAAGAACCTGAATGTTTACCTGTGTTGCTTGAAGTAGTATCAAAACAGAGTGCCACAATTTTGTCATATGAAATGTTCCAATCCTGTAAAGCTCAATAGCATAACTTATCTGTTTGGCACTGCCTCCCTCCAGTTTTGTGATGGACAGCAGTGTTTCTACATTAAATCATGTCACTAAAACGGGCAGTCGATTCACTTCATCTCTACTGTTCAAGTCGGGTAACAATTTTTTCGTCCCGATGTACAGTGTATGGGACCTGTGGATTGAAGTCTGTAATAATTCTTTTTGTGATTTCTTTACGATTTTTATTTCGTGCTTTTCAAAGTGTTTCACTTGATGGACATATTTTCAATATTGGCATCTAAACCTTGACAAATTGTAGACAAAACCAAGAAACCAGAATGATTTTGAATTTTCAAACGATCAAGACCTGATCAAAATGCAGGTATAATCAGTTTTTTTTTTCTTTTTCTTTACTCTTTTTCAGTTTTAGTTTCTTTGCTGATAATGGATTTAAGTCATCTACTTCATTGTCAGTACCCTGGGAGGAGTCTGATTCTGTTAAACTAAATCTGTGACTGTTGAACACGTTGATTCTACTATTCTTTTTAGCTCATTTGATTCTCTTTCTTCGTTTGCTATTTTTCCTGTCTAAAATACGCTGTTCTTTTGTACAATTCACTATCAACTGAACTCAACCAACCAAATAACGATGTATATTCTGTATGATGACTCATAAAATTAACAAATAATAAAACATTGATAACATTCTCAACTTAATTATTAAAATAGAAAAGATAAATATGAAAAAAAAAGTGAAAAATCTGAAAAATATGGATTGGAGCAACCTTAAATTGCGTTGAGCAACCCCTAAACATAAACAGATTGTCTCAAAATATTCCCAATATAATATTTTCAAATATATGATTGAGAGCATTAAAAAAGATTTTTTTCAATACATTTGTTCGTCACTCTAAATGATGTACATTTATATTGAAACCAATATTTATGTTAACAAACAACTTGTAATTCTCAGTCAATGTTTACATATTAATCTCAATAATAAACAGCAACTTGTAAATATGTTGTTTACTTTTACTTAATGTTTCAAATATAATGTACTGACTGTAAAAGATAAAATGTTTATCTTCTGATAAAATGAACGACTGTCTGAACAGTATTTGTGTAGTACCCTTACTACATCAACACCACAGCTGAAACTGGCATATTTATTAGTCAAAAGTGTGTCAAAGTCATAATTTGACCACACTGATAGAGCTAAACTAAATCAGACATAGCGCTTTTTTTGCCTTTCCAAAATACAATTCATGCTACATATTGCTATTTACCAATGTCACACTTGAATATATTGAAATGTCTAGTTTTCAATTCAATAAAATAAACAATTAAATAAAAAAATTTTCAACTATTACAAGGGCACATTAGAAAACAGCACAAGAAAATTTAGCCTAAAATATAAGTAAAATGATCAGTTCATTGACTAACAAGTTATGTAGGCTGGTATTAAGCCTATATTCTCACCTTTAATATTAGTCAATCTCTGGGCACACGATGCGCAACAGTTTGTCCGTACGTCCGTATTGTAACACAAATTTTCCGACTCCGCCATGGCGCTCCAACACGTTATACCAAGTGTAGGAACATAATATTTGTCTTCACAAATGTCTTCTGAAATGATCACAGTTTGAAAAATGAAGTAATTAATGTATCTTCTTCACCAACTACTATTTTGGTATATACTCAATATCACCTTTATGTTTTACTAATTAAAATGGTATAAACTACGGTGATTAGACGTCCTATTTAACTTGGACACATCTCAGTTTTACATCCACTGTCTGGCATCCGACAATACTCAGGAATGTTCTATAAAGGTAAGATACAATACTGGCATGTCCCATTTCATTGGAATGACAAACTTCGTCATTTTCGCTCAACTTTTTAAAATAGATACGGTGTGATAAATTATGTATCCTAAATAGGATGTTGTACGCCTTGTACAAGTATAATTAGCGGTTAAAGCTATGAATTCAATCAAAAGAACGATGTATTGTTTTAAATCATCACTCAACATAGTGTTTCAATCAATACGATGTATCAATCAACACAGTGTTTCAGTCAATACGATGTATCAATCAACACAGTGTTTCAGTCAATACGATGTATCAATCAACACAGTGTTTCAGTCAATACGATGTATCACTCAACACAGTGTTTCAATCAATACGATGTATCACTCCACACAGTGTTTCAATCAATACGATGTATCACTCAACACAGTGTTTCAATTAATACGATGTATCAATCAACTCATTGTATCAGGTAATATCAACCAATATCAACCACTGCATGAAATCAACTGACATGCCAAATGAAGAGTATGACTGGACAGGGGCCCTAAATGGGCTGTAGAGCCAAAGAAAGAAGAAGAAAAAGAAGTAGACTATACAATCAACTGACATGCTATCAATGTCAACACTTTCTGCTGAATGAGTTCCACATAACACAACAGTATATATATCTACCATTGCGAGAAACAAAAACCCATTTAAATTAAAAATTGCTTTAATGAAAAAATAGCTACAAAAAATTTATTTAAACCTTTAGTAAACTCATTCTAAATTTGTTACAACTGTCCACAGTAATTCTTTAAGATGATGAGTGGCCCACTGTGACCCAAATTTTGACGAGCTTCATAGATATGAAATTTCAAGACTTACCCACAGAAGAACATTTGTGCAAGGTTTGCAATGTTTAATCTTCTCTAATCTTTAAAAACTCAAAATCTTTTGACGGTTTTACTTACAGTGTTATTTTAGACATTTTAAATTAATAATCTTCAACTATGTTACTAAAAATCTAGTTTACAAATATACAAAAGACTGACCACTCGTAGTTTGTGGAAGTATTGTTGTTGTAGTTGTCGTTTTAAAAGTCTTCTTTTTCGATGTGCTTTTCAAAGTTGTGGTCAATGGACCGGAAGTGCCAGATGTGTCCCAGTTTTTGTAATCCCGGCAGGTTAAATCGCAGTACTTCATTAAACTGGCGTCCTGGCACATTTCAGTTGTGCAGTTAGTAAAAATGTCACAATCTGTTTAAAAAGGAAATTTATGAGAAATGTTTTTTAAGGAATTAAAATGTTTGTCATGACCAGAAATATTGTGTAAATAAGAAATTCATTTGCTATTATTTATGAATTAATACAGAAAATTCAAACACATATAAAAAAAATCGTTTGCATTATAAAAAAAATTAACAGGGCCAGAAACACTGTGGACCAGTTCCATCAATAAAATGTCTTAGTGCCAATGTAAGGTATGCTGATGTACTATGATAGACTACTAAATAAAAACTCCGCAGCAAGAAACTACTTTAAACATCACAATTTAGTCGGATACTCACCAGTGGCAGGTATCGTGAGGTCGATTACACAGTCCCCTTGCTTGCATACCTGGAAATTACATTAAAAAATATCGCATTTTTAATGTGAACTTTATACATAATTATGTTGAATAGATTAAGAATGCATGTTGTATATATTAAAAATTTTGTTTTATAGATTAATAATGTCTGTGTGTTGTATAGATTAATAATGTATGTATGTTGTATGGATACATATGTATGGTGATCCATTTAGTATTGTGAAAGAAATGAATATTTATATGTTGATCCTATGTTCAACTATTACTACATTATTTTCTTTGCATTTCACTTATTTACATCTTCGGTCACGTGCTGGCCTGGGACAACCAGACGAGTATACATAATAACCACAGTGGGTTAGGGAAATATTGCATGAATCAAAAGTTAAGTTTATTAAAAATAGAGAGTTAAATCGGGAAAAAAGAAGCTGTTTCCTGCGATTATATGTAAAATTTTAACTATATTCAACTCATTTCTTATATAAACGTTAACCTTTAACTTATAAAAACATCAGACAGCAGAAATCCAACAAAAGTCCAATGGAAACCACCAAAACTTGCAGATTTATTGCTGAACCTGGACTTTTCTTTTATATGCTTGTCATGGGCATAATGAGCCAGCACGTTCCTGGACAAAGCATACTTCGCCACATAGGCCTTATGAAGGACACAAAGGACTGGGGTTCGATTCTGATCCGTAATCCAAACCACTTCGATTAATCTTACAATCAAAGCTCTGCCAAGACATCTTATACAATTACATATTGTAATATTCACTTATTTAATTTGGCCACTCTTGATAAATAAGTCTAACAAAACTTCTGGCCAAATATGCAGGATGCTAGTTTAGAAGTTATTAATTGGGCAGACACAATGTAGACTTTCTAGTGGATGAATGGTCAAGTATTTCAACTTTCTTTGACAATAAATGAAGAAGTAATTCCAAGTGATAGGTTGAACATTCTCATACATCATGATAATTGAATGTCAGATTTTACTTTAGCGACATTGAAAGTATTATTGAAAGTTTATTGATTCTTCTTAGAGAAATATTCAGTAAATAAATTGGACTTATTTGTTGTTAAGTGTGAGTGACATTTGACCTAATCATTAAGCTTCAAAATAAATATCATCATGATGATATAATATAACTAATATTAATACTTCTATAATTTTACGACATTCACCAAACTGGCTTAAAAATTATATAAATAAATCTTTTATTAAGAGTATGTTAAAAAACGAAAGTAGCGATTCTGTTTCCGGCGAAAATGCACGTGCATGTTAAAAAACGAAAGTAGCGATTCTGTTTCCGGCGAAAATGCACGTGCATGTTAAAAAACGAAAGTTGCTATTCTGTTTCCGGCGAAAATGCACGTGCTTGTAAATTCTACTTTATTAATATGCGGACAAGTAGGACTAGCACTCTTAGTAAAAATGTATTTAAAAATTCTCAAAAAAAAGGATTACAATATAAATCATCCAATATATTCTTAAACATTTTATTTTCATTCTGTATTTTGTTTATATTAAAAAAAATTGTAAAACTTTCAGAGAAATGATTGGGGGACCACGATAAAATAAAGAAAGAAAACTATTTAATTGCTAGCCTGCATCTCGTGAAACATAAAGTTATTACATATCAAGGACAGAAAACTATTTAATTGCTAGCCTGCATCTCGTGACACACTAAGTTATTACATATCAAGGACAGAAAACTATTTAATTGTTATCCTGCATCTCGTGACACACTAAGTTATTACATATCAAGGACAGAAAACTAGTTAATTGTTATCCTGCATCTCGTGACACACTAAGTTATTACATATCAAGGACAGAAAACTATTTAATTGTTAGCTTGTATCTCGTGAAACACAAAGTTATTACATATCGAGGACAGAATTCTTTGTTTATTGTTGGATGATTTTAAAAGTAACATAGTGATGCACAGATTGGTGGGGTAAAGCTATAAAATAATATCACCTATAAAATATATACAACAATACCGTATCTACATTAATAAGTGTACATCGCAGACAGAACGAACGATATTGCATGCAGTGAAATAAGCGTGAAGTTGGATTAAATGGTTTGTGTTTGAACTCACTTTGCCACAGCCACAGCTGGTACCTGACAGAGCTGCTTGACCGTAACAAGAGTTGTCGAATGGATTGTAACAGTAAAAATAACACAACTCTTCGGTTGAATTCTGTAACTGTAGGTACAAAACACAACAAAATGTCCTTAAAAAAATAAATAATAAACACATGGGAACAGAGTTGTTATAAAAGACACATACCATAATTCAAACTGTGTAATGTTTATATGTTATCAACACTAAGATGTAATTGGAACGTTCATATACCTTACAATCAAAGGATAAAGAGCCATATTTGAGCTGACATTGTTGGTCTGATTGAAACTTTTGACCCAGAAGACGGTCACTGACGTCTGGGAACTCTCCAACAACAGTCAATGCATCAGACAGGCAGGTCTTGCCACGCCTAGGATCACGTGAGTAGAAAGAGAATAAAGCAGAGTCAAATCTCTATAAAAAAGATTTATAAACGTTTTAACGCTAGTCTGTATGCAAGAAAGCCGTCATTGGCGATCTCAGTTGATCTTTTTCTGGCACCAGCGGCTTAGCGTGGGTATCGGCCGCCCAGGGCGGAAGACGATTTTGCCGCCCTCTCATTTAGGTATTTCAATTTAATCTATACATTTTTGCCGCCCCCCCCCCTTAAAAAGTAATAAAAAGTGCCGCCCGGTGCGAACCGCACCCACCGCCCCCCCCCTAGGTACGCCACTGTCTGGCACATACATGCTGACAATGGGTCGCGGATCCATTCCTTACCAATTCAGGGGTCCAGTAGTATGGTTGGGAAGTAGCGCTCGAACTCTTTTAAAATCAAAAACCATGTGAATGTAAACCGACTGGGAGAATGATTGCTCATACTCAGCCTCATCTATAATAATCCCTTCTAATATTTGAAACATTTCCCCAATTGCCTATGTTCTCAATCCCATCTTCCTGATGAAGATATCGCATAATAACAAGTTGTATTGCTCTTGATTTCGATATTTGTAGATTTGTCAACCTGGAGTGCGTACAATGAAAATTAGTATCTCAATGTCTTCAGTCATAGTGCTAGACGACAAAGTCACACGAGCTTTCTTTCTAACAGCACCCTGTCCTAGGCGTTCAAGTCAACTGTTTATAGTGGAGGGCACGATCAGCTCTTCACCAATAGTGAACGGTTTAATTAGCCTTAGTGTGACGTTACGTATTTAACAGTTGACTAAGTATGCTACGGTGGTTTTACAGCTTTACCAAATATGTAACGTTAACTTTCATACTTGCTAAATATAAAAGAACAAACTCAGTGTATTCATACAAATTTAATAACACTTGACTAACTTTAATGTTGGGGGTGGGGAGGGTGTGATCATCTTGCTTTGTTGTGTCATAAGCAGGCATGAAATCCAAGTTGGGAGCTTGGCATGACCATTAAACATGGGTTACCTAACATGGGGGGGGGGATTTTCACCTGTCGGTGTAGAGAAGGGCTGGTGAAGGTGGGGGTAAATTCTAAACGCCACACTTAGCATCATGGTTAGCCACCAAATATCTTGCTCTCAGTGCATTCTCATCTACTGATGTGGTGGCTTCAGAAACTCTTCTGTCGATCAGTTCCAGTTTTGTGTCTTTTGTTAAAATACTTCATGGGCTTGAACTTGGCAGTCTATTGGCATAGCAGTTTTGAAGATTTCATAGTTTCATTAGAGATTCAGTCTCAGCAAACTATGCAGGGCGTGGTCAGGGTGTGGGGATCACGTGTCCCGATTATGAACATGGTAATGATTTAATGATTATTTGGCGGCCCGGTACCATTTGATACGCAGACCGGTACCATTTGATACACAGACCGGTACCATTTGATACGCAGACCGGTACCATTTGATACGCATACCGGTACCATTTGATACACAGACCGTTACCATTTGATACACAGACCGGTACCATTTGATACACAGACCGGTACCATTTGATACACAGACCGTTACCATTTGATACGCAGACCGTTACCATTTGATACGCAGACCGTTACCATTTGATACGCAGACCGGTACCATTTGATACACAGACCGGTACCATTTGATACACAGACCGGTCCACGGCCCAGGGGCTAGTGACAATCTATTTTCAGTATCCGGTATTTAGACTTACGCTGTACTTGCAAGTGATTTCACGTAGGAGGCGATGAAGTCACTAGAACAGGATGAGAACCTCCACAGATTCAGTCTGTTGCTATAGGTAGGCACAGAATCTGATGACGCCATCAGATAGCGGTCTTCAAATCTGCATCGGTTGTTTTCTCCATCATGATCGGCTGCCAAACTAGTTGAAATAAACAAGTGGAGAGATGTTTATAAACTGAATAACAAGTAAAACAAAAGATTGAAAGATTGTATCAGTTTATCTAATTTATCACACATATTTGTGTGCACGTGAGTTGACACGTATGTATGTACGGCTTACGTTGATCACATTTCTATTTATGCACACATGCGTGTAAACTTCTGTTTATATGTTATGTATATGTGTTTTCTTATATGTATGTATAAATGCATATTGGAGTGTATTTAAGTAATTAAGATGAGTGCAATTGATGTTCGTTATTTATCAAGTCCCACAACTCTCACCTGTGTCCTAGTTCATGGGCGCCAGTAATTATTGCTGAGTAGTCTCCCGTGTCCTCTATTACTGAAGCACTGGCTCCATCCGTACGACACAAAGTTTTCACCCAGGCCAAGCCTAAAATAATGGGCTTTTTTAATAGATCGTTACAACCTTAGGTACACACGAATTTATATTTTGCAAATTGCAACAAAGCGTAGACACATAATTATATATAAGCAAATATATATAAATATATATAAATATATATATACAGAGAGAGAGAGAGAGAGAGAGAGAGAGAGAGAAGAGAGAGAGATAAAATAGATAGATAGATAGATAGATAGATAGATAGATAGATAGATAGATAGATAGATAGATAGACCGACAGACAAATAGACAGACAGACAGACAGATAGATAGATAGATAGATAGATAGATAGATAGATAGATAGATAGATAGATAGATAGATAGATAGACCGGCAGACAAATAGACAGATAGACAGAAAGACAGACAGACAGATAGATAGATAGATAGATAGATAGATAGATAGATAGATAGATAGATAGATAGATAGATAGATAGATAGATAGATAGATAGATAGATAGATAGATAGATAGATAGATAGATAGATAGATAGATAGATAGATAGATAGATAGATAGATAGATAGATAGATAGATAGATAGATAGATAGATAGAAGATAGATAGATAGATAATATGAGAACGCACAGAATGCGTCCTAATAAAGATTGGATCGCCGACTTTAAGTAATTGAGATGGAGGACCAATGGATATCGCAGTTCATGGTTAATGTTCCTGTTAGATCCCCGTGGTACCTCAACGGCGATTGCACTATCTTCTATGGTGGTTACTAAAAGATCAACACCATAAAAACAGTCCCATTGGTGCTTCACACAATCACGGGTATTCGTAGTAACGAAATATTGTTAGGGGACAAATAAATAAATGACTTCAGACACATTTGTGAAAGATATATAGAGAAAAAAAATATTGTACAATTACCTAAAATATCGCCAATCGCTAACCATAAATCAGACCTGATAAAGATTTAGAAAATAAAACATCGATAAAGAAACGTGCATGACAAAACGATTACTGAATGATAAACACAGGTGCATGACATAACGATTACTGAATGATAAACACAGGTGCATGACATAACGATTACTGAATGATAAACACAGGTGCATGACATAACGATTACAAAATGATAAACACAGGTGCATGACACAACGATTACTGAATGATAAACACAGGTGCATGACACAACGATTACTGAATGGTTTTCAATCAATTTACTTAAAATACAAAAATTATGACAAATCAGTAGATGTGAGGGGGGGGGGGTCAAACATTTTGGGACGTGGTCCACAATGCGTTCTTAAAATGACCGGAAGGGTCAGACCAACAGCCGTTGGATGGAATGTTAATTTGAAAAATAAAAAAAAAAACACGTGCAGATCTTAGGCTGTAAATGAGGGAATATGATGCGGGCCTGTTCATAGAGCCTGACGGTCTTTCCTCGACCCACGGGCTTTAGTTTGCCCATGTCAGGTACACATGAAAACTTTTGATTACTGTGCGCACATGAAATATGGAGTTTTCATTCTAAGGAAAGAATCTCTATTTACGCTTGGCTTCATTGATTTACTATAAGTGTAATTTACAGAATTTGACGTCTGCTAAATAATTTAACTTATGAAATCTGACATAACTAACTGAGGCTAAAACTGGCATTTATAAATAAAAGTGATAAATATCTAAATTTAGTCTTTGGCTCGGATTTTCATGACATGTGATATATATATATATTATATATATATACATATATTATTCGGCCCCCATTTATTATAAACTGTAATTTATACCAAGGTGTTTAAAAAATCTTAAAATACGTATTTTTAAGTGAATTTTTTTTAAAGTACGAAAGTAAGCTGGATTAGGCCTTTAAGCCACAATTGGTCAAAAGTCTATCTCTTGTTAACTTTACATCAACAGGCAGCTTATTCTTCCAGGGTAAAACAAATAAAATTCATTGTTTTAACTGACGGTCAAGACAAACCATATCTTTATTCTAGGTTTTAATTCAGACAAACATTTTATAGCAGATGGTAAAACAAACAGCATAAGAAAAACATTGATCAAAAGCCAATCCTTTATTTAGATAAAACAACATAGGAAAATGTATATTTATATATATAGTATGCTGGCAGACATGATCTCTCATATAGACAAACATTTCACATAGCCCTTGGTCAAGATCTTATATATATATATATATATAGGTGTATTAATAATAACGACTTGAAATTGATCTTAATATTTTGGGGGTTTAGTACGCTGAGGTTTAGTCCGCTGGGGGATTTGTCCGAGGGTGTTTTGTCCGCTGGGGGTTTTGTCCGTGAGGTTTAGTCTACTGAGGTTTATCCGCTGGGGGCTATGTCCGTTAGGCGTTTTGTCCGTGGGGGTTTTGTCCACTGGGGGTTTTGTCCGTGAGGTTTGTCCGCTGCAGGTTTTGTCCGTGGGGGTAGGTCCGCTGGGGGTTTTGTCCGTGGGGTTTGTCCGCTGGGGGGTTTGTCTGCTGGGGGTTTTGTCCGTGGTGGTTATGTCCGCTGGGGGTTTTGTCCGCTGGGGGTTTTGTCCGCTGGGGGTATTGTCTTACACCCATATTTATTTACAGTCATGGTTTCCCTTCATTTTATTGTTTTCGCTTTAGCCGATGTTCTCAGCCCGGTACGTTGTGTACCCCAATCAAAACTCGTCCCGTGCCCTGAGGGATTCGCGTACCACACTGTAGGAAACACTGGTCTACATATACCAAATATTGACCTATATATTATTCAATCTCAAAGCTTATCTGGCCACGTCGCCTGTATAGCACGCTGTTTGTATTTTTTTTATTAGTTCAAACAAATTATCAGGAACATGATAATTAAATATCATCAAATGAATTCAACCACATGGCTATTATTATTAAATATCTTATACCAGTGGTCAACAATCCCCTGGCCGCGGCGAGAAAACCGTTGAAGACCACTGTCCTATACATTTCAATTTTAGCTCTCTTTTTATTTTACTTTCCTGGTCGGCTTCTCCTGACTGGAAAGTTGACTTTAAAATTTGGAAGTACCCCAGCCTCCACGCTCTCTGCGGGCGGGAAACTAATGGTCACTGATTGGCGATGAATTAGAGCCCGAATGGACGATTGGTCAGGGGGAGTCACGTGTGTAAGTCTGGAAGCGTGGGTGGAAGAGTAAGAAAGAAAGGACTAGAGGTTCTCGAGGAGAATAGTCAAATATTGAGAGAGAGAGAGAGAGAGAGAGGGATAAAGATATAGATAGAAACGTTCTTCTTTACTTTGGATTATCGATATTTTGTACCACCCAGACCCGGTTTAGTTCTGGTGCCTTTATAATACAGTGTATATAATTATGTACAAGTCTACGTAGTTTTATTCATGACGTGATGTCATCTGTGAAACTCCTCGTGGCAGAGGAAAATAAAACTACGAGTCCAATTCAGTCAGCGACTCATGCTACAAGAGAATGAGACCAATGATTTTCCGCTGGGAAACCTTGAGAACATCCTCAATAAACAACATTCAGTACATAAACAATAAACAGCATGCATTACATACCCAACAAACAACATTCAGTACATAAACAATAAACAACATGCATTACATACCCAACAAACAACATTCAGTATATAAACAACAAACAACATGCAGTACATACCCAACAAACAACATGCAGTACATACCCAACAAACAACATGCAGTACATACCCAACAAACAACATGCAGTACATACCCAACAAACAACATTCAGTACATAAACAATAAACAACATGCATTACATACCCAACAAACAACATTCAGTACATAAACAACAAACAACATGCAGTACATACCCAACAAACAACATGCAGTACATACCCAACAAACAACATTCAGTACATAAACAATAAACAACATTCAGTACATACCCAACAAACAACATGCAGTACATACCCAACAAACAACATGCATTACATACCCAACAAACAACATTGCATGATCGTAAGGAAAACTGAAATCTCTTCCAGCAGTTGAGTTGAGAAAAATTGTAAAGTTGGTTAAAACTGCGTTGGTGTCGACATAATCGGTATAGCCAAACATATAAGAGTAAAGGTAATACAGCTTGAAGGCATTAGTACTCTACAATAACAATAATCTCTGTAATGCATATGTTCAGAGCTTAGTTCCCCTCAGTTATTGAACCCCCATCTCAGTACAAGTTATATTACATTTGATACTAATGGAGCCCTGACTTAAAATTTTGCCTTGAGCCCCTAAAAGTCTGTGCCTAGGACCGTCATAACTCTAACAACGGCTCCAAATATATACAATAATTAGGACATTGAGTGTAAATATTCACGGTAAGAGTGTTATAACCAAAAAATACTTTTTACAATGAATCAGATGGTAAATAATATATCAACATTAATAAATAAATAGTAAATATTAAAGATTTTAAAATAAAGTTCGTTATACATCACATATTGTAATTTTACTAACCCTTAAAACCTTCTCTCCCCCCCCCCCAACCCCAAAAAAAAAAATGCCGATTGGCTAGTAAACAATTCCCACTTTCCCCGAAACCTCATCAAATAATAAACACCAGAATGAATTTAGGGATATTTAAAACATAACCCGAAATTCTACTTTTCTTTGCCATGTAAGTCATACTACTTTTACAAGCCATTGTTAAGATTGTGGCACAGCTGTTTTGGCACATAAATTACTTTGCTAATTGAACACATTCAGATTAATTCTATGTTAATGTTTTACCTTAAATATTAAAACTTTGTTTAAATTCACACGTAGACGAATGTTGCTCGCCTGGAAGTTTTGATAAATCAGGTCAATCTGAAAAGAAACGTTTTGATTTTTCTATGAGCATGGGCAGGCAATAACAGACCACGCGTGTCAAACCTTGCACACCACAAAAAATTACTGGCACACCAAAAAAGTTTACTGGCTAGCCAAAAACTTCTAAAATTGATGCAAATAAAGTTATAAACACTGCGGATTAAAAAAAAAAACATGAGGTACTCGTACGAACAAGGAAATACTTCAACTATATTTTAGCATTGTGATAAAATTTTAGTTGTCTACCCCTGGTTGAAATTAGTGGGCAGTTTGTTCCCTTTAACTGTAGTTCCTGTATACAGTGATTTAGCCTTAGGCGTCCATCTTATAATGGATGGGTCATCATTTCTCTGTTCATTTGCTGGACAAAAAACATCTTAAAAGATTTCTCTTAATATTTAATGTAATGAGGCTTACGTCTCGTTTAGGTTTTGTTGCAGTGACGTTCACATCCGGTATGTTTCCATTACTACATGTAGGGGCAAAGTAAACATTCCTCATTAAAGAGACCAGTGGGCTATTGGGGCCAAAACAAACAAAAAAAATATCTCATATGTGATTTTTCTCCTGGGTAAGACTTAAAGGCTGGCGTGATGCCCAATGGTCGAAACTTTAGGCCACTTTAAAGTGGGTGGAGTTTAGGCCCAACTCAAGATATTCGCCTAAATACCCGCCTATATGTAAGAGGCATTAAAAGCGCACCGTGTGTTTGTGTGTGTGGGGTGATGGGGGGGGGGTCAGAGGATGGCAAGTATTTAAAACGAAACCCATTCAGAAATCCACCATAAGCCCGTCAGATAATTTAAATAGAAAGGAAAATTTCCAAATTTATTTCCATTATGAAATTATTTGCGTGTTTCTTTTGTATTTTCATAATCGATAAGACTAAAATACAGCCCACCGAAATAATGGCAGGTGCGCCCCCTCCCCACACCCAAGCTGTACCAGAAGTGACGCTCCTGCTACTAGTCCCCTTTCGTAAGGCCAACTCAGATTTCAGTAAACAAAAATTTACTCAGCTATTATTAACGACACAATAGTTCATCCAGGAAACCAATAAGATACAGTCATGGCATTATTTTGTAATAATAGTACTTACAACAGCATATTATTATGTCAAATATCTCTTACCCCACTAAATATAAAAGCGTAATATTCTTGGACCCTAGAAAGAGCCTCACTCTCGTCATAGCCAGCGGCTTCCAGAAACCGACGGTAGCAGGAGTAGTCTAGGAAGGCAGTGACGTCAACATAGTACGTGGAGCTCGACTGACGTCTGCTACGAGAGAACTTTGCTCCATCTTGAAGTTTCTCATTCAATAAACTTCCAGGTTTTGAGGATTCAAACTCAGGGGCTACATGTAATGACAGAAGGAAATAGAATTTTAAACTTTCCATTTAATTTTAATGGATTTTTTTTTAATTTAGAATTGGAGCGACATAGACAATATGACATTATCATGTGTGACAGTGACAAAATAAAATAAGTGTCATTTGTATAATGAATCCATGCATTTCAGTTATACGATTTTAATAAGAAAATAGCATTTATACCCGGGAAGATGCTGCCACGTAATACTAATAAACAGAGGCGTAACTAAAGGGGGGGGGGGTCAACATTCTAAAGCTCCCTCGGGCCCCAGCTTGAGGAGAGCTCCCAAATTTTTGTACATTAAATATTAAGCACATTATCTCATGTCATGATGTCGAATGTCAAAAAGCAAGGTGGGGGGGGGGGGCAAAATCAGTAGGCTCGACACTGTAATATATACATGTTTTCGTGTTTGTGTAATTAGTTGTGAGTTAACAGCATGTGTCTATTTCTATTATTCTCTAAGTCAGTATTACACTTTAATGCATTTTGTATAATGAAATGTACTGTGTGTGTTTCATTCTAAAGTGTTGTTGTTTTGTTTATGCAGGCGTAATACCTCTATTTACCGATCTGTACACCTGTAGCTACTCTATACAAAGCCAGTATTTGATGTACAGCTGTAGCTACTCTATACAAAGCCAGCTATTTGATGTTACAGCTGTAGCTACCCTATACAAAGCCAGTATTTGATGTACAGCTGTAGCTACTCTATACAAAGCCAGCTATTTGGTGTACAGCTGTGTCTACTCTATACAAAGCCAGCTATTTGATGTACAGCTGTAGCTGCTCTATACAAATCCAGCTATTTGATATTACATAAACAGGTGTGTTCAAATAGAGACGACTTTATGTATAATATTATTTTTTGCCTCCTACAGAACCTGGTCCTATAGACCAGTGGTCGGCAAACTTATCAGCCAAAGAGCCAAATATGAACATTACAACAATTTAAAAAAAAATTGGGAGCCAAATCTGCTTTTATTACACTAAATAAGTAGTACACTAAATAAGTTGTATACTAAATAAAACTAAATGCCAGAGCCGCACATAAGGAGCCAAAGAGCCACTTGCGGCTCCGGAGCCGCACTTTGCCGACCACTTCTATAGACTATTTAGATAGCAGCAAGCAGATCCTGATAGCTACCAAAGCGCCACCCACCTACTGTTATTATGTGATATGCGTCTAACAGATCAGTCTAAAATACTCTAAAACGACTGGCTGTGACGAGTGACCTTTACAGGTGGTTGACACAGTGAAGGGAGCAAAGTGCTTTTACACACCCGCCACCACAACAAGCTGGAAGTAATGGGCCTCGGTAATACCTCATTGAATAGTACACGCCCTGATGAAATTGATTACAAGTATTTTATTTTTATTTAAATGTAAGCTAGGAGAAATTTATGACATTCCCTCGGATGGGGAATGCACTACAATAAAAATGAAATTCACTTTAAGTGTTTGGGGTGTTTATGAATAATTTCGAGACAACAAAATTTTACCAAAAAGGAACTTATTGTAAATAAGATTATTTTCCAAATTTGAACGTAACGTGTGCGAACAGACTGACATATATCCATATATACCTAGCCTATACCTTGTAGTTTATTCAATTGTTACACTTAATTCGATAAGGTAACATTCACATACTACGTTCTACATGCTAGCCAGAGTGAAACTACTGCTCACCGGCCGACCACTTATGTTCAAAGTGTAGTACATAACTAGCCCTTTATGTTCCATTTATATTAGTTCGTGTAAACACCCTTTTTCTCCATCTGCTATTCACCCACTTTCGGCCAAGTTTACCAACCCAATGTGTCCCGCGATTCAAAAAGCTAGCACACCCCAATTCCAACTTTACCTTTTAGACCATTTCATGGGCTATCTTAAAATTTTGTAAACAATGTGATTGCTTGAACCGGCCTTGTTTTGTATTTACTGAAGTCATTATTTATTACTGCAAGGAGAAATTAGAAATATAATCAATGTGGAAAAGTGAATTTTTCCCTGAAGAATTTAAATACATGTTTGTCTGTGTTTTGTTTAGTGTTTTCTCTCAGCAATAACACACAGGATATAAAATAAATATAAGTCAAATAGTTGTTTTATTTGTGGTAGTTATATGTTGTAGTAGAATATTTTGAAATGACATTAATTACAATCTCTTAAATGGTAAGTATACATGACAAAGTAAGACATATGTAATATAGTACGACATGTATGAAATAGTAAGACATGTATGATACAGTAATACTTGTTTGATATAGTAAGACATGTATGATGTAGTAAGACATGTATGATACAGTAATACATTAGGATACAGTAAGACATGTATGATGTAGTAAGACATGTATGATGTAGTAAGACATGTATGATACAGTAATACATTAGGATACAGTAAGACATGTATGATGTAGTAAGACATGTATGATGTAGTAAGACATGTATGATACAGTAATACATTAGGATACAGTAAGACATGTATGATGTAGTAAGACATGTATGATGTAGTAAGACATGTATGATGTAGTAATACATATATGATGTAGTAATACATGTATGATGTAGCAATACATGTATTACATGTACATGCTCTTCTACTTCATGTAATCATCACACCAACTTACGTGCAGTCAAATAATCCCTCCGAGTTTCTCTCGGTGTCTCAATTTTTCGGATGTCATAAATTTCACTGGTCAAATCTGATTGGTCACCGTCCTGCGATGTTTGTCTTTTAGATCTGACGACAGGTAAAATTGAATACCTGACATTACCTTGTTGGTACTCACCTCTCTAGCACATTAAATAATAAATTGGGAAAAATGTTAACATAGAATGTAAATAATTCAATGTAGCGAAAAGGAAAGGAGTCAATGTTTCTTATGTACATGTAATCTATTTAATTACAACACCTGTATTCGATTCTACCTATCTATCTATTTATCATATCTAGATATCTAGATTGCTAACATATATATATATATATATATATATATATATATATATATATATATATATACATACATATACATCATATCAGTCTATCTAACTGTGCGTTTGTTTGTATATAAATATCCAAATAGACAAGATAATTATCAACTGACCATTATTTTAAAGTCGTCATTATGATTATCTGTGCCATTTTGTCTAAACACTTGAATGACCGCGTCATTTCTGGTATCCTGATAGAAAGCTACATTCTGGGAATAAGAGAAACAAAAAAATGAAATAAAAGAACAAATTCCATCAGATCTAGAGATGTGCTAGACCACCAAATATTTCAAAGTATAATTTAAGAGATCACATGATTGACTGCCACAAAATATTTCTTACAGATAGATACAGGTTTTTCCATTTCTTACAATTAGATATACAAGTCTTTCCATTTCTTACAGCTAGATATACAAGTCTCTCCATTTCTTACAGCTAGATATACAATTCTCTCCATTTCTTACAGCTAGATATACAAGTCTTTCCATTTCTTACAGCTAGATATACAAGTCTTTCCATTTCTTACAGCTAGATATACAAGTCTTTTCAGTTTTCCTAACGTTTGTTCCACCTTAGTGTATCCCTCCACTGCCCTCATTATCAATTACAGGTTTTAACATTGTTGATGCCAAGAAAAACAGAAGATAGAAGTACTAGGCAAAATAGCACACAGGGATATTATATGAGGGTCGGTTTGAAAAGAATTTTAAACTCATATCTGTAAAAAGAAATGTAATCTCTTATCTGTACCAGATTCAAGGGAGGTAACCTGTGGTCATTAAACGGAGCATAAAGAGTTATGCATTAAGATGATCAGTTTGTAAAAATAAGAAAAGGTTGAAATAAATCAAGATTTTGGGCCATATTATTAGATTGATACTTATTCTTCAAGATTTCTTGCTATACTTTCCAATTTTTATATATATATAAGCGTATTAATACATTTTCACTTCAATAGATCATTTTGTTTTGGTCCTAAAACAATGATTTTGATCGTATTAGTAAAACTAACCTGTCATAGAATTTAACGATACATGGAGTGACTGTATAAACCTGGTACTGTTTATAAAAAAAACACTTTATTAACCGCCGTAAGACATTTAAACCCACCTTCGTGTCAGGTGAAATAAAAAAAGTTTCAATTTAGAGGTGAAATAAATCTTACTGTCAATATCAAATGCTTTTTTCAAACAATAACCAAAACAAATATTGACATCCTTGAACAATAACTGTAAAGAGAGAAACGAAATATTTATAATTAATCATACATATTTTTTCAATTCCAATCTGAGATGATTGATAAATCTTTTTCACAAATAAAATGGAGCTGTATTTCAGGAAACATGGAGAGTCACCCACATGATGACCAACACAATGACCAACACAATGACCAACAATCTTTAGATGTTTGTATGTGGTTGCCCCAGGAGCATCCT
Source organism: Bulinus truncatus (assembly GCA_021962125.1). Taxonomy (NCBI): domain Eukaryota; kingdom Metazoa; phylum Mollusca; class Gastropoda; family Planorbidae; genus Bulinus; species Bulinus truncatus. The sequence continues at coordinate 13,627,556 of JAGDYQ010000003.1, read as the reverse complement.
AAAGTTAACGCGACTAGATACAGTTTAAAAAAAAGATCTCTGGCAAGTGGCAAACCAAGACTCCAAAGACCTACAGATATCCAATAGGCAATGGAGATGCGTGTTGGTCATTCACTGAGGTAGCTACCAGAAGAAATTAAATAAATGGGTCTGCAGTGAAACCACAAAAGCTAGAGAAAAGGTTGCCCGCAAAAAGACCACTTGAAATGGTCTAGCGGGATGGAACTGAAATGTTGTAGCCTCTTACCCAATACAGAGTGCGCTGGAGTCATTGTTGAGCTCATAGCTTCTCTTGGAGATCAAGGAATTAATCAGGAGAGGAATAATCAAAGAAGATAAATTATGAATTGCATAGATAAATCTAATTATTGCTTTTGATCTAATTAACATGTATGTTTTATAAACATTTAGCCTACAGTACATTTATTGTTCAAATTCAAAGCAGCTACTGTCTTAGATGGTAGAAGAAGAAAATATTGATATTATACACATATTTATCCGTAATATAACACTGCCCACTGTCCAGTCACCTCGTTTCCCTGGACGTCTCCTTTCTTAATCTTGACCCCTTCCTCGTCTGTGTCTATTGTGTAGATAGGTACATTACTGGTGATGTGGTCCACACGTTTCAGACTGAGTTCAGTGGATGTGTTTGTGTCCGTCTGAAATGTCACATTGATGTCATTTGGCAGAGCGTTGTTACTGACATCAGTGGAGGTGATGTTTAAATGAACTAAAAGAGAAATAAGCCAAAACATTTAAATGATTCAAAAATGAAAAAAAATGAAAAGCTTTTGGTACATAATGTATCCGTTATTTTAAGTGATATGAAATAGTTCATTTGTAATTAAATAAAAAGAAATTTTAAAAAACATTACTTAAAACACGATAAATAAAGACGTAATGTATAAACTAATGATATTTCAAAATTGTTATGTTATAAATGTAAGAAAATATATTACTGTTAATACTGAAAATGTAGTTGTATCTTTTTCTTCCATCATTGGTTTCTTAACAGGCAACATTAAATTTAAATCAAAAATATAATGAAAGTTGTAAAGGTTTAAAGTGTTATTTATTCTGGCCTAGCAAGCTACAACAAAATATTTTTTTTTACCTGAAACCGACAATGTCGAGTCTAAGAGATTTACTAAAATCAAACAAGTTATAAGGCAAAAACTGAATCCTTTCTTCATGGTGGTTTGGTTTCTAGCACAAAGTTTGAACTGGTTGGTAAAACCGGAATTGTAGGTTTATATTGAAATCTTGAGTCCATGAGACGCCAATCCTTTTGTCAGAAGATATAAACAGCAAGTCTTCCGGGTCTGGGACTATTTCCGAACTGAAACTTTCCCGGAACTGTGTTAGGATCGCTCGGCACTACGTCACAAATTGTAACGATTGTCACACAGGTCGAGAATGTTTGAAGTCGGTCTTGTGACGAAACATCACACATGAATGGTTTTCAAAAGAGAATACATGCAACGAACAGAAAACTAAGAGTACAAAAATTTACTTTTTTTTTTTCGAGTAAGTTTAAAGCTTTAAATCAAACCTTCAATTATAGACAATCAATAAATGTGCAACTGTACACTATGGTGTGCCTAGAGATTTATTGTGTACCTGTACTGCAGTGAAATGTGGTTGTCTCGTGTCATACAATTTGTAAAAATAATTCATAGGTTTTAGGGAAACCAGAGGCACACACATAATTCATGAAACTATTTTGCAATAAGACATGTTTAAAATGCAATATATGTTTGAAATAGATCCAGCTACATTTTATTTTCTATTTAGGTGTGTTGATGAGATTTGAAAATAACGTGTGTGTCGAAGTTTGAAAACAACGTTTGTGTCGAAGTTTGAAAATAACGTGTGTGTCCAAGTTTGAAAATAACGTTTGTGTCGTAGTTTGAAATTAACGTTTGTGTCGAAGTTTGAAAATAACGTTTGTGTCGAAGTTTGAAAATAACGTTTGTGTCGAAGTTTGAAAATAACGTTTGTGTCGAACTTTGAAAATAACGTTTGTGTCGAACTTTGAAAATAACGTTTGTGTCGAACTTTGAAAATATCGTTTGTGTCGAAGTTTGAAAATAACAGTTGTTTAATTGTTTGTCTGCTGTTTTAGTTCTTTTTTTTTTCAGCTATTAAGATTAATCTAAATATTTCTATTCAATAAAGAGTATCTTATTGTGTTCAATGGTTTGGTTTTTAAGTGATGATGGGTAATGCATACCCAAATATCCCTGTTTTCATTCTGATAGATACACCAAACTTGATGCAAACAATTAATTGTAAACACAATTATTGACAGTTTATTGTAAAATTTTATTGTTACAAGGCGAAAATAAAGATTTTAAGATGAATTAGCCAACATACGTCGAAGATATCTATATATTTTTTTTAATTCATCTTCACTTATGTACATGTGTGTATTTATTTCAATGTATCTCGGTCTGATATGAGTCATGAACCACACCTGCTACTGAATTCTTTTCTATCTACTTTCTATTACTTAGATGTGACGTGACTCAGGCTGCTAATACCCGTATTGGACCCAATCTTAAAAATAATCCGGAACTAAATAGTGAACGAAAAAATAGAATGTTTATGCTTCAGCAGTAGAGACTACCTCGTTTATATTCGGACCTTAGTTTAGATCATGGGTGGGCCAACCATTAAAACCGCGGGCCACATTAAAGATTTATATGACATAATATAACATAAATCTAATATATGAAATAATAATATATATAAAAGCTATTTGGGTTATGCGATAAATCGAAAGTAAAGAATTAATACAACAGTATTCCAGTTTAAACTACATTCATTAAAAAAATCGGATCTGCCCGAAACTAAAAAAATAACCTAGCCAATCGATCAAGCCCAAAGGGCTATAACTCTATGCAAAGGTTTCGCAGGGTACAGACAGTATAACATAAATCTAATATATGAAATAATATAACATAAATCTAAAGACTCTAGTGTCAACGAGCGGACAGTGACCGGAGAGAGTGGGTAGGACCCGACTATTTGACGGACAATATTAGGGCCCTGTCTGACTGAGATCAATCGCAGTAATAAACAAAGACGTTTAGCTATGGATCCAACTGAACTACACCAAACGGGGCGGTCTTTGAAGCATAACTCTTTCAACCCATGCCACAGCCTATTCAGCTATGGCCATTGAAGTCTGATCGGAAGACAAAGGGAGGTGACTGAACAAGCTAGGACTCGAACTCGTTATCTACACCAAGCATAATGGACTCACAACCAAAGCGTCAACAAATTCAGTTCAGAGGCGGATTTACGATTTTAGGGGTCCTAAGCCAACAAAAAATTGTAGGCCCCTTTAGGAAAAAAAATACTGCTAAGTTGATTTTTTTTAATTTTTGCAGGGCCCCTAGGCCACGGCCTAGCCGACCTATATTTGGGAGAGAGTGAGTGCTACCGGTACAAAGGAGAAAAAAAACCAATGCAATACTACTTTTATTTTATTTCATTAAAACCAAATTGTAAGGAAATAAAAGTCCATTATTTTTATGTGTTTAGCTTTAGAATGGGTTTTTTTTTTCAGTTTGGTCAACAATAGGTCATTTTCTTATTTGTTTCACAGTTCAATTTACAGAATGAAAATATATTGTTTTGTGAAATACTTATGGGACTAAAGTTTATGATTTTGATCCTTACAGAGAGATTTAGGGTTTTTTTTTAAGTTCCCTAGTCAACATAGATTAAAATGAGGCAAGTATGTCCCCGAGGCGCCTCCTTCGTCAATGCCCCCTCGTTTGTTGCATGGATGAGGCAAAAATTAAACCGACACATTACTTAATTAATGATCTAAGATTATAATTATATTTTCCTTATTGTGATATGGTAGTGAGACAAAAGAAGTTTTATAAAACTGTGAAAAATGGGGGGGGGGGGGTGTATCTAAATTACGTTCATGACCAAACACGACGTCTAATCTATGCGCAGCTGAGTAAGGGTCAAGTAGTTTAGTTTTATCTGTTTTCTTTATATAGGGTTTTCGAAAGTCTCCAGGTTTTTTAAATTTTAGTTACGATTTCTACGGCCGTGTTTGATCTGGTAACGGTAATTTTTCAAACGAGTGGCTAGAGTTCCGTCTTGACGGACTTCGTATTATTTGTTATCGGGGCCCGTCTATAGATGTGCGCATGCGCGACAATCGAGATTAACTTCCAACTCTTTAAACGATCGCCGACTTTAAACAGCATCGTAAATCTTTTAACGTAATTTACTACCTTATTTTATCTTAACTCATAGGAAGAAAATGAATATAAATAGTAGGCTGCATTTCCCGCGAAAATCCTATAATTGTATTAGTTACTTTTTTTTTTCAATGACGCACAGATAATAACTTTAAATAATTAGAGTTCTCATTCATTCTGTTTACAATAGAAACATACTTCTCCGATTATTAACAGCAAATGACGTCATCAATTTTTTAAAAAGTTTTATAAACAAATAAAAAAAACATATATAATTCTTTATAATCTTTATTAATAGTGAAAGAAACTATAAAGTATTTATTTGTTTAAAAAATGTCACAAAAGAAATAAGGAATTTGTCACTGTCTTTTTCCCCAAGACTTCGTTGGTATTTAATATAAGTATAAAAAAAACGTGTATTTTATATGGTTTCTAGGAAAGGGGGGTGCGATAGATGCTAATTTAGCGCATAATTTTTTTGTTTTATTCGTTAATTTTTGTAGTTTGAATGATATTGTTTTCCTCCGACTTTATCAGGCTTGGACAGACCCGAAACAATAATAAAGAATAATTGCCGTGCATGCGGACATCTTTACGCTTAATCTCAATCGGCGCGCATGCGCACATCTGTAGACGGACCCCGAAAAAAAATAATACGGCGTCCGTCTGGACGAACTCTAGCCACTGCGTTTTTCAAATTCGAATCCGATCGGATTTTTTTTTTTTTTTTAAAATCCGTCGGATTCCAATTTGCATAAAAAAACGTCGTAGTTCGAATGTCATCGGATTCGAATTCGAACTTCGTCACATCCCTAGTAAACATTTTTTCTGGAACATTGCACATGCACCAAGGTGTTCAGGAAAGCTTATGCAAGGGTAAACAGAGACATGTCATTGTCGTTAAAAACAACTGAACAATTTGAAGAACTTCCGTTTGGGGGGTGGCGCCCGGAGAGACTGTCGCAACATTTGGGGTACAGTCGTGAAAAAAGTTTGAGAAACGCTTACACAAAGAAGATATATTTTAAAATATATAAATTAAAAACAACTACAGTGTACATTATATACGAATATTCTCTCAGTTCAGACCTGAAGTGTGATAAATATTCTTCTCAGTACAGACCTGTACTGAAGTGTGATACATATGACACCCACTTTCGTTTTCTGAATCATAAATGGGCGCCGTCTGAAGGGGGCGTGAGATCAATGATACTCGGGGCCCTGAAACTTTAGTAATTCAAACCAAGGTGTGGCGGCCCTCTCTACAAATATTTATGACCGCCCAGTTTGACGGCACTGAGCTTTTATTTCTGAACATTTTTAGCTGTACTGCCATTAATTTTATTTGGGGTAGAAGTAAACTGCTACAGGTGTGATATTCAATAGTCTCTTGAATTAGATCACGCATTTTTAGAGCTCTCTAGACAAAGGCATTTTATCTATCATTATTAAACCAAATTCTAAAATCCTGTATATATGTCTTTTGAAATATAGTCTTGATATAAATAACTTTTCATTTAATGTTCTTTTGCTATATAAACGCTAGCATTCGGCTGATACAGGCCGGATATTCAATAGCCTACAGCATCACCTTATGCGTTTTTAGAGCTCTCTAGAAAAAGGCATTTTATCCATCATTGTTAACAGTCTGATGCTGTATAAGTCCATATCCGTAATGCTCATGTTGACAAATTCAAGTAGAACATGGGAGTTTACTGAGGGGAGAAAGTCGAGCGCTTTTTCAAGATACATTGGACTTAAAACGACGTTACCAAAAACGCATTACGGAAACAAGATGGGGGACTGCATTTGTTTGCAGTACTCTCGCATATATAGAAAACGTAATAATTTCTGAACCTTATTACGTTCTAGAGTGTTTTTTAAGTTATTTTCAATAGTGGGCTTTAGTTTAATTTATACTTGTATATGGTTTTCTTTATTGTTTAACTATTCATGAAATATGAATTCAGAGTTATTTTCCTTTATATTATTTACGTCACCCACACTAAGAGGATCAATTAGGAATGACAAAACAACGGCTTTTATACTTTCTGTCAGTCATAAACTGTCCATAGTAATGAGTGGTTTATAGCAAAAGATAGCTCAAAAATCTAATTTTCGTTGATCATCAGGTATGAGCTCTGCAACAAGTACTACGCAACTCGCAACTGAATCTGTTAAGAACATAATTGGTGTTTTGTTAAAGCAAGGGAAATAATCTAATGCCTTTATTACTAAGATTGGCAATGGCATTGTGTGTTTTTAAGTGTATTTATGATCGGTTTTCTATCACGCTCAGTGTGTTATTTAAGAGGGATAACATTTCGTGATTGCATGCTATAGGTATTAATTTGTCTATGATACTTCTGACTGTTATTATAGTGATTGTAATTCTGCCTATACTGTTTTTTGTTATAAGTACTAAAGTGCTAATCATTATAATTCCAAGTACATTGTTATCCTATGTACCCTGAGGTTCTGCATGGTTAATATGCTCAATTAAACCCAGATGGCAAACTTTTATATCTTGGCTTGTTTTATGGTGCTTAAATTCACCAATCACTCCACCCTTATTTGTAAATGAAATATATAACAAATATGGACATTATCTAAAATATAAAAGATATAATATCATATAGGAATTTCCGAGTCCTTCCAATATCTCTGTGCAGTTACCCATGTGAATAGTAAATATACATGTAATATCACTGATAATAAAGAAATAATTGTGTTTATTTCCTAAGTTCTTACAACATCCGGGTCCAAGATCTAATTCACTGGATGAGAACAGCGTCACGATCAAACTTAGGGAGCGACCGATATGCCTTTTTACCGATAGTCCGATACCGATATTTTCCCCCAGCCTTTTTACCGATACCGATATTTTATTTTTAGGGGCTGTCCATTATTTATGTCAACAAATTTTTGGCGATTTTTACCCCCCCCCCTTGTCAACAACTTGTCAAACTTTCCGAGACCCCCCTGTAAAATTACGTAAACATTTGATTACCCCCCCCCCTAAAAAGGTGGCTTCCAAAATGTTTATGTGGCAAAATTAGTAGGAATATAGTTAGTTTAATTAAAATACTGAATGTTAAGCGAGTGTGTAACACAGAACTACAAACGCTGCTTAATTTTCCTATTATTAAGTAATTATATTGAATTTAAAAAAGTAACATTGTTGACGTCAACTTTTCTTGACCTCCCTCCCCTTCCCCTTGTCAACAATTGTCAAAAAATTTTCTGACCCCCCCTCCCCCCTATTTTGTTGACGTAATTAATGGACAGCCCCTTAAGCAACAACAATGCCTATTGCCAAACACGTGTTTCTATCGTGCTAATACAGCTAATGACGTATGTCAACCCATGCTTACCCCTTCCCTGTCATACTTCGCCCACACGTAAGTCTTGTCCCCCCCCCCCCCAACTTCCCATCCCAACAAAAAATACACACAGATGTTCACTAATTGTATCATTCAAGGTCATACATTAGAATTAAGAAATGCCAATCCTATTGTTTCAAGGTCGTATCTCTGATGTATACGTGACAATTTCTGTGTACGGGTTTTTTTTTTCCTTTTTTTTAAAATCTTGTCTGATCTGGTTATAGAATTGGGTTATTTACTGATTTTTCTTTTCTGCAACTCTGTTGTGAAAAAAAAAACAATGTATCGGCAGCCAAAAAACGGTCGGTCCGACAGTTAACCCATAGTGCCAATATCGGTTCGACTATCGGTCGCTCCCTACAACAATCGGCCGATCCGATATTAACCGATAGTGCCAATATCGGTCCGATACCGATAGCGATCCGATTATCGGTCGCTCCCTAATCAAACTACTGTTTACATAAATGTAGTCTGCTTTGGAGACGAAATTTAGTTCAATTTATTTTTAGATGTAGATCTTACAATGTGACTACAACGATGTTGTAACATAAAATGAGATGAAGAGCAGTCAACACTGAGGCGTACGACATACGACACACGCTGAGACTTTTTACAATGTAATTCTTTGAACTGTATGTCGAATATAATTAAATTAATAAATAACTTTTCGTAGACTGAAAGATTTGATTCATGTTGAAATGTTGCATAGTGTATATTCATTGAAAACTCCGTGAAATCTGGCAATGGTGCAGTATAGCGCATTTGTAAAACATAGTCAAGTCTCGACGTCCGTCCTGTTAACAATTGCCGAAAACTCATTGATTTTTTAAATCAGCAAATGCGGCAGGCCCCTTCTCCATTAACATACAAACACACACTAAAAAGTATTTTAAAATTCTCGCATTTAAAATGGGATGTGGTTGGTGATAAATAAGTTTTGCATGTGCTCACAAAAAGTTATTATGCTGACACTGCCCAAATGTTTGCATATTTTCTTCATTTTTTACCAAGTACTGCATTCAGTAAATGCTTATTAAAACATTTTTTTCCTATTTTGATTATAAGTTTACATTTATTTTATAAGGAATCAATAACAAAAGTAAATATATATATTAAACAAATATACTTCGCTATAGCGCAATATATTTAACCAGAAAAATATATATTGTTTATTGAAAGTATACATTAAATTAAAAAAAATATCGATGAGATTGTATAAATATACAATTTCAGCAAACAAGCAGAAAATATGCTAAACACTTGGGAAAGGAAAATATTTAGGAAAATAAATGAGCCAGTAAAGGACAATAACGAGTGGAGAAGTAGAACCAATTCAGAGCTGTACAATCTGTACGAAGAACCAAATATAACAGCTGAAATCAAAATGAACAGATTGAGGTGGTTAGGGCACATAGAAAGAATGGAAAACAACAGAGGTCCAAAAGCAGTATATAAGGCAACACCCAATGAGAAAAGGCCTAAAGGCAGACCAAGAAGCAGATGGTTGGAAGAAGTGGAGAAAGACCTTAAAGACCTAGGAGTGAGAGAGTGGAGAAAGAAGACCATGGATCGGGAAAAGTAGAGATGAGTAGTATGGCAGGCCAGGGTCCTAAATGGGCTGTTGAGAGTAGTATGGCAGGTCAGGGCCCTAAATGGGCTGTAGAGAGTAGTATGGCAGGCCAGGGTCCTAAATGGTCTGTAGAGAGTAGTATGGCAGGCCAGGGTCTTAAATGGTCTGTAGAGAGTAGTATGGCAGGCCAGGGTCCTAAATGGGCTGTAGAACCGAATGAAGAAGAATAAATATACAATTAGACCTGCATCTTTATATATAGTATGAGATATATACAGGGAAAAAAATACATAATTATCTTACTTTGCTCCCCCCCCCCCGTGTCGGTGTCGGCGGATTTAAGAAAACCGACATAGGAGTCGGTGTCAATGTCGGCAAATATGTTTGTCGACACCCCACCCCTGGAAATAATATGCAGCTTCCCATAAGATCTACAGCACATAAGAAGTAATAAGAAAAATAAAAAAAATAATACAAGAAGAAAAAGTACCCATGACAGGTGTGTTAATATTCATTATGACCTTCCGCTTTGTAAATGAAATATTACTTTCTACTCTAGTACTAATAAAAGAATCAGACTAGCACACTCATTTATAACCAAACATTTAAACAAGATTTTTTTTTTATAAAACGCACATTTTTGAAAATAGTGCCCAGGTTATTAGTGATTGTGAGGTTCTGTCAGGGTGCGTTAAAATGGCAGGCTCGTTGCAGCATGATGGAAGAAAATGTATAATTTGCCTGATTCTCGAATATTGTCATCGGAAACAAGCAAGTATGTGAAATTTCGAAGAAATCGAGTGATGGGAAATGGGTGAAAAATGAATTACGAAATCCCATCCTGACGTACGTAAGAACCAACCAATTGTCCTATGAATATAAACACCTTTGTGAAACTGTAAACAAAATTAAAGTTAAATATTAAAAAGAAAAATACTTTTAAAAGTTGAAATGTTCCTTTTTTGAAATATGCATTATTTCCACATGTGTGGTATTCATGTTGCCGTATTTGACAACATAAATAAGCAGTATATTAACAAATATGTCAAAGTTTGATGGTTAAAATGGTGACATAAATATCGTAATCACTAAAAAAGAAAAACCAATGCAGTTTATTTGATAAATATTGCATGGTACAATCTGTGTGTCTACACTTTTAACTAATATGTGCTTGTATTTACGTTAGGCGAGTATCTCACAGTGAATGCAACTAACGGTAGAGTGAGCTTAACAAACCACGGGCATTGTGTGAGATAATGAACTCTGAGTAAACAGTCTTTAAACGAAAAGTAGATATTCTTGGGAAAAAAAATAGAATTTTGTCGCAAATTATGCCTTGTAAAATTGTGTCTGTGTTTATGTGTTGTGTATGTCATCCATAAGATTGGTGAACAATACAAGTAGTTATACCATAACTTTTAAAACACATTGATTCATGCGAGTTTAACACCATGTTACAGGTAATTTGGGATATTTTTATTGAAAGTCATATAAAATTGAAAATATTTAGTAGATGAGAGCCTATTTTAACAGTAAAATTTTCCAGAAAAAAAAATCAAGTTTTAGAAGGAATTGATGAAATAAATGAAAGCTGTCAGGTTTAATATCAACAAGTGAAATGTAATCAATTTCCACTTAATTTGTTTAGAAACATTAACCTTCAAAAACCTTCAAAGTAGACAAATATCCCGCCAACGGAAACCGCCCAAAAGTGACGTGATAATAGCCAAACTGGGCACTTTCTTACCTATGCTCGTCATGGATGAGCCAGTACGTCCCGGGCAAAAGCGACATATAGCCGCCGTGACGGACAAAGGTAACTTAATTTGCACTGATTAGTAATCTACACCTCTTGTATAAATCTTACAAGCAAAGCTCTACCAAGTGACACTTTATAATTACACAGTGTGATAATTTATTTGACCACTGTTAGTGATTGACTTTTATCTAATCTCTTAAACACTAATACTTACAAAATTTAATCCCTAAAAACAAATTCGCAAAATAAAAGCTAACCATATAAAGCATACAATCTATATATATTAAACATAGTTCCTCCTTTTATCTGTACTTTGTTTACATAAAACAAATTGTAACACTGTGAGGGAAATGGTATTAGGGCATGTAACAGGTAAGTCGGCAGACAATTTCATTGATAGTCTGAATATCGTGATATACAAATTACATGGAATTAAAAAAATCTATTTAAGAAAATTTTGTTTGCTGTGACAATTTAAAAAAAAAAGTAAATTAGAGATGCAAAGGTATTGCGGGTTACAGCAAGTCAAATAATATCGCCGTTAAAATATACAACGATACCGTATCTACACTAATATGTGTAAACGACAGACAGAAAAGACGACGACATTACAGGCAATGAAATGAGGTTGCGCTAGGATTAAATTTCGTTGGTTGGACTTACTTTGCCACAGCCGCAGCTGGTACCTGACAGAGCTTCCTGACCATAACAATAGCTGCTCAGTGGTTTCTTACAATATATAAAACATAGCTCTTTGTTTGAATTCTGTATCTGAAATAACAAACATTAACATGTCGTTAAATAAGAACATTTAATAATTTGAATGTAGGCGTTATCCATAATACAAGAAATCAATTACTGCTCTGTCGGTAATCTCGTGTCTGTAACACAATATCGCGTCTGTACACGAGATTGTATCTGTCACACAACATTGCATCAACATGTACTATGCTACCATATAGGCATGATACGTCTCCCGACTAGCCAGCCAAGAAAGATGTCCCCATACGTAGCTGCCAGTAATGATATTGGTCCTGCCAAATGAAGAGTTACGAGGGGAGCAAGCATCCTACACTGCTACATACGGCAGGCAAGATTGTGAAAGTCTTACGGCCAACCCACAGTTAATACCATGAGGCATGGAAAACGATCTTAGGAATAATAACATAAGCAATAACACGATTACTTTTTTCTTTCTTTTATACGCCGCCACAGCCAGCATGATAAGGTGTAGTGTGCCTACCACACCAGCATTGTTGGCGGCGCTGATGCATGTCTGCCATGTCTACAGTGCGGCGAGGTGAGTGTGCCATCTATCATCTGCCGGGGTGGCAGAAAAGAGGGTTTTAAGACTTGCCCAAAATGGCCAGACCAGCATGGGTGTGTGTACTGCTCATAGGCCAGAATGGCAAGGCAAGAGATTTTTCCTGCCACTCGGACAAGGGGAGGGTGTAGTGTGCCTGTACCCTCACCCCGAAATGGCAGGCTGTGCAGGTGTGCCTGAGTGGGAACAGAGTGGAAGGATGTTGTGCGCCGCGCACTACCGTCTCCACCGACATCTTTGAATACTATGGTCTCGGATAGTACTCATTGACCAAAGTACCACCACCCTCACAAGAAGGGTTTTTTTTTTAATTCCTGATTAGAGAACCCCAATGATCTGTATGTATTCCCCGTAGATCATGATATGTCTCTCAGACCAGTATAACAGTAAAAAACAGCCTGCTAAACATGTAGCGTATCGCTTAACTGGCAGGCACTCACTCACGTCTCTTCTTTTTTTTAAATACGTCATGTTGAACATCATAAAACATAAAATGAAGTACAGTTTGGAAAAGAGCCCTTTAAAATGCATTGAATGAATTAAGGTTTATCAATGATAAGGTGTTGTGTGCACAAATCATGAATAGTTGGATGTTATTCAGAGTTTAATTGTCGGGGTTGTTTTTGTGTTAAGCTTCTGTACCCATAATGAGGATTATGTTCTTTGGGATGAACTATATAACATATGAACATTATTTGATGTATTATTGAGTTTCCCTGTTCTCAAATGTATTTCGGCTACACTAATCTGTTCATGTCCTTTGTGGCCAATTCTAGAACATAGATACGCTAATTTTTGTATGTATATATCACCACTTTCAACTCCAACTTCGTGCCTACAAGCCGGTCCTGGTACCGGGCCTTTGCCTACTAGTGAAAGAAAAAAAATCAAACTATGTAACGTTTATATTTAAGCAACACTACTATCAAATTGTAATTTGCATATACCTTACAATCATAGGATGAAAAGCCATATTTGAATTGACATTGTTCGTCTGATGGAAACTCCTGACCCAGAAGACGGTCGCTGACGTCTGGGAACTCTCCGACAACAGTCAATGCATCAGACAGACAGGTCTGACCACGCCTAAAATCAAGTAAGTAGAAAGAGAATAAAACTGACTCTGATTAAACTGACTCTTAAAAAAAAGCTGAAATTAATAAGGATGACTCTAATAAAGCTGACTCTAATTAACCTGACTTTAATAAGGCTGACTCAAATAAGGCTGACTATAAAAAGATGACTCAAATAATGCTCACTCTAATAAAGCTGATTTGAAGCTGACTCTAACAAAGCTGGCTAATAAAAGGCTGACTTTAATAAAACTGACTCAAGGTTGAAAACCACGGCCCTACATTATGGGATGTTCTGAGGCAATTTTTCCTTTAAAACACAAATCCATTTAAACACTGATTTATTTTAATTAGATAATTTTCAGTAACTACCAAACCCAATCATTCGCTATTTTGCACACTTAAATCTAAAGTCCAATTTCACGCTGAATATAAATTATAATCAAAACTAATAATCACAAGTTCATCAGATATTTATATATGTTCTACTAACAATTGATACTATGTTATAACTATAAATATACTAGCTGTATACTGAAAAACCTTTTCATAGAGTTATATTCCCTTTGGTTTAATCAGTAGGTTATGTTATTTTTGGTTACGGACAGATCCATTTTTTCATGATTTTTATTACAATTTAAAGATGCAATATGTTGTATAAATACAAAAAAAAAATAATGATAACAAACAAACGAATATTTCATAGGAATTATTTCACATTTTGGCCTTTGAAAGTCATGTTTGAAAACCGCAGAAACTATTCAAAACCGTAAAGTTTTAAAAAAACATTTATCGAATTGAGACGCTGGCAAGGCGCCATTTTGAATTCTTGATATCTACATTCGATATAACGCACACGTGAGACCGCTATTATTATATTTGATTCTAAAGAACTTGACCTAGGCCAATTTAATAATATTTTATAAAATAAAAAATAATGAATTGATAGAAGAATTCGGAGTCACACTGAATCAACGAGATGTGACATGCAGTCTTGAAATCTGAACATTAAAAAAAATTGGCTTATACTTATGATTCAAAAGTTTTTGAGTAAAGTAACTTAAAAACCGTTTTGTATTATCACAGTATTTAAAAATTTTACTTTTTTTTTATACTGATCTGTATCACTTGACATTTTTTTCAGTATTAAATATAATCTTTTGTTACATTTTGTACTTCCCACCACAAATATGACTGAATTAAACTATCGAGTATTTAGACTAGTCCGTATCTATCTTAATTAAACTAACCAGTATTTAGACTAGACTGTATCTGATTGATTTACACCAATGACTCACGCTGTATCTGTAAGTGATTTGACGTAGGAGACGATGGAGTCAATAGAACAGGATGAGAACCTCCACGGATTCATCTTGTTGCTATAAGTGGGCACAGAATCGGATGACGCCATCAGATAGCGGTCTTTATACAAGCAAGTGTTGTTTTCTCCATCATGATTGGCTGCCAAACTAGTTGAAATAGACAAGTGAAGTGATGTTTATAAAATGAATGACAGGTAAATGAAATGATTGAAACATTTTTTTTCAGTTTATCTAATCCATTACATGTGTATGTGTGTACCTAAATTGGTATTGATGTATGTTTGTACGTAAATCGGTATGTATTTATGATTGTATGCATACATGTGTGTTTGTATGAGCGTAAATGTGTATGTATACATGTATGTATGTGGGTACGTGTGTATGTATGTATGTACGTATATCGGCATTTATGTATGTATGTATGTGTGTAGGTTTGTATTATGCATGTATTTATGTATGTAGTGTTATGCATGATTGTGCTTAAGTAATTATGTATGTTTGTACGTACATTGGAATGTATTTATAATTGTATGTATACATGTGTGTTTGTATGTGCGTACGTTTGTATGTATGTATGTACTTCTATCGGTATGATGTATGTATGTATGTATGTATGTATGTGTGTATGTCTGTATGTATGCATGTATATATAGTGCATATATGTGCGTAAGTTGTATGTATGTAGTATTATGCATGATTGTGCTAATTAATTATGAATGTATGTGTGTATATATATTTCATATGTTTGTGCATGCATGTATATTATATAATTCATGTATCCACAGTGTTCGATTTGAGAAAAAAACAGTGCCGGAGATGAACAAAATTTTCTGCAGAGCCGGGGTTAAATGTCATCCCAGGCGGGGATGAAAAAAGCTAAAGCAGAGCCGGGGATGGCAATTCTCAGTACAGGGGATATTCCCGGCATCCCCAGCGGCGGCGAGATACCAACAACTTCTTCAATTTACAATCCATGGGCCAACAAGTAACTAATTTATTTTCATAGACAAAACCAGCAATAATATAGAAACAATTGGGGAAAACATGTGTCTTAATTAACATAGTTCAAGTTGGTTCAAACAAATTTGAAGCTGCACATTAATAGGACAAGCGATTAATTTATTTTTAACAAAAAATGCAAAATTTTCATCTATTCTCTGTTTGTTGAAATTAAATATTCCATTACTCATAATTATTTCAATTATTTAAACAAATTATGACGTTGTTTAATAACTAATTCTTTTGTTGGTTTGCCTGAAGGCAGGTTACATCGCTAGCAGAATGCCTTCCATCTTGTGTGGCATACAACTTTGCATCAAAATATTGAAGTGGTGGACCATTAATTTGAATAAACAGAAATTGTTTGATGGTTTCGACATCTAATGAATTATGACGTAAACAAACAGTTACCATCACTTGGTACATCGACAATAATACAGCCGCGCTCTTCAACTATTTTTGTTAGATTTGTGTATACATTTGTTAAAACAATATAGGAGTCCCCGGGCCTAAAAATGAAAACGATGCAGTATGAATTGCAATGAATGACTGTCCGAGCAGGCGCGGTACCTGGAGTAGGCGATATACGCCCCCCACAGCCTACTATCCCCTGGCCCATGGGTCGGCAACCTTTTGAGACGGAAGAGCCAAAAGTTATAATTTAAAGTTTTCTCAGTTTTTAAGAGCCACTAAAATTATTGTTTCAATATTATGGTATTTGATTAGGCCGCAATTCGACATCGAAAGAGTCGCAACTTGACATCGAAAGAGCCGCATGCGACTCGCGAGCCGCAGGTTGCCGACCCCATGACCTGGCCTATATACTGGCCTTCCCGAGGACCAATTCATAGATCCGCTTTGCGTCAGCGTATTAATATCAGCATCATCAAAAGAAAAATTATATTTACACTGTTTGTTTTAATTTTATAACACCTGACTTACAGCTGTGAATTAATCTTGAAAACTTATATTACACTGTTTACGAGCAAATGGTTTTACCCCAGTGTTACATTTAAACATAAATCTGGTGCGTGCAGAATAAAACATTATTTTATCAATACGTCCAGCTACTTAGGTATTTTGATTTCAACTTCAAATTAAACTTATTAAAGTCGGATAATCTAAACTTGTAATAACAAATTTTCCGTGGGACGGATGGCCGAGTGGTGTAGATACTCGACTGTCAACCTGAGAGTCCCGGGTTTGATCCTCGGTGAGGCCCATGGAATTTTTCCAGGTGAAATTTGGTGCACAGTCGTCCCACAAGCCCACTTAGCTTTAAAATGGGTACTTGACTTAATGTGGGGAAGTAAAGGCGGCTGGGCGTTGTGCTGACCACACAAACCCTTCATATGCCGAGGTTATGGAAACAGATGGATTCTACACTTCATCTGCCCCGATGGCCCGTTAGGGCCAAGAAGGGAAACTTAACTTGTTATTTTTTAATAACAAATTATTACTACGGATATACTGTAACAAATGACTTACACGTTAGACTTAGTATGAAGATGATCATTTTGAGATTGGACTCCTTGAAATACAGTTGTTTGTTTGTAAAAGACAACTTTGTTTGGATTAACGTTTTTGCAAGACGGCTCTTTAGACATCT
The DNA here is from genome assembly GCA_021962125.1 of Bulinus truncatus. Classification (NCBI taxonomy): domain Eukaryota; kingdom Metazoa; phylum Mollusca; class Gastropoda; family Planorbidae; genus Bulinus; species Bulinus truncatus. Next base: position 13,610,282 of record JAGDYQ010000003.1, on the reverse strand, counting down.
TAATTTTAAATTATAAAATAAAAATATTACTTTAAATCTTTGTCAGGATTTTTATATAAAAATAAAATTTTTCGATTGATAAGTTTCACTTTACGACTTACGAGTGACGAATTAAAAGTGAACATAAAATTAGAACCAAAGATTACAAAAAAAGACTTCGAACTCTTACTGCACGTTTATTTCTATTGATTCGGTAGATAGAAACGCAGTACAATTTTTTTTCGTTAAACTTCACAATTTACCAGTACTCGGTCGACTTAAAAAAAAATCAGTGCTGGGGATAAAAAAAAATTCCCCAGAGCCGAGGATAAATGTCATCCCCGACAGGGATAACATTAGCTAAAGCAGAGCCGGGGTTGATAGTCCTCACTGTGTATCCATTTATCTATTGTTTTATCATCAATCAATAACTGAACATATCAATAAATCAGTATATTTTTTACATCTGCCTATCCATTTAAATTACGATTATAAATAACAGAGACCTAATTCAAATCCTTTACTAAAGCATAGCTTATTTTAATAGGTGCATGTATTCATGGAACATATATACATATAGTCATTTGTACATTTTCTTTCTTGTAGTATTTTTGTTGTATATTATATATTACTAGCTGAACCCTGCAAAGCCTTTACATGAAGATAGACTATTGTAAAGCCAGTGCCAAACCTAGGAATTTGCGGGCCCTGGGGCTTGGCCTCTTTTGGGGCCCCTGCATTTTGACGTTCGATACCATGACGTGATATTATGTACTTAATAGCTAATGTAAAAAATAATTTTGGGGGGGTCCCCTCAAGCCACCACCCCTCTTACCCCACCCTAGGTTCGCCTCTGTTTTCAGCTTTGACACATATTTTCAAAATATTTTTTTTTTAAGTTTGAAATAATTAACAATCTAATTAGTTGTTGTTTCTTTTTCTTACAACATCCTAAATGATAAATTATTTCAATAAAAAAAATTTCAAAGAGATCTAATTAGTTATTTTTCATTAAAACAACTAAAAGGATACATTCTGAAAAAAAATATAAAAAAAATGTCCCTGAGAGAAATCGAACCTGGATAGTCAGCATAAAAAGCCCAAGCTGCTTATCCATTCAGCCACCACGTCACACGATTGAAATGATAATTTTAATGTACTATTTAAAAAAAAAATTGCTCGATTTTTTCTTTTACTTTCACTTTACTTAGCTTGAGGCCTATATAATCTTATTTTGTAATTTAAAGTAAATCAAAGCCCTATTTATTTATTTTTTTAAATGAAATATTATAATAGCTGAGAACTTAATTCGTATAGAAATTTGCAGAATTTCTTTTTTTTTAATTATATCGACTTTTAAAAAAAGTACTTATTTACGAAATTAGATACGAAAATGCGCACGCTAGTCTTATCGTCAGAGATTTTCGATTATTACTATTGTTGACGTTTGACGATGTTAAAATGCTATCTGTTGTAATAAAAACTACAATATGTTAATTATTACTTTTTAATATTTGAGACTTTTACATTTCATAACAAAAACCATATAAACTATTCAAAACTGTAGATTTTTCAAAAAGAAATATCGAATCGAGACACTGGCAAGAAGCCATTTTGAATTCTTGTTTTCCGCATTCAATTTAACGCAGAATCTAAATGAAAAATATGTATATAGATTATTTACATTTTTTTCTTCTGTGGATCTTCTGCTTCAGGGAACGTGTTTGTCAATTTGTAGTATAGTCAGTCTCTTCGGAGTTTCTTTTATTATATTTATTATATGATTAAATGTCATCAGATATGTGTGAGACGTAACACATATATAAACAGCTATAAATCACCGAGTAGACAGTTGGTTAAAATATGTATAGATGGATAGAGAATGATTTATAAGCATATTTTAGAGAACAGAAATAAAATTGAAAACAACGATTCTCAGAAGTCTTAAGATAAATACAAATGATGTTTACTGATTTTTCTATCAAGTCAGACAACTCTCACCTGTGTCCTAGTTCATGGGCGCCAGTAATTATTGCTGAGTAATCTCCCATGTCCTCTATTACTGAAGCACTGGCTCCATCCGTACGACACAAAGTTTTCACCCAGGCCAAGCCTAAAATTATGGATTTTTTTAAACGTTCCTTAAACCGCCTGGTAAACATACATATACCTATGTTTGACAAGTTACAACATACTGTTAACACTCAGATAAATAAGATGTACTAATGTATGAAAGTATAGATAGACAAGGATAAGTAAATGAGTGAACAGCTTAATCGATATACGGAATATATATATATATATATATATATATATATATATATATATATATACAGTGGGTATTCGGTTAACGAACTTAATCCGTTCTACAATTACGTTCGCTATCCGAATCGTTCGTTAACCGATCATCGATTTACCATATATATTAATGGAAATTCGATTAATTCGTTCTGGAGATCCTAAAAATTAAATTTTAAAAAATTGTCATGTACAAGAATAATTTCTTATTAAGTTTATTTATTACAAATATAATGCATACATATAGTCTTGCTTATTAATCAGTCCTTTTCCTTTCTTTGGGCGTTAAAGAACATGTCCAATGTCGGTTGTTTTTGTTTCTCCTTCAGGACTTTCAGGTAATGATTGATAAAATTGTCGTTGTAGAGATCAGCAACCCTATTGACATCAGCTTGTTTAATGCCAGATCGCCTTTTAAATTTTGTAAACCAGCCAGTGGTAGCTTTGAATTCTAGATTTTCGGAGGACGAGCCTGGAGTTTGTTCTTTCAATTTCTCAAAAATTTCTCCAGCCTTCACTTGAATGATGGCCATTCTAGTTACATCTCTTTTCACCTCCCGTTCATTTATCCAAACTAAAAGCAAACTCTCGATTTTATCATGGATGACACTTTTTTTTTTTGCTTCTCAGATGTAATTTTCGTTACTCCTTTGGCGGCTTGAGTCTTCTTTGTGATATTTTTTATAGCTAGGATTGTGCCTACAGTAGACCTATTCAAGCCGTTTTGCCTGGTAACATCAGTCATTATTTGTCCACTCTCTACTTTAGTTATAATCTCTTGCTTGGTTTTTATGTTTAGCACAGTTCTTGACACTCCACTCTTTTCAGGTCCCATAATATTTTCAAATTTTCAGGGGCTTTTTATAGGGCATTTAGAGAAGCACATACGAAAACCACAAGGACATAAACCAATTACACATGTATGGTACACTATTGACGATGTGTCGTCGCACACTACCGTACGCGTCGTTCGGTGCTGCCTCACTGCTACGGAGTATGAATGATGACGTGTCAGCGCACGCGCATATCCATTTTCAGGACAAATTGAGGACTGATGTCGGGTGTTTTGAGAGCCGAGACGTTTTCGTTAGAATTAGTTTTTGTTCGTTATCCGAATTTTGTTCGTTGTCCGAACACAAAAATATTTCCTGAAAGTGTTCGTTGTCCGATTTGTTCGCTGTCCGAACAGTTCGTTAACCGAATACCAACTCGTATATATATATATATATATATATATATATATATATATATATATATATATATATATATATATTAGGGTGGTCCAAAATAAAGAGGAAATTTTTTTTTTATTTTCTTTGATTTAAACCCCACATTTGATTACCACAAAAAAGTACTCAGAATTATAAAATTCCATAATTTTCAGATGAAATTTAGAGGTTGCACAAGCTCTCTGAAAATTTAGGGATGTTCTCCATTTACCACATTTTATCCCAAATATTGATGAACCTGAATAAAGTCTGTTCTGTCCAAAAAAGTTTCTGCAGCATTAGATAGATCACAAGTTAGTGATCGTACAGCAGTCAATTTACTAGCTGCTACAGCTCATTCTCTTGGTCACGATGTTAGTGACATGACATTAAGTCGAAATACTGTACGGCGTGTGAGAGCTGAGATTAGGAAAAAAAACAGCACATGAAGTTGAAGAATTGTTTGATCCACAAGTACCATTAACTATACATTGGGATCGAAAATTGCTTCCAGATCTCACAGCCAGGGAGAATGTTGAGACATTGCCAGTGATTATAACAGGACTGCAAATAGAGTGCTTGCTAGGTGTACCAAAATTGGCTTCAGAGACAGGTGACAGTCAAGCTCAAGCTGTAGTTGAATGTCTAAAGGACTGGGACATTGTGAAAAAGTAGTAGCATTAAGTTTTGACACAACAGCAAGTAACACTGTGGATTCCAAAAGGGCATGTGTTTTAATTGAAAAGCTGCTTGAAAAAAGTCTTATTCATCTTGCATGCCGCCACCATGTGATGGAAATTGTTCTGGAAAAAGTGTTCAACGCATTGAAGATAAGTGGGCCCTCATCTGGACCTGATATTTTACTTTTCAAACGATTTAAAGAGCAGTGGCATTTTATGGAGAAGGGATCCTATGATACAGATGTTATGCCTTCTGAAGAACAAGGACTGTTTAAGTTCCTCTGTTTTGTTTCCAGTACTTATATGAAACTGTGGTTTCAAGCCCCACAGCCAGTAAGGGTGCCATTAAATGACCTACAATTTCTGAAGGATTTAGAAAAATATAACTCCGTTAATTCAGTTATTGAAAAAGCAGCAAAAAAAGCTTTCAGTCGACATTTATTGTATCTAATTGAAATTACAGTAAATACAGTATTTACAGTAAATAGTACTATTTAGTACCAAATCAATGTTATCTTTGCCCTTGTTCAACCCCTAAATATTTCACGATTGTATTCATTTTTTCAGAAAACCCTTTTTTTCTGGCAGAACACAATGCAGGCCTTAAATTTAGAAAAATCGAAAAAGAAAATTGGACCACCCTAATATATATATATATATATTAAATATAAGTAGTCCCAGCAATGACAGAATTACCTGCATTAAGGAATGAATCATATTAAATGTAAAAACTATACTTGCGATCACTCTACAAAGAGAGGTCTGGAGTAATCTATCCCATTGCAGTAACTACAAAACGTCTTATGGGGACAAATAAATTAATTAATATCGACAACAATGACACAGGTGAATATTGAAATAAAAATGAATATAATTACCTAAAATATTACCAGTAACTGTCCATAAATCAGACCTAAAGGGAGGTTGACAAAACATTAACATCTATAAACACAATGCATAACATCTATAAACACAATGCATAACATCAATAAACACCATGCATAACATCTGTAAACACCATGCATAACATCTATAAACACAATGCATAACATCTGTAAACACATGCATAACATCTGTAAACACAATGCATAACATCTATAAACACAATGCATAACTAATACAACTACTAATGAATGGATTTCATTCAATTTTCTTTAAATCTATAAAGTTATACATTTATAATACTATAAAAAACTTAAAATGTAGAAGAAATGTTTCTATAAAGGGTGGGCTAACTTTTTGACCTACCGGTCCACAATGGGTTACTTAAATAAACAGCAGGGTCTGACCTACAGCACTTGTAATAGATGGTCATGCGGTAAAGCACTCGACCATCGACATGAGGGTCCCTGGTTCGATCTCCAGTGAGGTAAAAATTCCCCGCTCTATCCCCGGTGGTGCCTCCTTGGCCATTGTACTATCGGCTATAGTGCAGATAAAAAAGGGCACAATAAAAACATCTAATAGATATCATCTCATCCTTAGGGACTTCAAACACAGCAGGTGGGGAAAATATTTCATGCAAACGTCATAGTTGTGAACGGGAGAATATGTGGCGGGCCTTATCTTGCAGACTAATTGACTTTACTCGGCCCACGGTCTGTAGCTCGCACATGTCTAGTACATATAAAAACTTACTGTGCGTACATGCGATACAGCGTTTCCATTCAAAAGAATTTATAATATATCGACCTTCATATAGAATATTGTTCAGTCTTGAAGCTTATCTGGCCAAGTTATCTGCATAGCAAAGCATATTTATTTATATTTTCAAAGATGTAAACAATCTATCTGGGCGTCTTGAATATGATAGTATAAAAATATAGACCAAGCATGCTTTGAATTTGTTATAGCCTATCCTTTAATACGTAATCGTCTAACCCGTGTGTCTCCGTCAGGTAGTTTTCATATCGTGCGGTGTATACGTTGTAACCGTGTGTCTCCCTTGCAGGTACTTTTCATATAGTGCGGTGTATGCGTTGTAATCGTGTGTCTCCCTCCCAGGTAGTTTTTTATACCGAATTGTGTTCATACCAATTAAAGCAAAATGTTATTTTCTATTGCAGTATTTAGCATATTTCTTTGTTATCCCTTCTGTCGGATTTTGTTCAGCAAGCTTCAGCAGGCTTTTCCGCTAGTTTCAAATACATTTCAATTTTAAATTTCTATTTTTGAAGTGCCTTGTCGAGATGTATATCGCTTAGTGCCGATAAACCGTTAAGTGATTTGGAGTTTTCCAATTTCATCCTCTAAATGGCCGATAGTACAATGGACAAGTAGTCGAAAAGGTAATGTAGACCAAGATACATCATTGTCATAACTCAGTTATATTTACTGTAGTCAGTGCATGTTGTAAATTTCTAGTCAACATAAAAAGAGATATGTTAGAGGGAATTCCCTGTAGTACGGTAACGCACCAAATGAATGGGTTATAAAAAACGGAAGAAATAAACAAGAGGAGACACTGACGGTTATTGTTGGTAGATGTTTTTCTATAAAACTGTGTCTTATTTGTAAAATGAATAAATAAAAGAAACCACCGTCGCCATCCTCGACATGTTGTGTTTAATACAGAAATTAATCATGAAATGGTGAATATTGTCATTTTCTTTAAAGGACATTTGTGTTGGACTAGTGATGTCAATCTAATTATATTTTAAGCAATGAGGACACTGGAGGATAATAAGTTCACTATACGTGAAGGAGTAGTTTAGCCTTCTGAGGAGATAAGAAAATCATACAAAGCCATTCAGTGTATACCCAACAAACAACATTTAGTACATAGTTAACAAACAGCATTTAGTGTATACCCAACAAACAACATTCAGTACATAGTTATAAACAACATTTAGTACATACCCAACAAACAACATTCAGTACATATCCAACAAACAACTTTTAATATTTACCCCAACCAACATCCTTCAGTACATATCCAACAAACAATATGCTGTGCATACCCAATAAACATGAATCAGTACATACCCAACAAATAACATTCAGTACATACCCAACAAACAACATTCAGTACATACCCAACAAATTACATTCAATATATATCCAACAAACAATATGCTGTGCATACCCAATAAACATGAATCAGTACATACCCAACAAACAACATTCAGTACATACCCAACAAATTACATTCAATATATATCCAACAAATAACATTCAGTAAATCCCAACAAACAACATTCAGTACATACCCAACAAATAAAATTCAGTACATACCCAACAAACAACATTGCATGATCGTAAGGGAAACTGAAATCCCTTCCATCAGTTGAGTTGAGAAAAATTGTAAAGTAGGATAAAACTGCCTCAGTGCCGACATACGTGGTAATGCCATACAGATTAGAGTAAAGGTAATACAGCTTGAAGGCATTAGTACTCTGCAACATATAATGAGTAAAACTATAATCTCTGTAATGTTTATGTTCAGGGCCGCTCTTTAAATTTATCAAAACTGCACGGCCCCCAAATTTCTCTCAGTTATTGGGCTCCATTTCATTGCAAGTTCTATCACATATGATACTATTCGAGCCCTGACATGTATACTAAATGTATGTGCCTAGGACCGTCAAATGTCTAAAATCGGCTCAAAATGTATACAAATTTAGAACATTTAAATTTTAACATCCACTGTAAGAATGTTATAATTTTCGGAACCAACGATGAGTTTTACAATGAATCAGATGGTAAATATTAATCAACATTAATAAACTAATTGTAAGTATTAAAGGTTTTACAGTAAAGTTCTTTATACATCAGGAAATTAATTTTACAGTTGATCATTAAATCCTCAAAAAAATGCCAATTGTATAGTAAAAAAAACTCCACATTTCCCCGAAACCTCATAAAATAATAAGCACCAGAAAGAATTTTAGGATTTTTAAAACATACCCCAAACTGTTATTTTTCTTGCAATATAAGCCACAATGCTTTTACAAATCATTGTTAAGATTATGACACTGCTGCTTTAGCACAAAAATTGCTTTGCTGATAGAACACATTCAGGTTAATTCTATGTTAATGTTTACCTTAAAGATCAAAACTTTGTTTAAATTCACACGTAGACGAATGTTGCTCGCCTGGAAGTTTTGATAAATCAGGTCAATCTGAGAAGAAATTTATTTGTTTAAATATATAATAAACACTTATTGCGGGTAAGAATATATAGTACTAATTTGCACAAGCAAGGAAAGAATTCAATTGTATTTTAGAATTGTAATACAATTGTAGTTCGTTATCCCTTGTTTAAAAAAAATGACAGATTGTTTCGTTAGATTGTGATTCCTGTATTCTGTGATCTAGCCTGCGTCATCCATAGAAATGCAATGGGCCATTGTTTCTCTGCTCATTTGACAGACCGGCCATCTAAAAGCTTTCTTTAAGTATTTTGTTTGATAGGTCACATATTTCGTTTAAGCTTCGTCACGGTGCCGATCGCACCCAATAAGTTTCCATGACTACAGGAAGGTAAAAGTAAACAATCCCCATTAAATAAACCACTGGGTGACTGGGATCAAATCAAACCAGTGCTTATATGTTAGTTTTTCGGGTCGTACTTAAAAGGTTAGTTGTAAGGCTATCATGATGCCCAACGTTCGTAACTTTAGACCCACCTACTTGTCAGTAGAAGCAAAAGCGCGGGGGGGGGGGAGAGATAGTAACAAGCGTTTTAAATGAATATCTTTTAAAAAATCCGCCACAAACACGTCAGATAATTGAAATTGAAAGGAAATGTCCAAATTTATCAATATTTTAGAAATTGAATGCGATTATTTTTCTTGTATTTTTGTAATCAATAAGTCTAATAATCAGCCGCTTGAAGTTTTGGCAGGTACTCCACGCAAGCCGTACTGGAAATGACACCCCTTCTATTAGTCCCCTTGGGTAAGAACTTAAAAAATGTCAGTAAAACGTTTACTTAGTTATTATTTGTGACACAATAATTCATACAGAAAAAAAAATTGACGCACAGTCACAGTCATAGCGATATTTTGTTATTATTTGTATGTACAACAGAATATTATTTTGTCAAATATCTCTTACCCCGCTAAATATAAAAGCGTAATATTCTTGGACCCTAGAGAGAGCCTCACTCTCGTCATAGTCAGCGGCTTCCATAAACCGACTGTAGCAGGAGTAGTCTAGGAAGGCAGTGACGTCAACATAGTACGTGGAGGCCGACTGACGTCTGCTACGAGAGAACTTTGCTCCATCTTGAAGTTTCTCATTCAATAAACTTCCAGGTTTTGAGGATTCAAACTCAGGGGCTACAAGTAATGACAGAAGGAAATAGAATTTTAAACTTTCCCTTAGATTGAAGAGATTTTATTTGTTTAAATTCATATTGACTAGTGTGACAATATCATAAGTGTTTAATGTGTATAATGACTGCATTTGTTACAGTAACAAGATTTTAAAGAGTATCTAGCAATTACACCCGGCGTTACCTGGGAAGATAGTGTCACGTTATATTAATGAATACATGTTTTTGCATTTGTGTTACTAGTTGTATGTTTGAGTTCACACCCTGTGTTTATCAGTACTATTTTCTGAAGTCTGTATCCCAATCTATTACATTTAGAATAATAAGTTATATTGATATTGCGTCGTTCTTATGTGTCCTTGTGTAGTGTCCTTGTGTCATTTTTGTTATTCAAATTTATTTGTGTAGTCGTACTATTCCAATTGTCGGATCCGTTCAACTGTAGCTATTTTATACAGATATTTAAAATATATGTGCTAAAATAAAGACCACATTACTTATCACATTACCTTTATCTGCGACAGATCTATGGGCCATTATCTATATATTTATATATATATATATTAGGGTGACAAATAAATGCATGGTTAAAAAAAAATTAATGCTCTCAACCTTTTATTTTTGGTTCCATTTAATGAAAAAAATATATTGGTAAATTTTGGAGACAATCCGTTGATGTTAAGGGGTTGCTCTACGCAGTTTAAGTTTGCAAGGTTACTCGAATCCACATTTTTCATAGCTTTTTTATACTTATCTCTTCTATTTTAATAATTAGGTTGAGAATGTTATCAATATTTTATTTTTTATTTAATTATGAGTCATCATACATAATACAAATCATTTTTTTTTTTGGAAAAATTAATAAGTTAAAAAATAAAATAAGTTTGCCGAAATTCAGAACACCCACTGTAATATTGTATCATTGAGGAAGCTTTATAAGATTGGAACAGTTCATATGACAAAAGTGTGGCACTCAGTTTTAATACTACTTCAAGCAACACAGGTATACATTCAGGTGCTTGTACCCTGCTGGAGAAATTAATTGGAAAATATTATACACAGCCTGTCGACACTAAGTTAATGAAGGGATTTTATCCCAATGTTTCAAAAACATGTTTTGGAGCATCTTCTTGCTCCAGAGATCAAGTTGCTTCAACGATTGAGTGATCAGTGGAGTAAAACTTAATTCTGAATCATGGCATTCTAACTGATGCAGATCTCAAAGTTAATGGTTCGCTTGTACCATCAGCAGTAGAATTTGATGTAAATATGCTGCAAGGAACAAAACAACCTCGCAACGATTACAAAGAATTTTTGCAACTGTCAATAATTTTTTTAGGAGAAATTCCTCCAGGCCAAAGCGGAATAACTTTCCGTACTTCTAACGCTATACACCAAACACGATGGATGGCGAAAACACTGTACTCTATTAAAATTTACTAGTTTAGACATCAATTTCATTTAACAAAAAATGAAAAAAAAAAATCTGCGATTTTTTAACATTTTGATTTACATGGAACATAGCTTTCTGGCTCCAATCTCTTCATCTGCTCCTCACAATGACCTTACTTTGATTAAGAAATTGAATTATTTCAAAATATTTCACATAGAAGTCGCTGAATCTGCCTTTTAAAAACCATTGTCACGACATTTATAGTATTTAACTGGTTGACCTGGTGAGTCTCTCTTTTTTCAGCTACTATGTTGGATAACCAAACTAAAAGAAAAACAGTTGATTGGGTATTTGAAAAGCCTTAGCCAAAACAACAAACAGGTAAGTAAATTGAAACAAATGTTAACAGGATTAATGGTCAAATTGTAAATATGAACTAGATGACTTTGCAGTAAATGAATAGAGTATCGCGTACATTGAAGCGCAACAGATTTGAATTGGGCATTCATGAATGAAAATCACCCAGACACGTGTAAAATACAATCGAACTGAATACCAGGAAGCACATACAATTGTTAATTCTATAAAAGTTGTAAATGATTCAGCCGAAAGAGGGGTGAAACTCATTTCAGATTATGCAAAAGTTTTAACAAAAGATGAAACTCAATTGCAATATACTTTACAAACCGTGGAAAAACATCGACGTCAAATTCCAGATATGATAAAGTCTACAATTGTGAACGCATTAATGAAAATACACTAACACTCAACAGCTGAAGTATTCTGAAATCAAACATTGTATAAAATCATATAAATAACACTTAATTTGAATAACATAATTAAAAGTTTGTATTAGAAAAAAATAAAAATGCATTCTTTTTATTTTTTGTTGACCCTTAAATCTGATAATTTCAAGTTCATTGAGTAGCCTCTAAATATGAAAATATCTTAATATTTTTATTAAAAGGAACGCAATAAAGGGTTGAGAGTCCAATATCGAGCACTTTGATTTTTTGTCACCCTAATATATATATATATATATATATATATATATATATATATATGTTACGGCCAACGTCTGGAATGCAGCCAATTGCATATATATAAAGCAAAATTATTACCCAGCTCGCTAAGTAAAAGGCTGCGACGAGTGAGCTTTAGGTGGATGACACAGTGCAGGGAGAAGTGTGCCTTACACACCCATCACCATAAAAATCAGCTAAAGCCAGATCCTTGGCAATGCCAAGGCAAAATATCGCTAAATTTGCTTAATTTTTGTAACCTAGCTAGAACATTCCATCAGGTCAGGAATGCACATCAATAATATAGAAATAATTTTTAGATTTTGATATGTATGTGAATTTCGAGACAAAAAATGTAGATAAAATAGTTATTTTAAGTAAAATTATTTTCCAAATTTGAAAGTAAAATGTTAAGAATTAAGCAACAGACGTGCATACATACATACCTCCAATTTAGTAAGTAAGTAAGTAGTAAAGGGTTAGGGTTAGGGCCATCGGGGCAGATGAAGTGTAGAATTCATCTGTTTCTATAACCTCGGCATATGAAGGGATTGTTTGGTTAGCACATCGCCCAGCCGCCTTTACTTCCCCAACTTAAGTCAGGTACCCATTTAAAGCTGGGTGGACTTGTGGGACGACTTTGTACCAAATTTCACCTGGAAAAATTCCATGGGGCTCACCGTGGGTTGAACCCAGGACTCTCAGGTTGACAGTCGAGTATCTACACCACTCGGCCATCCGTCCCAATTTACCTTCTTGTTTATTCGATTCTAACACTTATATCGATTAGTTAGATTTCACATACTCAGTGCTAAATGTCTCATTCATTAAAGTGTAATGTATACATTAATATATGTCCTACTAGCTTTACATTTCAACTTTCTGCTTAAATTATGATTGTTAATGTTTGTCGATAAAAAAATGCAACGAATAGACTTTAAAGTAATGAAGAAAACAAAATCGCTAATAGGTTCATCATGAACGAACTATTCCTCTCCTGCCAACCACTCGTTTCAAAAAAAAGCACAGCACTAGCCTTTCATATAATAACGTTTACTTTTCATTTCTATCAATTTATGTCAACCCTCTCTCTCTATATATATATATATCCATTTGCTCTTTGCCCAAATTTTCGAACCCAATGTCTCCCGCGATTCACAAGGCTAGCATTCCAACCTCTCATTGTGGACCATTCTAACAATGTCATAAACTATCCTAAAATTTAGTAAACAATGGGATGACATAAGCTAGCTTTGATTTGTATTTACAAATGTTCTTATTTATAATTGCACGGAAAATTTCAAAATATAATCAATGTGACCAATGGAATTTTCCCTGAAGAATATAAATACATCATTGTCATCTTTTTATGATTTTCTGTCAGAAATAACACACAGGATATAAAAGCGATATAAGTCAAAAAAAGTCGTTTTATTTGTAGGTGTTATAGAGATAATTATAAAATGATATACTTTACAATCGTACGAATAGCTCAGTAATACATGTATGATATAGTAATACATATATGATTTAGTAAGACAGGTATGATGTAGTAAGACATGTATAATGTAGTAAGACATGTATGTTATAGTAAAACACGTATGATATATTAAGACATGTAAAATGTAGTAAGAAGGTATGATATAGTAAAACATGTTGGATATATTAAGACATGTAAAATGTAGTAAGAAGGTATGATGAAGTAAGATAGGTATGATATAGTAAGACATGCATGATACAGTAATACATGTAAGCAATATATGTAACTGAACGAAGGCTACCATAATGAATTATTCTATGTCTGTCGCATCTGTCTAATAATTATTTTAATGGACGTGGGATATATGGTAGGTCTTTTAATAGAATCAATACGTGTGGTTTTTAAATTTACAATATAAATGGCCAGAGGAACTTATTCATAAACCAGACCAATGACCAGATAAAACCTACTTAGTCAAGTGTTTTGAATCTCACAATGTGTCCTAAAGATATGATGAAGATAAGGATTTAAACATTGGCGATGTATCCTTATTAGTGTGTGTTTGTGTGTGTGTCTGAATATTGCTGACATGTTTTGGACTTAAACTGTTATAGATGAGTCCATTGAGAATACATTAATTAATTGTAACTGTTTTAGATCATATATTTATCTATCTATCTATCTATCTATCTATCTATCTATCTATCTTTATCTATCTATCTATCTATCTATCTATCTATCTATCTATCTATCTATCTATCTATCTATCTATCTATCTATCTATCTATCTATCTATCTATCTATCTATTATCTATCTATCTATCTATCTAACTATCTATCTATCTATCTATCTATCTATACTCATCTATCTATCTATTTATCTATCTATCTATCTGTATATCTATTTATCTATCTATCTATCTGTATATCTATTTATCTATCTGTCTGTCTACTTATCATTTAGACCTTTCACACTTTTATTGAATTTAAATCACTTGGATTGTATTCAATATTAGCTGTACCCGGGCCAAACCAAGCCTTCTGTATGAATGAGTTTTAAAAAGTGCTCGTTTGTAATTATGTTTACTAGTGTAGTGCGTGTACGGTGTTCAAGTTTGTAATTATGTTTACTAGTGTAGTGCGTGTACGCTGTTCAAGTTTGTAATTATGTTTACTAATGTAGTGTGTGCACGACATGTTTTAATGAAATGACGAAAATTTAATTAAAAGAAATATATAAAATGTCAAAATAATACAAAAACACACACACACTTCAGAAAATAATAACCAATCATTTAAAGCTATAAACAAAGGAATGTGAATAGAAAATTATTTAAAATGATAATGACGAAATAAAAATTAGTTTACACCACAGTCTGTAATATATAATATGTGGTTTGCACTCATAATAAGAATACAAAAGAATCTAATAAATAATCGTCTAACGTAGTAGACCATATGAATCCCTTTTCCATTTACTTTTTCATACTGTGTGTTGTATAGGATGTTCATGGCAACAATAGCCAAATGTCTGCACGTTACAATACATGGCACCGAACGAAATGAAAAGTACATCACTGTATTAGTTCAAGCTTGCTCGGCTAAAAATCTGGTGAATTCCAGAACTGGAAATTTTCGGACCAGCCAATCTCAGACTAATGGTCCGTACATTTAAAATGTGGTGTAATCAGGCTAATGGTCCGTACACTAAAATAAGGTGTATTTTGTTCATGGCAAAAAAGATCAATGTTCTTTTCATTGCAATATTTATGCATCTCTTTTTGAGCAGCTCTTTTCATATCGTATTGTGGTCATGGCAATAAAAGCCAAATGTTATATCCTATTACAGTATTTCATACATTTCTTTGTAATTTCTTGTTCATAAAACCGGAAATTTTCGCATCCGTCAATCTAAATACAACAAGGATTTCTCTTATATCAGAAGTAGCAGCCAGCTTCAGCAGGCTTTTCAGCTAGTACTAAAATAAAGAGAACAATTGGAAAATATCGTATTATTGATGAAAAAAAATACTGATGAGACTCGGTGACCTTTGATTTACTTCCTGTGGTTTAAAAAAAAGTAAAGTAAAGAGATAATTCTACCAAACTGATTGAGTGAATAATATGTTTAAATTGAACAGACGTTGTATCTAAAAACAAATAAACGCCGAGTAATTTACTAGAATTTTGTGTTAAAATTTCAAGGCGATCGGTGAAGAACATAAGAGGTGAAGATGACATGACTGGCATCCTATTGAAATTTTATTTATACAGAAAATTGTAAGTTTAAAAATATTTTTACCTGGATTTCGACATAATGGTGACTGACCATTGACCGCATCCTGTATCAACATAGGGATGACTGACCATTGGACCACATCCTGTGTCAACATAGTAGAGACTGACCATTGAACCACATCCTGTATCAACATAGAAGTGACTTCCTCGAACATTGCACCAAATCCTGTGTCAACATATTGGTGACTGACCATCGAACCAAATCCTGTGTCAACATATTGGGGACTGACCATTGAACCACATCCTATGTCAACATAGAGGTGACTGACCATTGAACCACATCCTGTGTCAACATAGAGGTGATCACCATTGAACCACATCCTGTGTCAACATAGGGATGACTGACCATTGAACCACATCCTGTGTCAACAAATTGGTGATCAACCATTGAACCACATCCTGTGTCAACATAGAGGTGACTGACCATTGAACCACATCCTGTGTCAACATAGAGGTGACTGACCATTGAACCACATCCTGTGTCAACATAGAGGTGACTGACCATTGAACCACATCCTGTGTCAACATAGAGGTGACTGACCATTGAACCACATCCTGTGTCAACATAGAGGTGACTGACCATTGAACCACATCCTGTGTCAACATATTGGTGACTGACCATTGGACCGCATCCTGTATCAACATAGGGATGACTGACCATTGGACCACATCCTGTGTCAACATAGTAGAGACTGACCATTGAACCACATCCTGTATCAACATAGAAGTGACTGAACATTGCACCAAATCCTGTGTCAACATATTGGTGACTGACCATCGAACCAAATCCTGTGTCAACATATTGGTGACTGACCATTGAACCACATCCTGTGTCAACATAGAGGTGATCAATTGAACCATATCCTGTGTCAACATAGAGGTGACTGACCATTGAACCACATCCTGTGTCAACATAGAGGTGACTGACCATTGAACCACATCCTGTGTCTACATAGAGGTGACTGACCATTGAACCTTATCCTGTGTCAACATAGGGATGACTGACCATTGAACCACATCCTGTGTCAACATAGAGGTGACTGACCATTGAACAACATCCTGTGTCAACATATTGGTGACTGACCATTGAACCACATCCTGTGTCAACATATTGGTGACTGACCATTGAACCACATCCCGTGTCAACATAGAGGTGACTGACCATTGAACCACATCATGTCATATGCATTCAATATGCCATCATATGTATTCATACCATCACTAGTATTCAATACTAGTTGCAAGTACCCGGTTTGCCCGGCTTAAAATAAATTTTTTTTGTTTACCTTTGTTTTCTCCCTAACCCCCCTCTCCCTTCCTCTCTCTCTCTCTCCCCCTCCCCCGCACTCTCTCCCTTCCTACCCCCTCTCTACCTTTCTCTTTCCCCTCCCTCCCTTTATCCCTCCCTCCCTCTACTTCCCCTCCCTAACTCTCCCATCTCCCTCTCTCCCTATCTCCCTCCCTCCTTCTTTCACCCCTGTCCACCCTCTATCCACCTTTCTCCATTCCTCCCTCCCTCTCTCCCTCCCTGCCCCCTCTATCTCTTTATCTCTCTCACTCCATCCCATTTCTTCCATCCTCTCTCCTTCCCTCCTCCCCTTTCTCTCCCTCCCTACCCCTCTCTCCCTCCCTCCTTTCTCTCTCCCTCGCCCGTCTCCTCTTCCCCCCTTTCCCCCCCTCCCTCATTTCCTCTCTCCTCCCTTTCCCCCTCTCTTTGTCTCTCTCTCCCTCCTCTTCTTTATCTCTTCCCTCCCCCTCCCCCTCTATCTCCCTCCATACTCCCCCTTCCTTTCTCTTCCTTCCCTCCCTTTCTCCCTCCCTCCTCCAACCCTCCCTCTCCTCCCTCCCCCTTTACCTCCCTCCCAACCACCTCTCTCCCTCCCTCCCTTTCCCTCCCTCCTTCTCTCCCTCCCTGCCCTTCTCTCTTTATCTCTCTCCCCCCTCCCTCCCTCTGTGCTAACAAACGTCAAATTACGCTTCTAAATAAACAGAAAACCTTATTTTAATCCCGGCCAAAGACGGGTACTTGCTGCATGAAAAAACAACAAAAATATTTTTTTCCGTCCCTAACCCTTTCTTCTCCGTCCGTTCAATTACACATTCACTTGGTGCGCGAATACAGGGAATTCCTGTGCATTGAATAGTAAAATACTAAAAATTTTAATTACAATTAAACTACCCATTGAGATTGTATTAATAATGTTAATAATGTCACAGAAACATTTTAATTAACGTATTTCGGTTTATTAAAGTGCATCTTTACTCTTAATCTTCTGAATACATAAAACGATAGGTAAATAGATACGACTATTGATTTCACCATGTTTACAATTGAGTTTCGGAAGTTACCCTCTTTAAAATGTATCATCGGGAAATGACGTCACAGAGGAATTTTATTTATGGCGCCGTCGAGATTACTTTAATATAAGAAAATACTAAAATAAAAATAATTAATTACAATTAAACTACCCATCGAGATGAAACGAAACATGTCCTATAACCTTCCCCCATGTAATTATGTGTATGTGCAACAAATTTCACGTTATTTGGTTTTCTGATCTTGAGTTATAAGGGAACAGACAGACAGACAGACAACAAATGCGTCTTATAAGCATAGAGATGCCACCATATTTATTTAATATGACATCAATTGTATTCAATATCCTATCACTTGTATTCAATATGCCATCATATGTATTTAATATTGCATCACTTTTATTCAATATCTCTAAATATGTATTCAATATGCCCTCATATTATTCAATATTCAATCACTTGTATTCAATATGCCATTATATGTATTCATTATCCCATCACGTGTATTCAATATTCAATTATTTATATTCAATATCCCATCACCTGTACTCAATATTTCATCAAATTATTCAATATACCATCGTACTCACTTGTATTCAATATACCATCACTTGTATTCAATATCCCATCATTTGTATTCAATATACCATCACTTGTTTTCAATATGCCATTATATATATTTAATATGCCATTACTTGTATTCAATATTCCATTACTTGTATTCAATATCCCATCACCTGTATTGAATATGTCATCATATTATTTTATACCATCACTTGTATTTAATATGACATCATATTATTTAATATGACATCACTTGTATTCAATATCCCATCATATGTACTCAATAACCCATTAAATGTATTCAATATCCCATCACTTGATTTCAGCAATTTATTCAAAAGTTTTGCACAAAGTCAAACATACATAAGTTTACACTGTACTAATGTTTGCACAAAGTCAAACATACATGTTTACACTGTACAAATGTTTTGAAATTATCTCAACGATCTCTCGATCTCATCAAACCTTTTTGAGAAACATATCAGGAACAAACCCTATAAAATAAAACAAACATTGATCGTTAGATTGAAATTCAGTCATTGCAATCTAGAAACAACTGACAATAAATACTGTAATGTACAATAAATACGGTAATTTACACAAATACGGTAATTTACAATAAATACGGAAATTTACAATAATTGTGGTAATTTACAATGAACGTGGTAATTTAAATAAATACTGCAATTTACAATATAAGTACGATTATCTATAATACATATTTTTAAATTACAAAAAAAAAAAAAAAAAAAAAAAAATTAAAGAATAATGGGTGGGTACTGCACTGAGGCAATTAATAATGAGCGTAAAACTGCTTTATAGGTGAAAGTAGATGTACCCACGGTTTATTCTCCAAGTGATAAAATAAGATAAAGATAAAAATATATATATATTTTATATATAATATATATATATATATATATATATATATATATATATATATATATAAAAAGATATGATAAAGAATAATGGGTGGGTACTGCACTGAGTAATTAATAATGCTTTATAGGTGAAAGTAGATGTACCCACGGTTTATTCTCCAAATGATAAAAAAATTATTACAATTTTACTCTTTGGTGCATTTTATACTTTTTTTGAAAAAGCCTGCATATACAATATTTGTTTGTGGATGATACTATGTTTAAAATAGAAATTAAATGTGGTCACAGTTTAATATTTTGAGGCTCTGTTTGGGTGGTAAAATAAAAAGGCTAATTAAACCCCGATCATTGAATATTGTCAATAGAACCAAATAAGTATGCACAATTAAAAGAAATCAATTGATAAGAAGTGGCTTATAAATTGATTTTTAAAATTCCATCCAGACATACATGTATGTATATATATATATATATATATATATATATATATATATACATAGTGTCCTAAGAATAAGCGTAGAATACCTTTTTTCTCCAAATGGTAGTTCATATTCCCCAGTACCTATACAAGATAAATGTATTGAACATGGACAAAAAATGTTGATATCATTCAGCTGATTGGCTTGAACGTAGCAAGCTAAACATAGATAATCTGATTAGACACCTTTAATCACTGGGGTAATATACAACATGTTCATGGGGAGAATATAAACCATGGGTCTTTGACCAATAAATACCATTGGTCATTAGGGAGAAATATAGACTATAGATCAGTGGGGAGAGGCGCAGACTATAGATCAGTGAGATATGGACTATAGATCTGTGGGGAGATATGGACTATAGATCTGTGGGGAGATATAGACTATAGATCTGTGTGGAGATATAGACTATAGATCAGTGGGATGATATAGACTATTGATCAGTGGGAAGGTATAGACTATAGATCAGTGGGGAAATATAGACTATAGATCAGTGGGGAGATATAGACTATAGATCAGTGGGGAAATATAGACTATAGATCAGTGGGAAGGTATAGACTATAGATCAGTGGGATGATATAGACTATAGATCAAGGGAAGGGTATAGACTATAGATCAGTGGGGAAATATAGACTATAGATCAGTGGGGAGATATAGACTATAGATCAGTGGGGAGATATGGACTATAGATCTGTGGGGAGATATAGACTATAGATCAGTGGGGTGATATAGACTATAGATCAGTGGGAAGGTATATACTATAGATCAGTGGGGAAATATAGACTATAGATCAGTGGGAAGGTATAGACTATAGATCAGTGGGGATATAGACTATAGATCAGTGGGGAACATAGACTATAGATCAGTGGGATGATATAGACTATAGATCAGTGGGAAGGTATAGATTATAGATCAGTGGGGAAATATAGACTATAGATCAGTGGGAAGGTATAGACTATAGATCAGTGGGGAAATATAGACTATAGATCAGTGGGAAGGTATAGACTATAGATCAGTGGGGAAATATAGAATATAGACCAAAGGATGATATAGACTATAGATCAGTGGGAAGGTATAGACTATTGATCAGTGGGGAAATATAGACTATAGATCAGTGGGAAGGTATAGACTATAGATCAGTGGGGAAATATAGACTATAGATCAGTGGGATGATATAGACTATAGATCAGTGGGAAGGCATAGACTATTGATCAGTGGGGAAATATAGACTATAGATCAGTGGAAAGGTAGACTATAGATCAGTGGGGAAATATAATCGTAGATCAGTGGGATGGGATATAGACTATTGATCAGTGGGAAGGTTTAGACTATAGATCAGTGGGGAGATATAGACTATAGATCAGTGGGAAGATATAGACTATAGATCAGTGGGGAAATATAGATTATAGATCAGTGGGGAAATATAGACTATGGATCAGTGGGATGATATAGACTATTGATCAGTGGGAAGGTATAGACTATAGATCAGTGGGGAAATATAGACTATAGATCAGTGGGAATATATAGACTATAGATAACTGGGAAGATATAGACTATAGATAACTGGGGAAATATAGCATATAGATCAGTAGAGAGATATAGACTATAGATCAGTGCAGAGATGTAGACTATAGATCAGTGCAGAGATGTAGACTATAGATCAGTGCAGAGATGAAGACTACAGATCAGTGCAGAGATGAAGACTATAGATCAGTGTTGCAATATAAACATCTAGTCATTGGAACTATATATTTATATATTGCATTAGTCAATAGGACAATACATATCGTTGACTAGTAAGTAAATCGTTGATCCTGGAAATAAATATGTAGATGATTGGTCAGTAGACAATATGTAGATGTTTAGTCAGTAGACAATATGTAGATGATTGGTCAGTAGACAATATGTAGATGATTGGTCAGTAGACAATATGTAGATGTTTAGTCAGTAGGCAATATGTAGATGATTGGTCAGTAGACAATATGTAGATGTTTAGTCAGTAGACAATATGTGAATGATTGGTCAGTAGACAATATGTAGACGATTGATCAGTAAACAATATGTAGATGTTTAGTAAGTAGACAATATGTGGATGATTGGTCAGTAGACAATATGTGGATGATTGGTCAGTAGACAATATATATATGGTCATCAATGTGATATAGACCAATATATCCAAATGAAATTATGTATTTTTTATGCTCGTGACTTAGACAATTCGTGAGTTCTGAGATCACATTTAGTTTTTAGTTTGAAGATAAGAGTTACAGATGTGTTATCTTAACTGATTTGTACAACGTATGTACATCTAGGTCACTAAGTTCAACTTTGTAAATATATCCTATCCTTAAAGCTAGCTTTAGTTTTGAAATGTTTGGCTTTCTGACATCAAGGACACACAATTCAGAATTTTCTGTCTACGAACACCGCCCATGTACATATTTGTTACATATGATCAGAGAGTTTCCGTTATTCCATTAAGAAATATATGGGTACATTACCACAACCTATATAATGTCAATAAACACAACATATTATGGTGACATTAAACGCAACATATCATAATGTCATCAAATACAACATGACTTACAGTCACCAGAAGACTTGCTCATGGCAGCTTGCCTAAACTGCGAAAGTCGCGCCTTCCAAATATTGTGACTTTCATGACACAACACTCGTCTGCTGAACAGTCATGCGCGGGAAGTACAAGGAGCGCCATCTTCTCTTTTTACTTTGAGTGCATCTCTGTGACATTTCCCTTAAGTCCAATATATCCAATTTGAGATGTTTAATAGATATGTTAAATAGTAACCATGTCTATTACTGAAATATTCGTTCAAATTATTGAAAAGGGCCCAATCATTTTTCTTACATCTGATGATAAGGGGGCCCTAACAGTTACTTTTGCATGGTTTTAAAAGTCCTAGGACCGGCTCTGATAAAAAGACAGAGTCGTCTCAACAGTCATTGGGCCCCCCACCCCTAATGTGTGTGATAGGCCCCCATGATCCCAACTAAATATAATGACATACACATGTTCAATAAGTTTGTTCCCCACCCACCATCGTTTAAATAGCACGGTACGGTCTATGCCTTTAAATTACAAACCAACAGAATGAATCAACACAATAGTGATCAGTAAATGAATTTCTACTGTGTCTTAGACTGAGGCTTCATTACCAATAAATGAATTATACATTGTTATACTCAATACATTGAGCACTAACATAATATATACATTGAACACTGACACACTCTATAAATTGAACACTGACATAGTCTATACATTGAACACTGACATAGTCTATACATTGAACACTGAAGACATACTCTATACACATTGAACACTGAAGACATACTCTATTCATTGAACACTGACATACTCTATACATTTAACACTGACATACTCTATTCATTGAACACTGACATACTCTATAATTGAACACTGACATACTCTATACATTTAACACTGACGAACTCATACATTGAACACTGACATACTCTATACATTGAACACTGACACTTATACATTGAACACTGACGTACTCTTATAATTTAACACTGACGTGCCTATACATTGAACACTGAAGACATACTCTATACATTTAACACTGACGAACTCCATACATTGAACACTGACATACTCTATACATTGAACACTGACATACTCTATACATTTAACACTGACGAACCCATACATTGAACACTGACATACTCTATACATTGAACACTGACATATTCTATACATTGAACACTGACGTACTCTATAATTTAACACTGACGTACTCTATACATTGAACACTGAAGACATACTCTTATACATTTAACACTGACGAACTCCATACATTGAACACTGACATACTCTATACATTGAACACTGACATACTCTATTCATTGAACACTGACATATTCTCTATTCATTGAACACTGACATAATCTATTCATTGAACACTGACATTCTATACATTGAACACTGACATACTTTTCATTGAACACTGACATACTCTATACATTGAACACTGACATACTTTATTCATTGAACACTGACACACTATATACATTGAACACTGAAGACATAATCCATACATTGAACACTGACATACTCCATACATTGAGCACAGACATACTCTATTCATTGAACACTGACATACTCTATACATTGAACACTGAGTACTCCATACATTGAACACTGACATACTCTATACACATAAATTTACTCTGAGATAAAGTTAGAAGAAATAAACTGATTTATTGTATTGAAAATATCGAGTCTAAACTTTTGTCACATTCTAGAAAAAAATCAAAAGTTATTTTACAGAAATACTTTAGTTTTTTAACACATAGACGTAAAACCGTAAAAAAAAAAAAAGTTTTTAATCATACTTGAATGAAACATTCGTAATTATATTTCACAATACAACGTGTTACTGTAAACACATCAGATGGGTTTCACAATACAACGTGTTACTGTAAACATGACTAGATGGGTTTGCCAATACGTGTTACTGTAAACATGACTAGGATGGGTTTCACAATACAACGTGTTACTGTAAACATGACTAGATGGGTTTCACCCTGATTTGTGTAGATATCAAATAAGATAAACTATTAACATGGGAAATGAGAGGAGAAAGTGCGAGAGAGAGAGAGAGAGAGAGAGAGAGAGAGAGAAAGAGTGAGAGAGAGAGAGAGTTTGTGTGTGAGAGAGAGAGATAATATGGGAATGGTAATATCAGAACCGCAAAGAAAAGACAATTTAAATAATTTTCTTGTGCCCTGTAGATTTCAACAAGTATTTTGCCCGGTCAGTGCCCCTGGGTGTATACAAACTGTGCTCTGCGGAGCCGCTTAAGCTCCGGTTCCGACCTCGGCCCGGCTCCGCCCCACAAATTTGACGGCTCCGGCACGGCTCCGGCTCCCTATTAAGATAGTATTTTTGTAATTGCGCCACGCAAACATGCCGCTGATAAAAAGTTATGCGAATTTTGTCGCGTTCACCCCATAGCAGGCCCGTAGCGCAGGCCTGGGCCCCCTGCGTTTTGTTCTACTTAGTAAAATTCTACAGCAGGGGCCAAGCATTCTACAACAGGGGCCAGGCAATAGCAGGGGGGGCAGGTAATACATTTTACTAAGTAGAGCAAATACAGAGGGGGCCAGACAAACGCAGTGAGCTAAGCCCCCGGCCCCCACACACGCTACGGGCCTGATTCGCGGTCAAATAATAATACGAAATGACGCATTCTATTTGTCGTCTTTGTAAAAATTTATTTTAAAATGATTGATACAATTATTCTATGAAATAAAACTGTTTTAACTTTATATAACAAAATAATATGCCATTAATAAAAATTCGAGGGTAAACAATTTAAAACGAACACAAAACGATTCCCCGTTAAAGATTTCTTGTGGTGATCTGCGCACGCTATCATTTTAACGCTATTACTGTTGTGGCATTCGTAAAAATAACAACATTTCAAATTGTAGGAGGCAAACAATCAAACAAATTTGGAATTTTATAGCTAAAAATAATTCTGCTGTAAAAAAATAAGCATTTGGGAGCCGTAGTTGCCAGATTTTTTCGGCTCCGGCTCCAGCAAAAAGTAAAGGCTCCCGGCTCCTCGGCTCCGGCTCTGCAAGCCTGATACAAATGTTCTAGTTCAGACATGTCTAGTTTATGTTGGTTTACACTTGAGATACAGAGGCACTGGGTAAAGAAAATACCGAAGTAAAGTATGGAATATCAACCTACTGAATACATTATGGTGTAGTTTTTAATCATGTTGTCTTTTATAACTATCAGTATAGTGGTAACTCCTACAGAACATAGTTGATGTACTCAAAGATTGAAATTGGATTTCTAGATATTAGGGTTTCATATTCAGTGTGACAAATTATTAACTATATACCTGTGCGTATAGCAAGACATATTATCAGCCTAGGCATATACTGACGTAAACAGAAGGGGTACTTACCATGAGGTACTAATGTAAACAGAAGGTACTTACAATGAGGTAACAATGTAAACAGAAGGTACTTACCATGAGGTACTAATGTAAACAGAAGGTACTTACCATGAGGTACTAATGTAAACAGAAGGTACTTACCATGAGGTACTAATGTAAACAGAAGGTACTTACCATGAGGTACCAATGTAAACAGAAGGTACTTACCATGAGGTACTAATGTAAACAGAAGTGTACTTACCATGAGGTACTAATGTAAACAGAAGGTACTTACCATGAGGTACTAATGTAAACAGAAGGTACTTACCATGAAGTACTAATGTAAACAGAAGGTACTTACCATGAAGTACTAATGTAAACAGAAGGTACTTACCATGAGGTACTAATGTAAACAGAAGGTACTTACCATGAGGTACTAATGTAAACAGAAGGTACTTACCATGAGGTACTAATGTAAACAGAAGGTACTTACCATGAAGTATCAATGTAAACAGAAGGTACTTACCATGAAGTACTAATGTAAACAGAAGGTACTTAACATGAAGCAATTAATGTAAACAGAAGGTACTTACCATGAGGTACTAATGTAAACAGAAGGTACTTACCATGAGGTACTAATGTAAACAGAAGGTACTTACCATGAGGTACTAATGTAAACAGAAGGTACTTACCATGAAGTACTAATGTAAACAGAAGGTACTTACCATGAGGTACTAATGTAAACAGAAGGTACTTACCATGAGGTACTAATGTAAACAGAAGGTACTTACCATGAGGTACTAATGTAAAACAGAAGGTACTTACCATGAGGTACTAATGTAAACAGAAGGTACTTACCATGAAGTACTAATGTAAACAGAAGGTACTTACCATGAGGTACTAATGTAAACAGAAGGTACTTACCATGAGGTACTAATGTAAACAGAAGGTACTTACCATGAGGTACTAATGTAAACAGAAGGTACTTACAATGAGGTACTAATGTAAACAGAAGGTATCACTACGAGGTACTAATGTAAACAGAAGGTACTTACCATGAAGTACTAATGTAAACAGAAGGTACTTACAATGAGGTACTAATGTAAAAACAGAAGGTACTTTCTGTGAGGTACTAATGTAAACAGAAGGTACTTACCATGAAGTACTAATGTAAACAGAAGGTACTTACCATGAAGTACTAATGTAAACAGAAGGTACTTACCATGAGGTACAATGTAAACAGAAGGTACTTACCATGAGGTACTAATGTAAACAGAAGGTACTTACCATGAAGTATTAATGTAAACAGAAGGTACTTACCATGAAGTACTAATGTAAACAGAAGGTACTTACCATGAGGTACTAATGTAAACAGAAGGTACTTACCATGAGGTACTAATGTAAACAGGAAGGTACTTACCATGAGGTACTAATGTAAACAGAAGGTACTTACCATGAGGTACTAATGTAAACTGAAGGTACTTACCATGAGAAAGACAATGTAAACAGAAGGTACTTACCATATAGTACTAATGTAAACAAAAGGTACTTACAATGAGGTAATTAATGTAAACAGAAGGTACTTACCATGAGGTACTAATGTAAACAGAAGGTACTTACCATGAGGTACTAATGTAAACAGAAGGTACTTACAATGAGGTACTAATGTAAACAGAAGGTACTTACCATGAGGTACTAATGTAAACAGAAGGTACTTACCATGACTAATGTAAAACAGGAAGGTACTTACCATGAAGTACTAATGCAAACAGAAGGTACTTACCATGAAGTACTAATGTAAACAGAAGGTACTTACCATGAGGTATTAATGTAAACAGATGGTACTTACCATGAGGTACTAATGTAAACAAAAGGTACTTACCATGAAGTACTAATGTAAACAGAAGGTACTTACCATGAGGTACTAATGTAAAATGAAGGTACTTACCATGAGGTACTAATGTAAACAGAAGGTACTTACCATGAAGTACTAATGTAAACAGAAGGTACTTACCATGAAGTACTAATGTAAACAGAAGGTACTTACCATGAGGCAATTAATGTAAACATAAGGTACTTTAATGATGAAGTACTAATGTAAACAGAAGGTACTTCTACCATGAGGTACTAATGTAAACAGAAGGTACTTACCATGAAGTACTAATGTAAACAGAAGGTACTTACCATGAAGTACTAATGTAAACAGAAGGTACTTACCATGAGGTACTAATGGTAAACAGAAGGTACTTACCATGAGGTACTAATGTAAACAGAAGGTACTTACCATGAGGTACTAATGTAAACAGAAGGTACTTACCATGAGGTACTAATGTAATCATAAGGTACTTACCATGAGGTACTAATGTAAACAGAAGGTACTTACCATGAGGTACTAATGTAAACAGAAGGTACTTACCATGAGGTACTAATGTAAACAAAAGGTACTTACCATAAGGTACTAATGTAAACAGAAGGTACTTACTATGAGCACGGGCCTGGATTAACCATTAGGCAGACAAGGCACGCTTAGGCACCTAGTATCTGGGAAAGGGGGCACCACCAGTCCTCACTATAAATGTCTATATCCCGGTAGCTGCGCGTAATCGACTTTAGCAAATCGCGAAACATTGCAAAGAAGATGCAAGAATTATAATTTTCTTTCATGCGTGTCTTTTGGGAAGAAGTGCTACAAATTGTTCACACTATCAGTAAAGCTCTAAGAAAAGAGCACGTGAATTTGAAGAAGTGTGCTGGTTTGTATTCTTCACTAGATATATTGCATGAATCTAGGAATGAATTTGAAATATTTGAAAAGCTGCAAAAGAAATAACACCAGGTGTGGATTTTAAGTCAACTTTGACCCGCAATTGAAAAACGAAAGACAGTGGTCATTACGGTGATGCCCCTGAGGTATCTCTAAATGCCAGAGACAAATCTCGTATGTCAGCTTACCACGCCATTGTTGCCAAACTTAAGACAGAGATGAGTAGACGAGGACAGGTGTGTAATAATATAGCAGTTCGATTTTCTTGTTTGATCGACGTATCACAAACATCTCAGTGTTGTGAAGGAATAATAAATGCTTAGCTGAAGATCTGAAAAATAATTCTATATACTGAGCTACAACAGTTTCATTCATATTCGCCACAAGTTTCGTGCATCAAAATCTGAAAACACGTTCAGTCATGCAGAAGTATACAAAGTAATAGATACAACATCGGGTGTGCTTTTCCAAATGTCGCCTTGTGCATATTTTTAACATTATTGGTTACGAAATGAGCGCTCTGACTCTCAGTTGAAACGTACAAAAAAATCCAAGTAGATCGACTATGAAACAGAAAGGCTTGATTTCCTTATTCTGCTGATGAGTATTTTTGTCTATTATTATTACAAAATGTATCAACTATTAATTTTTATACAGAAATACATTATTGTATATTTTATACGAATGACAGTAATACAAAAATATGTGTTAACATCTGTATTTCTTTGCTAGTATTTTGCATATTGAACATACCAGCGGTCAGTGGAGGATCGGGGCCTGGGGCAGAAGGGGGCACCCGTGTGGATTTGTACCTAGGGCACTAAGATGGCTTAATCCGGCCCTGTCTAATGTGAGGTACTAATGTAAACAGATGTACTGACTAAGATTAGTTCCATATCTTTCAGCGACAGTCATGTGTTGATATCTAATCAATTTTAGAACAATTCTGTCCCCCCCCCCATCAAACCCCCACATCTTGTTTGAAAACTTACCGATCTCCCCCTGTGGTACCTCATACTGCCCTGTACCGGCACATCGATGACTTGATTCACATGGACATCCGTTGAAATAAATTGTGGCGTTGTCGTGGTCAAGGTAGAGATCATTGTTCACATAACATTCTGTAACATTGTAAATACTGTCTTAATGGTCAAGGTAGAGATCATTGTTCACATAACATTCTGTAACATTGTAAATACTGTATTACACTTGTCACGGCGAAACATTTCAGAAATCATACACCGTCTCACATATAATTTAAATTGTTACTTAAAACATTCACATAATGTAAATATTTTCAAAACCTACGATCTCCTTCAGCTCCACGGGGTCTGCAGTAACCAGCGATCAGTCGTTTACCGTCAAACACTGCAGGACTCAAACAACACTGAGAAGCGTCACAATCAGCGCTGTTGGTACAAAACTTTGACTGACGCTTGTGCGAGTCTATGACTCCAAGCTGAAATGACATTATTTCATAACTTCCCATTAAAATAACAATATCCGTACAGCCGTGTATTGGTGTTTTTTCTGGAACTCCTTCGTTATAGGGTTACTGAATGGCTGTCAGTTCTTGAACTTCATCACCATGGTGTATGATATGAGTTTGAACCTCAGACTCGCAATGTTTCGCAGAATATCCCCATGGTCAGTTCAGCTTCCACAGAGGGACTGTGTGTGCTGTACACAGAAAAGGCATAACTTAACTGTAAATGTTGTGGTGAAACGTTCGACATAGGAGCAGGCAAAACCTATTTTAGTATTCTGGAAGTCTCATGTATACACCTTGGATATGTTCGACGTAGGAGCAGGCAAAAGCCTATTCTAGTATACTAGAAGTCATGTATACACTTGATATGTTTGGGGCTCTAGGCAAATAAAGTCTGTTACAAACTCGATTGTTTGATTAATGAAGATGTGTCTATTAGTACCAACTGAAAAGGGCCCATTTATTCTCTTACATCTGATGCTAAGGGGGCCCTAAAAGTTGCTTTTCCTAAGTCTTAAGCTATCCTCTAACCAAAGCGAATTTATATTTGTAGCTCTTGTAAATTCGCTCTCTTTCGCGGCAATGTATTTATATGGAGACAGTTCGGTAGAATTTCCGCGGCGGTGCAGAGAAATTTCGCGGCATCGCTTCTTTCAGTGTTTTTTCGCGTTTCGCGAATGTAAACAATCCGAAATGGCTGCCTAGAAACATCGACTCAAATGAAAATCATGGTTAAATTGATATAAAATGCTCCTAAATTAACAAATAAGACTTACATTTATATATAGCAACTTGAACTATATCAGATTATACCAAAAAGTAAGTGTTTTTTTTTCTATTTTTACTTGTAAAATACCATAACTGTAGGAAATATATCATAAGAAGAAAATGTCTGCCGACGCTTTCAAATAAAAATAAAAAGAAAATTAAAGAAATCATTATATCCGCCGGCTGACGCCTACGTTCGCTTCGCTTAGGTGTAGCGAGGGTTTTCTGCGCTTTGAAAACATTATAAACATACATTGACATATTCATACATGAAGACTGTTATACTCTATACATTGAACACTGACATACTCTTTACTTTGAACACTGAAATAGCGTGCTTGAACGCTCCCGCTTTGATTTGAGGATAGCTTTAACCAATACATGAATTGAACTTTCACTTACACATTAAAAACTGACACACTTTATACATTGATTACTGACACACTCTATACATTGAACACTGACATACTCTGTACATTAAACACTGACAGACATACTCCATACATTGAACACTGACATACTCCATACATTGACCACTGACAGACATACTCTATACATTGAACATTGACACACTCCATACGTGACTACTAACAGATATACTCTATACATTGAACACTGACAGACATACTCCACATTGAACACTGACATAATCTATACATTGAAAACTGACATACTATATACATTTAACACTGACACACCTATGTATACTGAACACTGGGACATACCTATAAACTGAACACTGACATACTCCATACATTGAACTCTGACATACTCCATACATTGAACACTGACAGACATACTCCATACATTGAACACTGACATACTTCATACATTGAACACTGTTTTACTCCATACATTGAACACTGACAGACATACTCCATACATTGAACACTGACATACTTCATACATTGAACACTGTTTTACTCCATACATTGAACACTGTTTACTCCATACATTGAACACTGTTTTATTCCATACATTAAAAAACTGACATACTCCATACATTGAAGACTGTTATACTCTATACATTGAACACTGACATACTCTTTACTTTGAACACTGACATACTCCATACATTGAACACTGACATATTCCATACATTGAACACTGACAGACATACCTCCATACATTGAACACTGACATACTCTTTACTTTGAATTACTGACATAATTCATACATTGAACACTGACATATTCCACACATTTAACACTGACATACTCTATACATTGAACACTGACATACTCTATAACATTGAACACTGGAAATAATCTATAAACAGACATTAAGTAACATCCACAAGACATAATCTATTAATGCAGACATTATAACACCCACAAGACATAATCACTACTTAACACATTATACCATAAGGACTGGGGTGGAGACAGACAATCCAAGCACTTATATTTTAAAGTGTATTTTTATTTATCGATTGAGCTACAAACCCTGGGCTAAGGAGAAACGGTAGAGGGACTCCATTGTTCGACAGGGACCTCAGTATTTTCTAGTTCAGGTCTAGATTACATTGACATGTAATACATTTGTAATTGGATATTGTATAATAAATGAAGTTATAATGACAGTTTGACATTGAATACCATGGCGAAATAAAGTGATCACTACTAGTGTGACATTGAATACCATGGGGAAATAAAGATCACTACAAGTGTGACATTGAATACCATGTGGATATATGATCAGTACTAGTGTGACATTGAAATATCTATGGGGGAAATAAAGTGATCACTAATAGTGTGACATTGAATACCATGTGGAAATAAAGTGATCACTACTAGTGGATATTGAATACCATGTGGAAATAAAGTGATCACTACTAGTGTGAGATGAATAACAGTAATAAAGGATCACTACTAGTGTGACATTGAATACCATGTGGAAATAAAGTATCACTACTATATGACATTGAATACCAGAAATAGTGATCACTAATAGTGTGACATTGAATACTCATGTGGAAATAAAGATCACTATCAGTGTGACATTGAATACCATGGGGAAATAAAGGAGATCACTACTAGTGTGACATTATTACAAAAGAGAAAACAAACGATCACCACAAATCTCAACTTACCAAAGATAAAGAAATGAATAACAATAACATCCTGTAATCTACGTCTAGAAGTCAAACAATGACAATGAACTACATAACAATGGGGCTTCTGTGTGAAACAGTTCACATGGTTAATATATTAATAGACCAGATTGTTATTCATAATCTTAATATTTAATTGCTAAAAGATTTTTTAACATTTGAATTCATTCAGTAACAACATAACTTTAACTCACAATAACTAATTGATCTGTTTCACTGTATGCTATGACATGGTGTGTGATGTACAATGCCGGCACTGTATGCTGCTGACATGGTGTGTGATGTACAATGCCGGCACTGTATGCTATGATATGGTGTGTGATGTATAATGTCATAATTGTATGCTATGACAGGTGTGATGTACAAGGCCGGCACTGTATGCTATGACATGGTGTGTGATGTACAATGCCGGCACTTTATGCTACGACGGGTGTGATGCAGCAATGTTGGCACCAGCGACATGGTGTGTGGATGTACAAGGCCGGCACTGTATGCTATGATGCGGTGTAAGGCACAATGCCGGACTGTATGACATGGTGTGATGTACAAGGCCGGCACTGTATGCTATGACATGGTGTGTGATG
This sequence comes from Bulinus truncatus, assembly GCA_021962125.1. NCBI lineage: Eukaryota > Metazoa > Mollusca > Gastropoda > Planorbidae > Bulinus > Bulinus truncatus. The sequence continues at coordinate 13,576,746 of JAGDYQ010000003.1, read as the reverse complement.
CACACCGCTGACACTGTATGCTATGACATGGCGGGGATGCACAAATGCCGGCACTGTATGACATGGTGTGATGTACAATGCCGGCACTGTATGACATGGTGTGTGATGTACAAGGCTGGCACTGTGGACGTTACAGAGATGTATGATGCACAGCACAAACTAGTTGACATGATGTGTGAGCTACGAATGCTGATATCGTATGCTGTGATGATAAAGGGATGCAATGTCGGCACTGCGACAAAAAGATGCAAGTCGGCGACATCGTAAAACATGATACAGGGGATGAACACGCCATATCGGAAGATATGGTGGAGCAAAGGCAAGCGGTGAACAAAAAGCATGACAGAAAATGATGCGCGAATGCCTGGTACTGACAACGAAAAAGACAAAGTATGCTGATAATCAAGATATGAAGATAACGCTGTCGTGTTATTGGTGTGGAGCAAATTACACCTATGCTATGACATGGTGTATGATGTACAATGTGCCGGTGAATCGTATGACATGGTGCGTGATGTACAATGCCGGCACTGTATGAAATGGTGTGTGATGCACAATGCCGGCACTGTATGATATGGTGTGTGATGTACAAGGCCGGCACTGTATGCTATGACATGGTGTATGGATGTACAATGCTGGCACTGTATGACATGGTGGATGGCAATGCCGACACTGTATGCTACGTATTATGGTGTGTGTGTGACAGTAGCAATGCCGGCACTGTAAGGACATGGTGTGTGATGCATAAGGTCGGCACTGTATGAAATGGTGTGATGTACAATGCCGCACTGTATGACACAGGTGATGTACAAGGCCGGCACTGTATGCTATGACATGGTGTGATGGGACATGCCGGCACTGTATGACATGGTGTGTGATGTACAATGCCGGCAAATTGTATGACATGGTGTGTGATGTGTACAATGCCGGCACTGTATGACATGGGTGTGTGGGATGGCAAGGCCGGCACTGTACAAAGTGACATGGTGTATGATGTGCAATGCCGGCACTGTATGACATGGTGATGCAACATTGCTGAATTGCAAGAAATGGTGTGTGGAGTGTACAATGCCAGGACTGTACATTATGGTGTGTGAGATGTACAAGGCTGCACTGTGGCGTTACACATAGTGTATGATGTACAATGTTGGTGACTGTATGACATGGTGTGATGTGAAGGTATGCTGACACTGTATGGTTACTATACAGTGTGTGTGATGGGCACGCCGGTACTGTAGACATGGTGTGTGATGTACAAGGCTGGCACTGTATATGCATGATACAGGTGGTAGATACAATGCCGTGGCACTGTACACATGGTGTGATGTACAAGGCCGGCACTGGGGGAGAAGAAGGACATGGTGGTGGAGTGCGGGCAACTGCCGGCACTGTATGACATGGTGTGTGATGTACAAGGCCGGCACTGTATGCTATGACATGGTGTGTGATGTACAATGCCGGCACTGTATGACATGGTGTGTGATGTACAATGCCGGCACTGTATGCTATGACATGGTGCGTGATGTACAATGTTGGCACTGTATGCTATGACATGGTGTGTGATGTACAAGGCCGGCACTGTATGCTATGACATGGTGTGTGATGTACAATGCCGGCACTGTATGCTATGGCATGGTGTGTGATGTACAAAGGGGGCACTGTATGCTATGACATGGTGTGTGATGTACAATGCCGGCCCTGTGTAGTACAAAGGTGGTGCATATATAAAGTAATATAATAATACTGTCTACAGCAGTGCTTCTCAAAGTCCCTAGGGGACCGTGGACTGTGGAATTTCAAAAAATGTGACACATAAACATAATTAACCTAATGTACTGTATGTAAATAGTATTAATATATGTTTAAAATAAAATCTAGTTTATCTTATTTTATATGTTGCATCATTTCATTCTTTCATTGTTAATATCTGAAAAAGCATGTATTGACTAGTAAAAGTTTGCATATAGAAGTTTAAAATTATAATTTAAGCAATATAAACCAAAAAAAAAAAATTAGGGGGCCGCGACATATTGATTGACGTTCCAAGGGGCCATGACTTCAAAAAAGTTTGAGAAGCACTGCTCTACAGAGTCTGATTATCTGGTATGCCGATTCTCTACAACACAAATTAGTAAAGTTACATTTTCAGTGTGTTCATGAACAAACATGTATTACAACAAACAAACAAGCAAGCACGGTTATGTTAAAAAATGAATAATGTTATCTACACAAACAGAAATGTGTGAAAGATCTAGCGTAAATATCAGGCGGGACTCTATGGGCGTCTAAATATCAGGCGGGACTCTATGGGCGTCTAAATATCAGGCGGGATTCTATGGGCGTCTAAATATCAGGCGGGACTCTATGGGCGTCCCTAAATATCAGGCGGGACTCTAGAAGGCCCAAATATCAGGTGGGAAAACAAACCAGAGTGACCCACTTCCTTACATTACCCAAAGTTTTATAAATAATGGGGAACAGCAACATCCCTACTAGGAATACCACTCTCCCTACATCCTGGTATCTATCTATCTATCTATCTATCTATCTATCTATCTATCTATCTATCTATCTATCTATCTATATATCGACCGATCTGATCAATTTATTTCTCATTCTCACGTATTCTTTTAGTCGATGAAACAAAATTGAAATATTTGCCATAAGCACCGAACTAGGTGCTGAGTTGTAAATCTGGTCTAGTTCGACCTTACAATTCGATTGTTCTGTTATCTAATCAGTATGGCTTTGCCCAACTGATTCCATACAATATAATTCTGTCTTCATAATAGATATATTTTTTATCAATGCCGTCCAAACCTTGTTACGGCAGCAGATTGTGAAAACATCTGCTTTAGAATAAAACTTTAAATGCGAAACAAAGAAACATTCGTATGTATTAAACATTAAACAAAAGTAAAGTTAGAAAATAGGTTCCTTATCGATCAAACAGTGATCACCGTTCTCAAATACATGTACTCTGTATTTTTACATTTTTAGTTTCTATGACAATAATATATTTCTATTGTTTTACATTCAGGTAAATATTAATTATAGTTTACATATCGAAAAAATTTATCTAGTCTACATATGTAAATATTTTCTCAGTGTAAATTAGAATTTTAAAAATTCCCAGTTTTGTTCTATTATTGAATTATTTCTACAAATAAAGTATTTTTAACAAACACAAAGCCATGTTGTGACTTCATGTAGGCCCTACTTCATATATTGTCGCCCCTGTTCAATAAGATGGTTGGCACGGCCGACCCTGTAAAAGTAGATGGTGGCACATTCGTTTATCCTTGTAATGATTGGGTTAGAGTTGTCATACACAGAGTATGGGCCCTGGTATAACTAGTTTTGTACTGGCCTCAACGATCAGGCACATTATGGAGGAACTATGTTGAATCCAGTCCCCCATTGGCGTGAATACCAAACAAAATGAATACGTAAATGTTGGAATAATTACAAGACTTTGTAAACAATTAATTAGCTATAATTATCTCCCTTCATCTTGTGTCTGCTTTGACACAAAATGTTCATGAGTAATTTACCTTCTGGTGCTCAGCATAATTTAGCCATGATAATTATGAGTTGTACTGTTAGGTGTTTATAAAAACACATTCAGGCAATTATTGCTTCTCCGCGTTTTTTTTTACTATTAAACTAGCAAGGGAAATAAGTAGAAAAGGTTCTTCATGTGCGAGAGTTTAGACCTTGGACATGGACGAACATGAACGTGCTATTATTTATTGTTGGTTCAGGTTTCATCGTTAGTTTATATGTGTGTATTGCGTATTGTAGCAAATTTTGTAGTTTTAATCGCAGTCAATAAAATTGATTCAGTCTTTTGACTAAATAATATATTACTATGTAACCAACGGGAACATTAATTGACTTCATTGTTACACTTATATCTTGCTGAGTATTTGAGTTTTACTACTCAACACACTAGACATTTAAACAACCTTTGATAAACTTAAACATTGCCAATTTAAAGTTATGAGCTGAATCTTCACAGTGTTTACTTTTTTTGTACAGTTTTAGTTCGAATAATTTCAAATAAGTTAATTAGTTATTAGTTCATATCCAAACCTGTAATAATCCCTTCTTCTCTATGTGTGTCAGTAGCATAACTGCAATGTAACACATTCTTCTCTATGTGTGTCAGTAACATAACTGTAATGTAACACATTCATCTCTAGCTGTGTCAGTAGCATAACTGTAACACATTCTTCTCCAAGTGTGTACGTTAGTAACCTAAATCTATCGAATTTCACTATCTATTTAAACAGTTTTGTAAAGACTAAACTTTATATACATATATACATATATTGCGTGGTTAGTGCTCGACTGTCGACTGGAAAATCCTGGTTTGAACCTCAGTGAGAACCTTTGGATTTGTTCAGGTCCTGGTGTAAGTCCCAGTCCACCCAGCTTTAAATGGGTACCTGACTATAAGTTGGGGGAGTAAAGGCATGGGCGTTAGCACACAATCCCTTCATATGCCGAGATTACTGAAACAAATGAATCCCACACTTCATCGGCCCTATTAGCACTAACGGACTTAAAGGAACTTTACTTGTAAATATAAATGTTAGGTCATTAATTTTTAGCAGCAGATTTTAATTTAAAATTTTCTTCCCAATTTTGTTTTTTAAATATTTCAGTTCGGTGATTTCCAGATAATATCGTTAGGTCTATTCCCCAGTAAGACATATTTGACGTAACAAACAGTACATTTACTGTAAACACTGAAAAAAAACAAAAGACTATATAAGATTTTTTTTTTAATCATTTCATTTAAATTCAGTTTGTTAAAATGAAATTGAACGATAAATAAAAAAAATTTGAACAATTAAATTTTCAACGATTAAAAGTTTCAACGATTCAAAAATTTAACCATTCATATTTCAACGATCAAAGTTTCAACCATTCAAACTCTCAAAGATTCAAAGTTTGAACCAATTTAAAAGTTGAAACCAATTCAAAGTTTCAACGATTCAAAGTTTCAACGATTCAAAGTTTCAACGATTCAAAGTCTCATGATTCAAAGTTTCAACCATTCAAAATTTCAACCATTTAAAGTTTCAAGGATTCAATGTTACAATCGCTACAACGATTCAAAGTTTCATCCATTCAAAGTTTCATCCATTCAAAGTTTCTCATTCAAAATTTCAACGATTCAAAGTTTCAACGATTCAAATGTTCAACGATTCAAATGTTCAACGATTAAAAGTTTCAAGGATTCAAAGTTTCACCATTCAAACTTTCAACCATTCAAAGTTTCAACGATTCAAAGTTTAAACGATTCAAAGTTTCTACCATTAAAAGTTTCAAGGAATCAAAGTTTCAAGGATTCAAAGTTTCAAGGATTCAAAGTTTCAAGGATTCAAAGTTTCAATATTCCAAAGTTTCATGATTCAAAGTTTCAAGGATTCAAAGTTTCAAGGATTCAAAGTCTCACAGTTTAACTTGGTAAGACCATCATTTATTGGTTGTCTTCTAATCAAAATTTACCATTTAGCTTCTATTTGAGTCCTGATGTTGTATCTGAAAGTGTAAAGGAAAAAAATATAATGTTGGCTGAAGATTCCATCCGTCACCAGATAATGAGAGGAAATAGTCTACCAGAACCACACTTTCTTCAACTAGTTATAGATCATCTGACTCACACACTCTTCAACTAGTTATAGATCATCTGACTCTTATATAGTCCAACTAGTTATAGATCATCTCACTCACACATAGTACAACTAGTAATAGGTCATCTGACTCATTCATAGTACAACTAGTTATAGGTCATCTGACTCACTGATAGCCCAACTAGTTTAAGATCAGTTGACACTAGTACCTGCCATTGCAAGTTCATGATGAAGGAACAACAAACACTTCATTCAAATGTCAGTATGTCTAAACACTCTTCTACTTTACCACAGTCAATTACAATTGAAATACACATCTGGTACAGTACACATATAGACCCCGTCCTACGATCACCTGTGTGTTTCTACTTGACGTATGTAAATGTCACACGTATTTTCATTTAGAGAATGCCTCATATAGTGAATTGTTTTTTCCTTTTTTTTCCTTTATGTGGCTTCGAGGGGAAGTAACTTCTTGCACAGAGAGTATTGAAACATACAGTAGGTAGTTGCACTAAATACATTCACATAATGTAGACAGGGAAGTAACTTCTTTTCAGAGAGTATTGAAACATTCAGTAGGTAGTTACACTAAATACATTCACATAATGGAGACGTATGGAGTGATGGGACTTTGATTATGGAGACGTTAGAGTTAAAATTGTTTAAATGACAACTTCAGGGGCAAATCTCGGTGCTAAAAACTTTATTGGCACAACCTAGTTGTTTTGTTGGCGTAAACTCTCCTTCACTTTTCCGATTATGTGTGAGAGAAAAAGAGGGCGGATGAGGGTAGGTGAACAAGGACCAACTAACATGACATTTGTGTATGTTGTGAGTTCTCATCATGCGCATTCATCAAAACAACGTAAAGCTGACTGGCTGGTGTGGAGTGCAGCATCTTTTGGACTGACCAATCATACACAAGAACTGAAGCTCACTGTGGGTATAAAAAACAACAGTAACTGTGTGGACCCAACAAACCTTGTCACATTTCTGTCTTATCAGCTGATATCATACAAACATGAAGGTAAGAATATTAGTTATAATATGTTGATATAGGTTAGAATATTATTTATACGATGTTGATAAGACTCAACAAATCTTTGTCACATTTCTGCCTGATCAGCTGATATCATAAAAACATTAAGGTAAGAGTATTAGTTTTATGTATGTTGATATGGGTAAGAATATTATTTATATGTATGTTGATATGGGTAAGAATATTATTTATATGTATGTTGATATGGGTAAGAATATTATTTATATGTATGTTGATATGAAGAATATTATTTATATGTATGTTGATATGGGTAAGAATATTATTTATATGTATGTTGATATGGGTAAGAATATTATTTATATGTATGTTGATATGGGTAAGAATATCTTATATGTATGTTGATATGGGTAAGAATATTATCTATATGTATGTTGATATGGGTAAGAATATTATTTATATGTATGTTGATATGGGTAAGAATATTATCTATATATATGTTGATATAAGTAAGAATATTATCTATATATATGTTGATATACAAGAATATTATTTATATGTATGTTGATATGGACTGAATATTTACTTACAGAGAGAAATGAAACCAGTCGATGTTTGTCATTCCTATTATATAAAATATTAAGTGAAAGTAAATAGTGAGCTTGATTATGGTTAGTTCACTTCTCTTTTTGTTACCACTGCTCGTCGTGGTCTTTTATGACCCATCACGTGCTTGGTCTTTTAGTATACTGCGATACTAACATAACTAAATAAAATATAGTTATTTTCTTTATCTGGATTATAAATATAGTTCTCTTCTTATCTGGATTATAAATATAGTTCTCTTCTTATCTGGATTATAAATATAGTTCTCTATCTGGATTATAAATATAGTTCTCTTTCTTATCTGGATTATAAATATATTTCTTCTTATCTGATTATAAATATAGTTCTCTTCTTATCTGATTATAAATAAAGTTATTCTCTTATCTGGATTATAAATATAGTTCTCTTCTCTTATCTGGATTATAAATATAGTTCTCTTCTTATCTGGGTTATAAATATAGTTCTCTCCTTATCTGGATTATAAATATAGTTCTCTCCTTATCTGGATTATAAATATAGTTCTCTTTTCGAGATCACATTGGGAACATGTGAACAAAAAACGACTAACATTCAACTTACTGATTACTAAGAATTAACTCCCATGTGCCCACTGAATAGTGGCTGTGGAACCTCTCATGGTTTGTGGCGCAGTAGGGGTTAATGAAATCTGTGTGTATACACGCGGAAGTAATTGCAGGGACTGGATCGAGTCCAAACACTCAGCTACCAGAGGCGTCCATAGCAGGATTGTAGGACAAACCCCCAGCGGACATACATATATGTAGAAACTTAACCATGGGCCATGGGAAATGTTTGTTGATATAAGATGATCATGTCTGTCAACACCAATATGCATGTTTCTACTTCTTTTTACCTAAATAAAGGATTGGCTTTCGACCACTGTGGTTCTTATGCTCTTTGTTGTTCCTACTGCTATAATACGTGTCTGGCGCGAGAATTAAAAGGTAGAATGAAATACGGTCAGTCTTGACCTTGGGCTAAAGCTATTACTTTTGTTTGTTTTACCTGGTAAGATAAGTCTCCTGTTAGCGTAATGTTAACAAGAGATTAACTGACTTCTGACCTCTGTGGCTCAACGATATTCTTATATTTACATCCAGGTATCATATATTACATTGTATAGTTATTAAAACTAGGCCGATTTATAGATTTTATAATAAAATAGGGGTTATGTGTCCGCAGGGGGTTATGTCCGCAGGGGGTTATGTCCGCAGGGGGTTACGTCCGCAGGGGGTTACGTCCGCTGAGGAATTAGTCCGGATACCCCTTAGCAGAACGTGGGGCCTTGAGCGAGGTGATTTACGGGATCTTGGGATGAGTGTGTCATTTGCGGAGCCTTGGGATGAGTGTGTCATTTGAGGAGCCTTGGGATGAGTGTGTCATTTGAGGAGCCTTGGGATGAGTGTGTCATTTGAGGAGCCTTTGGGATGAGGTCATTTGAGGAGCCTTGGGATGAGTGTGTCATTTGAGGGGCCTTGGGATGAGTGTGTCATTTGAGGGGCCTTGGGATGAGTGTGTCATTTGGAGGGGCCTTGGGATGAGTGTGTCATTTGAGGGGCCTTGGGATGAGGTCATTTGAGGGGCCTTGGGATGAGTGTGTCATTTGAGGGCCTTGGGATGTGAGTGTGCTTGCATTGAGGGCCTGGGATGAGTGTGTCATTTGAGGGGCCTTGGGATGAGAGTGTGTCATTTGAGGGGCCTTGGGATGAGTGTGTCATTTGAGGGGCCTGGGATGAGTGTGTCATTTGAGGGGCCTTGGGATGAGTGTGTCATTTGAGGGGCCTTGGGATGAGTGTGTCATTTGAGGGCCTTGATGAGTGTGTCATTTGAGGGGCCTTGGATGAGTGTGTCATTTCTGAGGGGCCTTGGGATGGTGAGTGTGTCATTTGAGGGGCCTTGGGATGAGTGTGTCATTTGAGGGGCCTTGGGATGAGTGTGTCATTTGAGGGGCCTTGGGATGAGTGTGCTGGGTTTGAGGGGCCTTGGGATGAGTGTGTCATTTGAGGGGCCTTGGGATGAGTGTGTCATTTGAGGGGCCTTGGGATGAGTGTGTCATTTGAGGGGCCTGGATGAGTGTGTCATTTGAGGGCCTTGGGATGAGTGTGTCATTTGAGGGGCCTTGGGATGAGTGTGTCATTTGAGGGGCCTTGGGATGAGTGTGTCATTTGAGGGGCCTTGGGATGAGTGTGTCATTTGAGGGGCCTTTGGGATGAGTGTGTCATTTGAGGGGCCTTGGGATGAGTGTGTCATTTGAGGGGCCTTGGGATGAGTGTGTCATTTGAGGGGGCCTTGGGATGAGTGTGTCATTTGAGGGGCCTGGGGATGAGTGTGTCATTTTGAGGGGCCTTGGGAGAGTGTGTCATTTGAGGGGCCTTGGGATGAGTGTGTCATTTGGAGGGGCCTTGGGATGAGTGTGTCATTTGAGGGGCCTTGGGATGAGTGTGTCATTTGAGGGGCCTTGGATGGTCATTTACGGGGCCTTGGATGGTCATTTACGGGGCCTTGGATGGTCATTTACGGGGGCCTTGGATGGTCATTTACGGGGCCTTGGGAGGGAGAGTGTCTTTTACGCGGCCTTGGGAGGAGAGACAGACAGACAGACAGACAAAACGGGGACAATTGAGCATTTTTTTTCGAAAATGCTCTAAAAATCTCCACTCCCCACCCCACCAGGTGTTAGACAGCTTGGTAGCTGCAGTTTCCACCCCACCAGGTGTTAGACAGCTTGCAGTTTAGCGCTACCCCACCAGGTGCTACACAGCTTGCAGCTGCAGTTGCTACCCCACCAGGTGTTACACAGCTTGGTAGCCGCAGTTGCCACCCCACCAGGTTGTTAGCTTGGCAGCTGCAGTTGCCACCCCACCAGGTGTTAGACAGCTTGCAGTTGCAGTTGCCACCCTACGGCTGATACTGCAGCTACTTATTACACCAGGAAGTGTTACTTGCTGCATATGTAAAGTGTAATAAAGCTAGTTTATTACAAATAGGTGTAACATTATTCAATACATTGTAGATTCTACTAATATTAACGATGTTTATTCGTTTTTTATAGACTCTATCACTTCTACATCAGGTGTAATAATCATTGTTTATTAGATTACAAATGATATCGAAATATCAGATACAATTAAAAAAAATATGTATGCTACTTCTGTTCCTGAACAATAATGTTTGTTACATTATAGGTAACTCCATATTTGCTGTAATAATGTCTGTTACATTCTAGTGAATGGTCCCAATTTAGTTGTAATAATGTTTTTTATATTCGTAATGAACAATTCCATATTTAACTGTAATAATGTTTGTGACATTCTTATGAACAACTCCATATTTAACTGTAATAATGTTTGTTACATTCTAGTGAACAACTCCATTAACTGTAATAATGTTTGTTACATTCTAGTGAATAGCCACATATTAGCTGTAATAATGTTTGCTACATTCTAGTGAACAACTCCATATTAACTGTAATAATGTTTGTTACATACTAGTGAACAACTCCATATTAACTGTAATAATGTTTGTTACATTCAGAACAACTCCATATTGACTGTAATAATGTTTCTTGTTACATTGTAGCGAACAACCCATATGAACTGTAATAATGTTTTATCACATTACAGATAATTCTTTTATCCGCCATAGTGCTGGTCATCTGTGTCCAGCTGTCCAGTGCCGGCATCTGCTCCCAGGCAACGAAAGACTCCTGCCGTGACCAGGGATGTGCGTGTACCAGGAGGGAGCGGCCCTCCATTCCAGCCAGCACATCATGTGAGGACGTATGGGACAATAAACTCAGTCTTCAAGTGTAGACGGGAGTGGATGAAATGTATGCAGGACAATGGATGTACTAAAGAAGTGAAGAAGTCGAACTGAAGTACTCAGATGTCACACTCAAGTACAGTTTTATACAGAACACTTTCATAGTTGTAGTCGCTATAATTGTGTCAATATATTTAATAAAGATTAAAAGGGAAGCAATATTATTTTAAATTTTGATGCTAATAAATACTTTTGTTAATTGGACAATTCTTATTTATTCATTTTTTTACTTGTCTAATTATCAAAATTTGTCAACAAAAGCCCTCAACTTTCTAAGAATGTTATTGATTGATTTTATTTTTTTTTTCATAAGATTTGTTAATTAAAACATAAAACTAGTTTACTGGAGCTGGCAGTTTTATCAACAATTGGAAATGAGGAAACACATCACATCTAATGCTTGGAGAATTTAACAGTGAATGGATGTAGTTAGATGAAGGGTATACTGCAGATTAAATGCTTGAATCGTGTTATTTGACTTTGTTTAGACCTTAAATATAATAATTTGATATATACTATGCCATTACAAAAAAATTGATATATACTATGCAATTTCAAAAAAGTTATAATTTTCTACACAAATTAATCAAATGAATAAGAATCATAGTAATAAAATAAGAAAAAACTAATCAATAAACTTGCCTATTTTCAAATTCACTACAAATGATGTTCAGATTTGGAGCACATATTTGATGTATGAAGCAGTGCCTAATTTACGTATAAGCTACACAAGCTTTAGCGTAGTGCCCCCACTTTCTTGGGGAACCCCAAAATTGTCCGAGTTAGCAAATGTCATGTATACTTAAGTATTAGGCACTGATATAATATCTGGGCTATACAATGGCCCTATCAAGTCTAAATCCGGCACGGATAAAAAGTCTTTTATGATACAATAAGTGTCTCAACATTTCCAATTGCTTATAGATTGGAAGAGCTAGAAATTTATTTGACTTGGTCTAGGATAGGCATTGACTGCAAACCATAGTTCACATGGTCTTGGATAGCCGTTGACTGCAACCCATAGTTCACTTTGTCTATGCATAGCCATTGACTGCAAATACATAGTTCACTTGGTCTACATATACAATGACTGTAACACATAGTTCACTTGGTCTATGATATCCATTGACTGTTACACATAGTTCACTTGGTCTAGGATAGCCATTGACTGCAACACATAGTTCACCTGGCCCAGGATAGCCTTTGATTGCAGCACATAGTTCACTTGGTCTATGATATCCATTGACTGTAACACATAGTTCACTTGGTCTAGGATAGCCATTGACTGCAACCCATAGTTCACATATCTAGGAAAGCTGTTGACTGCAACCCATAGTTCACTTGGGCTAGGATAGCCATTGACTGCAACCCATAGTTCACTTGGTCTAAAATAGCCATTGACTGCAACACATAGTTCACTTGGTCTAAAATAGCCATTGACTGCAACACATAGTTCTACTTGGTCTAAGATAGCCGCTGACTGTAACACATAGTTCACTTGGTCTATGATAGCAATTGACTGCAACACATAAGGTTCAATTGGTGTAGGATAGCCAGTCTTTGCTACCCATAGTTCACTTGATCTAGGATAGCCATTGACTGCAACCCATAGTTCACTTGGTCTAGGATAGCCATTGACTGCAACACATAGTTCACTTGGTCTATGATATCCATTGACTGTAATGCACATGGTTCACTTGTCTAGGATAGCCATTGGCTGCAACACATAGTTCACTTGGTCTATGATATCCATTGACTGTAACACATAGTTCACTTGGTCTAGGATAGCCATTCACTGCAACCCATAGTTCACTTGCTCTTAGGATAGCCATTGACTGCAACCCATAGTTCACCTGGTCTAGGATAGCCATTGACTGCAACACATAGATCACCTGGTCTAGGATATCCATTGACTGCAACACATAGTTCACGTGGTCTAGGATGTTTCTCATTGACTGCAACCCATAATTCACTTGGTCTAAGATAGCCATTGAATGCAACCCATAGTTCACTTGTTCTATAATAGCCATTGACTGAAACACATAGCTCACTTGGTCTAGGATAGCGAATGACTGCAACCAATAGTTCACTTGGTCTAGGATAGCGATTGACTGCAACCCATAGTTCACTAGGTCTAGAATAGCCTTTGATTGCAATACATAACTCACTTGGTCTATGATAGCCATTGACTGTAACCCATAGTTCACTTGGTCTATGATAGCCATTGACTGCAACCCATAGTTCACTTGGTCTATGATAAAGGGATTGACTGTAGCCCAAAGTTCACTTGGTCTAGGATAGCCTTTGACTGCAACACATAGCTCACTTGGTCTAGGATAGCCATTGACTGCAACACATAGTTCACTTGGTATATGATAGCGATTGACTGCAATCCATAGTTCACTTGGTCTAGGATAGCCATTGACTGCAACCCATAGTTCTCTTGGTCTATGATAGCCATTGACTGTAACACATAGTTCACTTGGTCTATGATAGCCATTGACTGTAACACATAGTTCACTTGTCTATGATAGCCATTGACTGCAACCCATAGTTCACTTGGTCTAGGATAGCCATTGACTGCAACCCATAGTTCACTTGGTCTAGGATAGCCATTGACTGCAACACATAGTTCACTTGGTCTATAGGATAGCCATTGACTGTAACACATAGTTCACTTGGTCTATGATAGCCATTGACTGTAACACATAGTTCACTTGGTCTAAGATACCCGTAGACTGTAACACATAGTTCACTTGGTCTATGACAGCCATTGACTGCAACACACAGTTCACTTGGTCTATGATATCCATTGACTGCAATCCATAGTTCACTTGGTCTAGGATAGCCATTGATTGCAGCACATAGTTCATTTGGTCTAGGATAGCCATTGACTGCAACCCATAGTTCACTTGGTCTAGGATAGCCATTGACTGCAACCCATAGTTCACTTTGTCTAGGATAGCCGTTGACTGCAACCCATAGTTCACATGGTCTAGGATAGCCGTTGACTGCAACACATATTAATTTGGCCAGGATAGCCATTGACTGCAACCCATAGTTCACTTGGTCTAGGATAGCCATTTATTGCAGCACTTAGTTCACTTGGTCTAGGATACCTGTAGACTGTAACACATAGTTCACTTGGTCTAGGATAGCCATTGACTGCAACACATAGTTCACTTGGTCTATGATATCTATTGACTGTAACACATAGTTCACTTGGTCTAGATAGCCATTGATTGCAGCACATAGTTCACTTGGTCTAGGATAGCCATTGATTGCAACACATAGTTCACTTGGTCTATAATAACCATTGACTGTAACACAGTTCACTTGGTCTAGGATAGCCATTGACTGCAACCCATAGTTCAATTGGTCTAGGATAGCCGTTGAGTGCAACCCATATTTCACTTGGTCTAGGATAGCCATTGACTGCAACCCATAGTTCACTTGGGCTAGGATAGCCATTGACTGCAACCCATAGTTCACTTGGTCTAGGATAGCCATTTATTGCAGCACTTAGTTCACTTGGTCTAGGATACCCGTAGACTGTAACACATAGTTCACTTGGTCTAGGATAGCCATTGACTGCAACACATAGTTCACTTGGTCTATGATATCCATTGACTGTAACACATAGTTCACTGGTCTAGGATAGCCATTGACTGCAACACATAGTTCACCTGGTCTAGGATAGCCATTGATTGCAACACATAGTTCACTTGGTCTAGGATGTAACCATTGATTGCAACCCATAGTCATTTCGGCTAGTATAGCCATTGACTGCAACCCATAGTTCAATTGGTCTAGGATAGCCGTTGAGTGCAACCCATATTTCACTTGGTCTAGGATAGCCATTGACTGCAACCCATAGTTCACTTGGGCTAGTATAGCCATTGACTGCAACCATAGTTCACTTGGTCTAAGATAGCCATTGATTGCAGCACATAGTTCACTTGGTCTAGGATAGCCATTGACTGCAACACATAGTTCACCTGGTCTAGGATAGCCATTGATTGCAGCACATAGTTCACTTGGTCTAGGATAACCATTGATTGCAACCCATAGTTCACTTTATCTAGTATAGCCATTGACTGCAACCCATATTTCACTTGGTCTAGGATAGCCATTGACTGCAACCCATAGTTCACTTGGGCTAGTATAGCCATTGACTGCAAACCCAAGGGTTCACTTGGTCTAAGATAGCCATTGATTGCAGCACATAGTTCACTTGGTCTAGGATAGTGAATGACTGCAACCCATAGTTCACTTGGTCTAGGATAGCGATTGACTGTAACCCATAGTTCACTTGGTCTAGGATACCCTTGGACTGCAATACACACCACTAGGTCTAGGATAGCCATTTATTGCAGCACTTAGTTCACTTGGTCTTGGGGATACCTGTAGACTGTAACACTTAGTTCACTTGGTCTAGGATAGCCATTGACTGCAACTCATAGTTCAATTGGTCTAGGATAGCCAAGTGACTGAACCATAGTTCACATGGTTTAGATAGCCGTTGACTGCAACCCATAGTTCACTTGTGCTAGGATAGCCATTGACTGCAACCCATAGTTCACTTGGTCTAGGATAGACATTTATTGCAGCACATAGTTCACTTGGTCTATGATAGCCATTGACTGCAACCCATAGTTCACTTGGTCTAGGCAAGTCATTGACTGCAACCGATAGTTCACTTGGTCTAAGATAGCCATTGACTGCAACACATAGTTCACTTGGTCTAAGATAGCCATTGACTGCAACACATAGTTCACTTGGTCTAAGATAGCCATTGACTGTAACACATAGTTAACTTGGTCTTATGATAGCCATTGACTGCAACACATAGTTCACTTGGTCTATGATATCCATTGACTGCAACCCATAGTTCACCTGGTTTAGGATAGCCATTGACTGCAACACATAGTTCACTTGGTTCAGGGGATATCCATTGACTGCAACACATAGTTCACGTGGTCTAGGATAAAGGATTGACTGCAACCCATAGTTCACTTGGGCTAGGATAGCCATTGACTGTAACACATAGTTCACTTGGTTTATGATAGCCATTGACTGTAACACATAGTTCACTTGGATTAGTATAGCCATTGACTGCAACCCATAGTTCACTTGGTCTAGGATAGCCATTGACTGCAACCCATAGTTCACTTGGGCTAGTATAGCCATTGACTGCAACCCATAGTTCACTTGGTCTAGGATAGCCATTGATTGCAGCACATAGTTCACTTGGTCTAGGCTAGCCATTGACTGCAACCCATAGTTCATTTGGTCTAGGATAGCCATTGACTGCAACCCATAGTTCACTTTATCTAGGATAGCATTGGCTGCAACACATAGTTCACTTGATCTATGATATCCATTGACTGTAACACATAGTTCACTTGGTCTAGATAGCCATTTACTGCAACTCCATAGTTTACTTGCTCTAGGATAGCCATTGACTGCAACACATAGTTCACGTGGTCTAGATAGCGATTGACTGCAACCCATAGTTCACTTGGTCTAGGATAGCGATTGACTGCAACCCATAGTTCACTTGGTCTAGGATAGCCTTTGACTGCAATACATAGCATACTTGGTCTATGATAGCCATCGACTGTAACCCATAGTTCACTTGGTCCAGGATAGCCATTGACTGTAACACATAGTCTACTTGGTCTATGATAGCCATTGACTGTAACACACAGTTCACTTGGCTATGATAGCGATTGACTGTAACCCATAGTTCACTTGGTCTAGGATAGCCTTTGACTGCAATACATTGCTCACTTGGCATAGGATAGCCATTGACTGCAACACATAGTTCACTTGGTATATGATAGCGATTGACTGCAATCCATAGTTCACTTGGTCTATGATACCCGTAGACTGTAACACATAGTTCACTTGGTCTATGACAGCCATTGACTGCAACACATGTTCACTTGGTCTATGATATCCATTGACTGCAACACATAGTTCACTTGGTCTATGATATCCATTGACTGTAACACATAGTTCACTTGGTCTAGGATAGCCATTGACTGCAACACATAGTTCACCTGGTCTAGGATAGCCATTGATTGCAGCACATAGTTCACTTGGTCTAGGATAGCCATTGATTGTAAACATAGTTCACTTGGTCTATGATATCCATTGACTGTAACACATAGTTCACTTGGTTTAGGATAGCCATTGACTGCAACCCATAGTTCAATTGGTCCAGGATAGCCATTGACTGTAACACATAGTTCACTTTATCTAGATACATTGGCTGCAACACATAGTTCACTTGGTCTAGGATAGCCATTTACTGCAACCCATAGTTTACTTGCTCTAGGATAGCCATTGACTGCAACACATAGTTCACTTGGTCTACGATAGCCATTGACTGCAACACATAGTTCACCTGGTTTAGATAGCCATTGACTGCAACACATAGTTCACTTATCTAGGATATCCATTGACTGCAACACATAGTTCACGTGGTCTAGGATAGCGATTGACTGCAACCCATAGTTCACTTGGTCTAGGATAGCGATTGACTGCAACCCATAGTTCACTTGGTCTAGGATAGCTCTTTGACTGCAATACATAGCTTACTTGGTCTATGATAGCCATCGACTGTAACCCATAGTTCACTTGGTCCAGGATAGCCATTGACTGTAACACATAGTTCACTTGGTCTATGATAGCCATTGACTGTAACACACAGTTCACTTAACTATGATAGCGATTGACTGTAACCCATAGTTCACTTGGTCTAGGATAGCCTTTGACTGCAATAGATTGCTCACTTGGCCTAGGATAGCCATTGACTGCAACACATAGTTCACTTGGTATATGATAGCGATTGACTGCAATCCATGTCTACTTGGTCTATGATACCCGTAGACTGTAACACATAGTTCACTTGGTATATGACAGCCATTGACTTCAACACATACTACTTGGTCTATGATATCCATTGACTGCAACACATAGTTCACTTGGTCTATGATATCCATTGACTGTAACACATAGTTCACTTGGTCTAGGATAGCCATTGACTGCAACACATAGTTCACCTGGTCTAGGATAGCCATTGATTGCAGCACATAGTTCACTTGGTCTAGGATAGCCATTGATTGCAACACATAGTTCACTTGGTCTATGATATCCATTGACTGTAACACATAGTTGACTTGCCTAGGATAGCCATTGACTGCAACCCATAGTTCAATTGGTCTATGATAGCCGTTGAGTGCAACCCATATTTCACTTGGTCTAGGATAGCCATTGATCAAATCATGCTCACCAGGCTAGTATAGCCATTGACTGCAACCCATAGTTTCATTTGTCTAGATAGCCATTGATTGCAGCACATAGTTCACTTGGTCTAGGATAAAGCGAATGACTGCAACCCATAGTTCACTTGGTCTAGGATAGCGATTGACTGCAACCCATAGTTCACTTGGTCTAGGATAGCCTTTGACTGCAATACATAGCTCACTTGGTCTATGATAGCCATTGACTGCAACCCATAGTTCACTTGGGCTAGTATAGCCAATTGACTGCAACCCATAGTTCACTTGGTCTAGGTTAGCCATTGATTGCAGCACATAGTTCACTTGGTCTAGGATAGCCATTGACTGCAACACATAGTTCACTTGGTCTATGATAGCCAATGACTGTAACACATAGTTCACTTGGTCTATGATATCCATTGACTGTTAAACATAGTTCACTTGGTCTAGGATAGCCATTGACTGCAACACATAGTTCACTTGGTCTAGGATAGCCTTTGATAGCAGCACATAGTTCACTTGGTCTATGATATCCATTGACTGTAACACATAGTTCACTTGGTCTAGGATAGCCATTGATCAAAACTCCATAGTTCAATTGGTCTAGGATAGCCGTTGACTGCAACCCATAGTTCACATGGTTTAGATAGCCGTTGACTGCAACCCTTAGTTCACTTGGGCTAGGAAAGCCATTGACTGCAACCCATAGTTCACTTGGTCTAGGATAGCCATTTATTGCAGCACATAGTTCACTTGGTCTATGATAGCCATTGACTGCAACCCATAGTTCACTTGGTCTAGGCAAGTCATTGACTGCAATCGATAGTCTACTCTGTCTATGATATCCATTGACTGTAACACATAGTTCACTTGGTCTAGGATAGCCATTGACTGCAACCCATAGTCGAATTGGTCTAGATAGCCGTTGAGTGCAACCCATATTTCACTTGGTCTAGGATAGCCATTGACTGCAACCCATAGTTCTACTTGGGCTAGTATAGCCATTGGACTGCAAAACCCATAGTTCACTTGGTCTAGGATAGCCATTGATTGCAGCACATAGTTCACTTGGTATATGATAGCGATTGACTGCAATCCATAGTTCACTTGGTCAATGATACCCGTAGACTGCAACACATAGTTCACTTGGTCTATGATATCCATTGACTGCAACACATAGTTCACTTGGTCTATGATATCCATTGACTGTAACACATAGTTCTACTTGGTCTAGATAACCGTTGACTGCAACACATAGTTCACCTGGTCTAGGATAGCCATTGGATTGCAAGTACATAGTTCACTTGGTCTAGGATAGCCATTGATTGCAACACATAGTTCACTTGGTCTATGATATCCATTGACTGTAACACATAGTTGACTTGGTCTAGGATAGCCATTGACTGCAAACCCATAGTTCAATTGGTCTAGGATAGCCGTTGAGTGCAACCCATATTTCACTTGGTCTTAGATAGCCATTGACTGCAACCCATAGTTCACTTGGGCTAGTATAGCCATTGACTGCAACCCATAGTTCACTTGGTCTAGGATAGCCATTGATTGCAGCACATAGTTCACTTGGTCTAGGATAGCGAATGACTGCAACCCATAGTTCACTTGGTCTAGGATAGCGATTGACTGCAACCCATAGTTCACTTGGTCTAGGATACTTTGACTGCAATACATAGCTCACTTGGTCTATGATAGCCATTGACTGCAACCCATAGTTCACTTGGGCTAGTATAGCCATTGACTGCAACCCATAGTTCACTTGGTCTAGGTTAACCAATGATTGCAGCACATAGTTCACTTGGTCTAGGCATAGCCATTGACTGCAACACATAGTTCACTTGGATCTATGATAGCCAATGACTGTAACACATAGTTCACTTGGTCTATGATATCCATTGACTGTTAAACATAGTTCACTTGGTCTAGGATAGCCATTGACTGCAACACATAGTTCACTTGGTCTAGGATAGCCTTTTTGATAGCAGCACATAGTTCACTTGGTCTATGATATCCATTGACTGTAACACATAGTTCACTTGGTCTAGGATAGCCATTGACTGCAACCCATAGTTCAATTGGTCTAGGATAGCCGTTGACTGCAACCCATAGTTCACATGGTTTAGGATAGCCGTTGACTGCAACCCTTAGTTCACTTGGGCTAGGATAGCCATTGACTGCAACCCATAGTTCACTTGGTCTAGGATAGCCATTTATTGCAGCACATAGTTCACTTGGTCTATGATAGCCATTGACTGCAACCCATAGTTCACTTGGTCTAGGCAAGTCATTGACTGCAACCGATAGTTCACTTGGTCTAAGAAAGCCATTGACTGCAACCCTTAGTTCACTTGGTCTTGGAAAGCCATTGACTGCAACCCATAGTTCACTTGGGCTAGGATAGCCATTGACTGTAACACATAGTTCACTTGGTCTATGATACCCGTAGACTGTAACACATAGTTCACTTGGTCTATGACTGCCATTGACTGCAACACATAAATTCACTTGGTCTAGGATAGCCATTGACTGCAACACATAGTTCACCTGGTCTAGGATAGCCATTGATTGCAGCACATAGTTCACTTGGTCTAGGATAGCCATTGATTGCTACACATAGTTCACTTGGTCTATGATATCCATTGACTGTAACACATAGTTCACTTGGTTTAGGATAACCATTGACTGCAACCCATAGTTCAATTGGTCTAGGATAGCCATTGACTGCAACCCATAGTTCACTTGGTCTAGATAGCCATTGACTGCAACCCATAGTTCACTTTGTCTAGGATAGCCGTTGACTGCAACCCATAGTTCACATGGTCTAGGATAGCCGTTGACTGCAACCCATAGTTCACTTGGGCTAGGATAGCCATTGACTGCAACCCATAGTTCACTTGGTCTAGGATAGCCATTGCTGACTGGTAACCCATAGTTCACATGGTTTAGGATAGCCGTTGACTGCAACCCTTAGTTCACTTGGGCTAGGAAAGCCATTGACTGCAACCCATAGTTCACTTGGTCTAGGATAGCCATTTATTGCAGCACATAGTTCACTTGGTCTATGATATAGCCATTGACTGCAACCCATAGTTCACTTGGTCTAGGCAAGTCATTGACTGCAATCGATAGTTCACTTGGTCTATGATATCCATTGACTGTAACACATAGTTCACTTGGTCTAGGATAGCCATTGACTGCAACCCATAGTTCAATTGGTCTAGGGATAGCCGTTGAGTGCAACCCATATTTCACTTGGTCTAGGATAGCCATTGACTGCAACCCATAGTTCACTTGGGCTAGTATAGCCATTGACTGCAACCCATAGTTCACTTGGTCTAGGATAGCCATTGATTGCAGCACATAGTTCACTTGGTATATGATAGCGATTGACTGCAATCCATAGTTCACTTGGTCTATGATACCCGTAGACTGTAACACATAGTTCACTTGGTCTATGATATCCATTGACTGCAACACATAGTTCACTTGGTCTATGATATCCATTGACTGTAACACATAGTTCACTTGGTCTAGGATAACCGTTGACTGCAACACATAGTTCACCTGGTCTAGGATAGCCATTGATTGCAGCAAGCATAGGTTCACTTGGTCTAGGATAGCCATTGATTGCAACACATAGTTCACTTGGTCTATGATATCCATTGACTGTAACACATAGTTGACTTGGTCTAGGATAGCCATTGACTGTAAACCCATAGTTCAATTGGTCTAGGATAGCCGTTGAGTGCAACCCATATTTCACTTGGTCTAGGATAGCCATTGACTGCAACCCATAGTTCACTTGGGCTAGTATAGCCATTGACTGCAACCCATAGTTCACTTGGTCTAGGATAGCCATTGATTGCAGCACATAGTTCACTTGGTCTAGAGATAGCGAATGACTGCAACCCATAGTTCACTTGGTCTAGGATAGCGATTGACTGCAACCCATAGTTCACTTGGTCTAGGATAGCCTTTGGACTGCAATACATGGCTCACTTGGTCTATGATAGCCATTGACTGCAACCCATAGTTCACTTGGGCTAGTATAGCCATTGACTGCAACCCATAGTTCACTTGGTCTAGGTTAACCAATGATTGCAGCACATAGTTCACTTGGTCTAGGATAGCCATTGACTGCAACACATAGTTCACTTGGCTCTATGATAGCCAATGACTGTAACACATAGTTCACTTGGTCCTATGATATCCATTGACTGTTAAACATAGTTCACTTGGTCTAGGATAGCCATTGACTGCAACACATAGTTCACTTGGTCTAGGATAGCTCTTGATAGCAGCACATAGTTCACTTGGTCTATGATATCCATTGACTGTAACACATAGTTCACTTGGTCTAGGATAGCCATTGACTGCAACCCATAGTTCAATTGGTCTAGATAGCCGTTGACTGCAACCCATAGTTCACATGGTTTAGATAGCCGTTGACTGCAACCCTTAGTTCACTTGGGCTAGGATAGCCATTGACTGCAACCCATAGTTCACTTGGTCTAGGATAGCCATTTATTGCAGCACATAGTTCACTTGGTCTATGATAGCCATTGACTGCAACCCATAGTTCACTTGGTCTAGGCAAGTCATTGACTGCAACCAGATAGTTCACTTGGTCTAAGAAAGCTATTGACTGCAACCCTTAGTTCACTTGGTCTTGGAAAGCCATTGACTGCAACCCATAGTTCACTTGGGCTAGGATAGCCATTGACTGGGATGGCTAACACATAGTTCACTTGGTCTATGATACCCGTAGACTGTAACACATAGTTCACTTGGTCTATGACTGCCATTGACTGCAACACATAGTTCACTTGGTCTAGGATAGCCATTGACTGCAACACATAGTTCACCTGGTCTAGGATAGCCATTGATTGCAGCACATAGTTCACTTGGTCTAGGATAGCCATTGATTGCTACACATAGTTCACTTGGTCTATGATATCCATTGACTGTAACACATAGTTCACTTGGTTTAGGATAACCATTGACTGCAACCCATAGTTCAATTGGTCTAGGATAGCCATTGACTGCAACCCATAGTTCACTTGGTCTAGGATAGCCATTGACTGCAACCCATAGTTCACTTTGTCTAGGATAGCCATTGACTGCAACCCATAGTTCACATGGTCTAGGATAGCTGTTGACTGCAACCCATAGTTCACTTGGGCTAGGATAAAGCCATTGACTGCAACCCATAGTTCACTTGGTCTAGGATAGCCATTTATTGCAGCACTTAGTTCACTTGGTCTAAGATAGCAATTGAATGCAACCCATAGTTCACTTGTTCTATGATAGCCATTGAATGTAACACATAGTTCACTTGGTCTAGGACAGCGATTGACTGCAACACATAGTTCAATTGGTCTAGGATAGCCAAGTCTTTGCAACCCATAGTTCACTTGGTCTAGAAATGCCATTGACTGCAACCCATAGTTAACTTGGGCTAGGATAGCCATTGACTGCAACCCATAGTTCACTTGGGCTAGGATAGACATTGACTGCAACCTATAGTTTACACTTGGGCTTAGGATAGCCATTGACTGCAACCCATAGTTCACTTGAGTCCCTGGATAGCCATTTGTTGCAGCACATAGTTCACTTGGTCTAGGATAGCCATTGAATGTAACACATAGTTCACTTGGTCTAGGATAGCGATTGACTGCAACACATAGTTCAATTGGTCTAGGATAGCCTTTAACTGTAACACATAGTTCACTTGGTCTATGATAGCCATTGACTGTAACACATAGTTCACTTGGTCTATGATACCCGTAGACTGTAACACATAGTTAACTTGGGCTAGGATAGCCATTGACTGCAACCCATAGTTCACTTGGGCTAGGATAGACATTGACTGCAACCCATAGTTTACTTGGGATAGGATAGCCATTGACTGCAACCCATAGTTCACTTGGTCTATAATAGCCATTGATTTCAACACATAGTTCACTTGGTTTAGGACAGCGATTGACTGCAACACATAGTTCAATTGGTCTAGGATAGCCGTCTTGCAACCCATAGTTCACTTGGTCTAATGTTAGAAAAGCCATTGACTGCAACCCATAGTTCACTTGGGCTAGGATAGCCATTGACTGCAACCCATAGTTCACTTGGGCTAGGATAGACATTGACTGCCACCCATAGTTCACTTGGGCTAGGATAGCCATTGACTGCAACCCATAGTTCACTTGGTCTAGGATAGCCATTTATTGCAGCACATAGTTCACTTGGTCTAGGATAGCCATTGAATGCAACCCATAGTTCACTTATTCTATGATAGCCATTGAATGTAACACATAGTTCACTTGGTCTAGGATAGCGATTGACTGCAACACATAGTTCAATTGGTCTAGGATAGCCTTTGACTGTAACACATAGTTCACTTGGTCTATGATATCCATTGACTGTAACACGTAGTTCACTTGGTCTAGGATAGCCATTGACTACAACACATAGTTCACCTGGTCTAGGATAGCCATTGATTGCAGCACATAGTTCACTTGGTCTAGGATAGCCATTGATTGCAACACATAGTTCACTTGGTCTATGATATCCATTGACTGTAACACATAGTTCACTTGGTCTAGGATAGCCATTTATTGCAGCACATAGTTCACTTTGTCTATGATAGCCATTGACTGCAACCCATAGTTCACTTGGTCTAGGCAAGTCATTGACTACAACCGATAGTTCACTTGGTCTAAGATAGCCATTGACTGCAACACATAGTTCACTTGGTCTAAGATAGCCATTTACTGCAACACATAGTTTACTTGGTCTATGATAGCCATTGACTGTAACACATAGTTCACTTGGTCTATGATAGTCATTGACTGTAACACATAGTTCAATTGGTCGAGGATAGCCGTTGACTGCAACCCTTAGTTCACTTGGTCTAGAAAAGCCATTGACAGCAACTCCATAGTTCACTTGGGCTAGGATAGCCATTGACTGTAACACATAGTTCACTTGGTTTATGATAGCCATTGACTGTAACACATAGTTCACTTGGTCTATGATACCCGTAGACTGTAACACATAGTTCACTTGGTCTAGGATAGCCATTGACTGCAACCCATAGTTCAATTGGTCTAGGATAGCCGTTGAGTGCAACCCATATTTCACGTTTAGGATAGCCATTGACTGCAACCCATAGTTCACTTGGGCTAGTATAGCCATTGACTGCAACCCATAGTTCACTTGGTCTAGGATAGCCATTGATTGCAGCACATAGTTCACTTGGTCTAGGATAGCGAATGACTGCAACCCATAGTTCACTTGGTCTAGGATAGCGATTGACTGCAACCCATAGTTGACTTGGTCTAGGATAGCCTTTGGACTGCAATACATAGCTCACTTGGTCTATGATATCCATTGACTGTAACACATAGTTCACTTGCATCTAGGATAGCCATTGACTGCAACACATAGTTCACCTGGTCTAAAATAGCCATTTATTGCAGCACATAGTTCACTTGGTCTAGGAAAGCCATTGATTTCAACACATAGTTCACTTGGTCTATGATATCCATTGACTGTAACACATAGTTCACTTGGTTTAGGATAGCCATTGACTGCAACCCATAGTTCAATTGGTCTAGGATAGCCATTGACTGCAACCCATAGTTCACGTGGTCTAGGATAGCCTCTGACTGCAACACATAGTTCACCAGGTCTAAAATAGCCATTTATTGCAGCACATAGTTCACTTGGTCTAGGAAAGCCATTGATTTCAACACATAGTTCACTTGGTCTATGATATCCATTGACTGTAACACATAGTTCACTTGGTTTAGGATAGCCATTGACTGCAACCCATAGTTCAATTGGTCTAGGATAGCCATTGACTGCAACCCATAGTTCACGTGGTCTAGGATAGCCATTGACTGCAACCCATAGTTCACTTTGTCTAGGATAGCCGTTGACTGCAACTCCATAGTTCACATGGTCTAGGATAGCCGTTGACTGCAAACTCCATAGTTCACTTGGGCTAGGATAGCCATTGACTGCAACCCATAGTTCACTTGGTCTAGGATAGCCATTTATTGCAGCACTTAGTTCACTTGGTCTAGGATAGCAATTGAATGCAACCCATAGTTCACTTGTTCTATGATAGCCATTTAATGCATGTCAACACATAGTTCACATGGTCTAGGACAGCGATTGACTGCAATACATAGTTCAATTGGTCTAGGATAGCCGTCTTTGCAACCCATAGTTCACTTGGTCTAGAAAAGCCATTGACTGCAACCCATAGTTCACTTGGGCTTGGATAGCCATTGACTGCAACCCATATTTTACTTGGGCTAGGATAGACATTGACTGCAACCCATAGTTCACTTGGGCTAGGATAGCCATAGACTGCAACCCATAGTTCACTTGGTCTAGGATAGCCATTTATTGCAGCACATAGTTCACTTGGTCTAGGTTGGCGATTGACTGCAACACATAGTTCAATTGGTCTAGGATAGCCTTTGACTGTAACACATAGTTCACTTGGTCTATGATAGCCATTGACTGTAACACATAGTTCACTTGGTCTACGATACCTGTAGACTGTAACACAAAGTTCACTTGGTCTCGGATAGCCATTGACTGCAACACATAATTCACTTGGTCTAAGATAGCCATTGAATGCAACCCATAGTTCACTTGATCTATGATAGCCATTGACTGTAACACATAGTTCACTTGGTCTAGGATAGCCATTGACTGCAACCCATAGTTCACTTGGTCTAGGATAGCCATTTATTGCAGCACATAGTTCACTTGGTCTATGATAGCCATTGACTGCAACCCATAGTTCACTTGGTCTAGGCAAGTCATTGACTGCAACCGATAGTTCACTTGGTCTAAGAAAGCCATTGACTGCAACCCTTAGTTCACTTGGTCTAGGAAAGCTATTGACTGCAACCCATAGTTCACTTGAGCTAGGATAGCCATTGACTGTAACACATAGTTCACTTGGTCTATGATACCTGTAGACTGTAACACATAGTTCACTTGGTCTATGACTGCCATTGACTGCAACACATAGTTCACTTGGTCTAGGATAGCCATTGACTGCAACACATAGTTCACCTGGTCTAGGATAGCCATTGATTGCAGCACATAGTTCACTTGGTCTAGGATAGCCATTGATTGCTACACATAGTTCACTTGGTCTATGATATCCATTGACTGTAACACATAGTTCACTTGGTTTAGGATAACCATTGACTGCAACCCATAGTTCAATTGGTCTAGGATAGCCATTGACTGCAACCCATAGTTCACTTGGTCTAGGATAGCCATTGACTGCAACCCATAGTTCACTTTGTCTAGGATAGCCGTTGACTGCAACCCATAGTTCACATGGTCTAGGATAGCCGTTGACTGCAACCCATAGTTCACTTGGGCTAGGGATAGCCATTGACTGCAACCCATAGTTCACTTGGTCTAGGATAGCCATTTATTGCAGCACTTAGTTCACTTGGTCTAGGATAGCAATTGAATGCAACCCAAAGTTCACTTGTTCTATGATAGCCATTGAATGTAACACATAGTTCACTTGGTCTAGGACAGCGATTGACTGCAACACATAGTTCAATTGGTCTAGGATAGCCGTCTTTGCAACCCATAGTTCACTTGGTCTAGAAATGCCATTGACTGCAACCCATAGTTAACTTGGGCTAGGATAGCCATTGACTGCAACCCATAGTTCACTTGGGCTAGGATAGACATTGACTGCAACCCATAGTTTACTTGGGCTAGGGATAGCCATTGACTGCAACCCATAGTTCACTTGGTCTAGGATAGCCATTTATTGCAGCACATAGTTCACTTGGTCTAGGATAGCCATTGAATGTAACACATAGTTCACTTGGTCTAGATAGCGATTGACTGCAACACATAGTTCAATTGGTCTAGGATAGCCTTTAACTGTAACACATAGTTCACTTGGTCTATGATAGCCATTGACTGTAACACATAGTTCACTTTGGTCTATGATACCTGTAGACTGTAACACATAGTTAACTTGGGCTAGGATAGCCATTGACTGCAACCCATAGTTCACTTGGGCTAGGATAGACATTGACTGCAACCCATAGTTTACTTGGGCTAGGATAGCCATTGACTGCAACCCATAGTTCACTTGGTCTATAATAGCCATTGATTTCAACACATAGTTCACTTGGTTTAGGACAGCGATTGACTGCAACACATAGTTCAATTGGTCTAGGATAGCCGTCTTTGCAACCCATAGTTCACTTGGTCTAGAAAAGCCATTGACTGCAACCCATAGTTCACTTGGGCTAGGATAGCCATTGACTGCAACCCATAGTTCACTTGGGCTAGGATAGACATTGACTGCCACCCATAGTTCACTTGGGCTAGGATAGCCATTGACTGCAACCCATAGTTCACTTGGTCTAGGATAGCCATTTATTGCAGCACATAGTTCACTTGGTCTAGGATAGCCATTGAATGCAACCCATAGTTCACTTATTCTATGATAGCCATTGAATGTAACACATAATTCACTTGGTCTAGGATAGCGATTGACTGCAACACATAGTTCAATTGGTCTAGGATAGCCTTTGACTGTAACACATAGTTCACTTGGTCTATGATAGCCATTGACAGTAACACATAGTTCACTTGGTCTATGATACCCGTAGACTGTAACACAAAGTTCACTTGGTCTAGGATAGCCATTGACTGTAACACATAGTTCACTTGGTCTATGATATCCATTGACTGTAACACGTAGTTCACTTGGTCTAGGATAGCCATTGACTAAAACACATAGTTCACCTGGTCTAGGATAGCCATTGATTGCAGCACATAGTTCACTTGGTCTAGGATAGCCATTGATTGCAACACATAGTTCACTTGGTCTATGATATCCATTGACTGTAACACATAGTTCACTTGGTCTAGGATAGCCATTTATTGCAGCACATAGTTCACTTTGTCTATGATAGCCATTGACTGCAACCCATAGTTCACTTGGTCTAGGCAAGTCATTGACTACAACCGATAGTTCACTTGGTCTAAGATAGCCATTGACTGCAACACATAGTTCACTTGGTCTAAGATAGCCATTTACTACAACACATAGTTCACTTGGTCTATGATAGCCATTGACTGTAACACATAGTTCACTTGGTCTATGATAGCCATTGACTGTAACACATAGTTCAATTGGTCGAGGATAGCCGTTGACTGCAACCCTTAGTTCACTTGGTCTAGAAAAGCCATTGACTGCAACCCATAGTTCACTTGGGCTAGGATAGCCATTGACTGTAACACATAGTTCACTTGGTTTATGATATCCATTGACTGTAACACATAGTTCACTTGGTCTATGATACCCGTAGACTGTAACACATAGTTCACTTGGTCTAGGATAGCCATTGACTGCAACCCATAGTTCAATTGGTCTAGGATAGCCGTTGAGTGCAACCCATATTTCACGTTTAGGATAGCCATTGACTGCAACCCATAGTTCACTTGGGCTAGTATAGCCATTGACTGCAACCCATAGTTCACTTGGTCTAGGATAGCCATTGATTGCAGCACATAGTTCACTTGGTCTAGGATAGCGAATGACTGCAACCCATAGTTCACTTGGTCTAGGATAGCGATTGACTGCAACCCATAGTTGACTTGGTCTAGGATAGCCTTTGACTGCAATACATAGCTCACTTGGTCTATGATATCCATTGACTGTAACACATAGTTCACTTGGTCTAGGATAGCCATTGACTGCAACACATAGTTCACCTGGTCTAAAATAGCCAATTTATTGCAGCACATAGTTCACTTGGTCTAGGAAAGCTATTGATTTCAACACATAGTTCACTTGGTCTATGATATCCATTGACTGTAACACATAGTTCACTTGGTTTAGGATAGCCATTGACTGCAACCCATAATTCAATTGGTCTAGGATAGCCATTGACTGCAACCCATAGTTCACGTGGTCTAGGATAGCCTCTGACTGCAACACATAGTTCACCTGGTCTAAAATAGCCATTTATTGCAGCACATAGTTCACTTGGTCTAGGAAAGCCATTGATTTCAACACATAGTTCACTTGGTCTATGATATCCATTGACTGTAACACATAGTTCACTTGGTTTAGGATAGCCATTGACTGCAACCCATAGTTCAATTGGTCTAGGATAGCCATTGACTGCAACCCATAGTTCACGTGGTCTAGGATAGCCATTGACTGCAACCCATAGTTCACTTTGTCTAGGATAGCCGTTGACTGCAACCCATAGTTCACATGGTCTAGGATAGCCGTTGACTGCAACCCATAGTTCACTTGGGCTAGGATAGCCATTGACTGCAACCCATAGTTCACTTGGTCTAGGATAGCCATTTATTGCAGCACTTAGTTCACTTGGTCTAGGATAGCAATTGAATGCAACCCATAGTTCACTTGTTCTATGATAGCCATTTAATGTAACACATAGTTCACATGGTCTAGGACAGCGATTGACTGCAACACATAGTTCAATTGGTCTAGGATAGCCGTCTTTGCAACCCACAGTTCACTTGGTCTAGAAAAGCCATTGACTGCAACCCATAGTTCACTTGGGCTAGGATAGCCATTGACTGCAACCCATATTTTACTTGGGCTAGGATAGACATTGACTGCAACCCATAGTTCACTTGGGCTAGGATAGCCATAGACTGCAACCCATAGTTCACTTGGTCTAGGATAGCCATTTATTGCAGCACATAGTTCACTTGGTCTAGGTTGGCGATTGACTGCAACACATAGTTCAATTGGTCTAGGATAGCCTTTGACTGTAACACATAGTTCACTTGGTCTATGATAGCCATTGACTGTAACACATAGTTCACTTGGTCTACGATACCCGTAGACTGTAACACAAAGTTCACTTGGTCTCGGATAGCCATTGACTGCAACACATAGTTCACTTGGTCTATGATATCCATTGACTGTAACACGTAGGTAACTTGGTCTAGGATAGCCATTGACTGCAACCCATAGTTCACTTGGGCTAGTATAGCCATTGACTGCAACCCATATTTCACTTGGTCTAGGATAGCCATTGATTGCAGCACATAGTTCACTTGGTTTAGGATAGCCATTGACTGCAACACATAGTTCACTTGGTCTATGATAGCCAATGACTGTAACACATAGTTCACTTGGTCTATGATATCCATTGACTGTTACACATAGTTCACTTGGTCTAGGATAGCCATTGACTGCAACACATAGTTCACCTGGTCTAGGATAGCCTTTGATTGCAGCACATAGTTTACTTGGTCTATGATATCCATTGACTGTAACACTAAGTTCACTTGGTCTAGGATAGCCATTGACTGCAACCCATAGTTCAATTGGTCTAGGATAGCCGTTGACTGCAACCCATAGTTCACATGGTTTAGGATAGCCGTTGACTGCAACCCATAGTTCACTTGGGCTAGGATAGCCATTGACTGCAACCCATAGTTCACTTGGTCTAGGATAGCCATTTATTGCAGCACATAGTTCACTTGGTCT
The DNA here is from genome assembly GCA_021962125.1 of Bulinus truncatus. Lineage (NCBI taxonomy): Eukaryota > Metazoa > Mollusca > Gastropoda > Planorbidae > Bulinus > Bulinus truncatus. Next base: position 13,544,805 of record JAGDYQ010000003.1, on the reverse strand, counting down.
ATGATAGCCATTGACTGCAACCCATAGTTCACTTGGTCTAGGCAAGTCAATGACTACAACCGATAGTTCACTTGGTCTAAGATAGCCATTGACTGCAACACATAGTTCACTTGGTCTAAGATAGCCATTTACTGCAACACATAGTTCACTTGGTCTATGATAGCCATTGACTGTAACACATAGTTCACTTGGTCTATGATAGCCATTGACTGCAACACATAGTTCAATTGGTCGAGGATAGCCGTTGACTGCAACCCTTAGTTCACTTGGTCTAGGAAAGCCATTGACTGCAACCCATAGTTCACTTGGGCTAGGATAGCCATTGACTGTAACACATAGTTCACTTGGTTTATGATAGCCATTGACTGTAACACATAGTTCACTTGGTCTATGATACCCGTAGACTGTAACACATAGTTCACTTGGTCTATGACTGCCATTGACTGCAACACATAGTTCACTTGGTCTATGATATCCATTGACTGTAACACATAGTTCACTTGGTCTAGGATAGCCATTGACTGCAAGACATAGTTCACCTGGTCTAGGATAGCCATTGATTGCAGCACATAGTTCACTTGGTCTAGGATAACCATTGATTGCAACACATAGTTCACTTGGTCTATGATATCCATTGACTGTAACACATAGTTCACTTGGTTTAGGATAACCATTGACTGCAACCCATAGTTCAATTGGTCTAGGATAGCCATTGACTGCAACCCATAGTTCACTTGGTCTAGGATAGCCATTGACTGCAACCCATAGTTCACTTTGTCTAGGATAGCCGTTGACTGCAACCCATATTTCACATGGTCTAGGTTAGCCGTTGACTGCAACCCATAGTTCACTTGGGCTAGGATAGCCATTGACTGCAACCCATAGTTCACTTGGTCTAGGATAGCCATTTATTGCAGCACTTAGTTCACTTGGTCTAGGATAGCAATTGAATGCAACCCATAGTTCACTTGTTCTATGAAAGCCATTGAATGTAACACATAGTTCACTTGGTCTAGGACAGCGATTGACTGCAACACATAGTTCAATTGGTCTAGGATAGCCGTCTTTGCAACCCATAGTTCACTTGGTCTAGAAAAGCCATTGACTGCAACCCATAGTTCACTTGGGCTAGGATAGCCATTGACTGCAACCCATAGTTCACTTGGGCTAGGATAGACATTGACTGCAACCCATAGTTCACTTGGGCTAGGATAGCCATTGACTGCAACCCATAGTTCACTTGGTCTAGGATAGCCATTTATTCCAGCACATAGTTTACTTGGTCTAGGATAGCCATTGAATGCAACCCATAGTTCACTTGTTCTGTGATAAGCTGCATGACATTAGTCTACATCCTTTAAATTTCACGACAATAGTCTACATCCTTTAAACTTCACGACAGTAGTCTACATCGTTTAACCTTCACGACATTAGTCTAATTACTTTAAACTTCACGACATTAGTCTACATCGTTCAAACTTCACGACATTAGTCTACATCATTTACACTCTGCGAAATTAGTCTACATCCTTTAAATTTCACGACATTAGTCAACATCGTTTATATTTCACGACATTAGTCTACATCCTTTAAACTTCACGACATTAGTCTACATACTTTAAACTTCACGACATTAGTCTACATCCTTTAAACTACGCGGCATTAGTCTAAATACCTTAAACTTTACGACATTAGTCTAAAAACTTTAAACTTTACGACATTAGTCTATATCCTTTAAACTTCACGACATTAGTCTACATCCTTTACACTTGGCAAAATTAGTCTACATCCTTTAAACTTTACGACATTAGTCTACATCCTTTAAACATCACGACATTATTCTAAATACTTTAAACTGCATGACATTAGTCTACATCCTTTAAATTTCACGACAATAGTCTACATCCTTTAAACTTCACGACATTAGTCTAAATACTTTAAACTTCATGACATTAGTCTATATCCTTTACACTCGGCGACATTAGTCTACATCCTTTAAACTTCACGACATTATTCTAAATACTTTAAACTTCACGACATTATTCAAAATACTTTAAACTGAATGACATTAGTCTACATCCTTTAAATTTCACGACAATTGTCTACATCCTTTAAACTTCACGACAGTAGTCTACATCGTTTAAACTTCACGACATTAGTCTAATTACTTTAAACTTCACGACATTAGTCTACATCGTTCAAACTTCACGACATTAGTCTACATCATTTACACTCGGCGAAATTAGTCTACATCCTTTAAACTTCACGACATTAGTCAACATCGTTTAAACTTCACGACATTAGTCTACATCCTTTAAACTTCACGACATTAGTCTACATCCTTTAAACTTCACGACATTAGTCTACATCCTTTAAACTACGCGGCATTAGTCTAAATACCTTAAACTTTACGACATTAGTCTAAAAACTTTAAACTTTACGACATTAGTCTATATCCTTTAAACTTCACGACATTAGTCTACATCCTTTACACTTGGCGAAATTAGTCTACATCCTTTAAACTTTACGACATTAGTCTACATCCTTTAAACATCACGACATTATTCTAAATACTTTAAACTGCATGACATTAGTCTACATCCTTTAAATTTCACGACAATAGTCTACATCCTTTAAACTTCACGACATTAGTCTAAATACTTTAAACTTCATGACATTAGTCTACATCCTTTACACTCGGCGACATTAGTCTACATCCTTTAAACTTCACGACATTATTCTAAATACTTTAAACTTCACGACATTAGTCTACATCCTTTAAACTTCACGACTTTAGTCTACATCCTTTAAACTTCGCGGCATTAGTCTAAATACTTTAAACTTCACGACATTAGTCTACATCCTTTAAACATGGCAACATTAGTCTACATCCTTTAAACTTGGCGACATTAGTCTACATCCTTTAAATGTAGCGAGATTAGTCTACATCCTTGAAATTTAGCGACATTAGTCTACATCCTTTCAAATATACGACATTAGTCTACATCCTTTAAACTTTACGACATTCGTCTACATCCTTTACACTTGGCGACATTAGTCTACATCCTTTAAACTTCACGACATTAGTCTACATCCTTTAAACATCACGACATTATTCAAAATACTTTAAACTGCATGACATTAGTCTACATCCTTTAAATTTCACGACAATAGTCTACATCCTTTAAACTTCACGACAGTAGTCTACATCGTTTAAACTTCACGACATTAGTCTAATTACTTTAAACTTCACGACATTAGTCTACATCGTTCAAACTTCACGACATTAGTCTACATCATTTACACTCGGCGAAATTAGTCTACATCCTTTAAACTTCACGACATTAGTCAACATCGTTTAAACTTCACGACATTAGTCTACATCCTTTAAACTTCACGACATTAGTCTACATCCTTTAAACTTCACGACATTAGTCTACATCCTTTAAACTACGCGGCATTAGTCTAAATACCTTAAACTTTACGACATTAGTCTAAAAACTTTAAACTTTACGACATTAGTCTATATCCTTTAAACTTCACGACATTAGTCTACATCATTTACACTCGGCGAAATTAGTCTACATCCTTTAAACTTCACGACATTAGTCAACATCGTTTAAACTTCACGACATTAGTCTACATCCTTTAAACTTCACGACATTAGTCTACATCCTTTAAACTTCACGACATTAGTCTACATCCTTTAAACTTCACGACATTAGTCTATATACTTTAAACTTCATAACATTAGTCTACATCCTTTACACTCGGCGACATTAGTCTACATCCTTTAAAGTTCACAACATTAGTCTACATCCTTTAAACTTCACGAAATTAGTCTAAATACTTTAAACTTCATGACATTAGTCTACATATTTTACACTCGGCGACATTAGTCTACATCCTTTCAAATATACGACATTAGTCTACATCCTTTAAACTTTACGACATTAGTCTACATCCTTTACACTTGGCGAAATTAGTCTACATCCTTTAAACTTCACGACATTAGTCTACATCCTTTAAACTTCACGACATTAGTCTACATCCTTTAAACATCACGACATTATTCTAAATACTTTAAACTGCATGACATTAGTCTACATCCTTTAAATTTCACGACAATAGTCTACATCCTTTAAACTTCACGACAGTAGTCTACATCGTTTAAACTTCACGACATTAGTCTAATTACTTTAAACTTCACGACATTAGTCTACATCGTTCAAACTTCACGACATTAGTCTACATCATTTACACTCTGCGAAATTAGTCTACATCCTTTAAATTTCACGACATTAGTCAACATCGTTTATATTTCACGACATTAGTCTACATCCTTTAAACTTCACGACATTAGTCTACATACTTTAAACTTCACGACATTAGTCTACATCCTTTAAACTACGCGGCATTAGTCTAAATACCTTAAACTTTACGACATTAATCTAAAAACTTTAAACTTTACGACATTAGTCTATATCCTTTAAACTTCACGACATTAGTCTACATCCTTTACACTTGGCGAAATTAGTCTACATCCTTTAAACTTTACGACATTAGTCTACATCCTTTAAACATCACGACATTATTCTAAATACTTTAAACTGCATGACATTAGTCTACATCCTTTAAATTTCACGACAATAGTCTACATCCTTTAAACTTCACGACATTAGTCTAAATACTTTAAACTTCATGACATTAGTCTATATCCTTTACACTCGGCGACATTAGTCTACATCCTTTAAACTTCACGACATTATTCTAAATACTTTAAACTTCACGACATTATTCAAAATACTTTAAACTGAATGACATCAGTCTACATCCTTTAAATTTCACGACAATTGTCTACATCCTATAAACTTCACGACAGTAGTCTACATCGTTTAAACTTCACGACATTAGTCTAATTACTTTAAACTTCACGACATTAGTCTACATCGTTCAAACTTCACGACATTAGTCTACATCATTTACACTCGGCGAAATTAGTCTACATCCTTTAAACTTCACAACATTAGTCAACATCGTTTAAACTTCACGACATTAGTCTACATCCTTTAAACTTCACGACATTAGTCTACATCCTTTAAACTTCACGACATTAGTCTACATCCTTTAAACTACGCGGCATTAGTCTAAATACCTTAAACTTTACGACATTAGTCTAAAAACTTTAAACTTTACGACATTAGTCTATATCCTTTAAACTTCACGACATTAGTCTACATCCTTTACACTTGGCGAAATTAGTCTACATCCTTTAAACTTTACGACATTAGTCTACATCCTTTAAACATCACGACATTATTCTAAATACTTTAAACTGCATGACATTAGTCTACATCCTTTAAATTTCACGACAATAGTCTACATCCTTTAAACTTCACGACATTAGTCTAAATACTTTAAACTTCATGACATTAGTCTACATCCTTTACACTCGGCGACATTAGTCTACATCCTTTAAACTTCACGACATTATTCTAAATACTTTAAACTTCACGACATTAGTCTACATCCTTTAAACTTCACGACTTTAGTCTACATCCTTTAAACATGGCAACATTAGTCTACATCCTTTAAACTTGGCGACATTAGTCTACATCCTTTAAATGTAGCGAGATTAGTCTACATCCTTGAAATTTAGCGACATTAGTCTACATCCTTTCAAATATACGACATTAGTCTACATCCTTTAAACTTTACGACATTCGTCTACATCCTTTACACTTGGCGACATTAGTCTACATCCTTTAAACTTCACGACATTAGTCTACATCCTTTAAACATCACGACATTATTCAAAATACTTTAAACTGCATGACATTAGTCTACATCCTTTAAATTTCACGACAATAGTCTACATCCTTTAAACTTCACGACAGTAGTCTACATCGTTTAAACTTCACGACATTAGTCTAATTACTTTAAACTTCACGACATTAGTCTACATCGTTCAAACTTCACGACATTAGTCTACATCATTTACACTCGGCGAAATTAGTCTACATCCTTTAAACTTCACGACATTAGTCAACATCCTTTAAACTACGCGGCATTAGTCTAAATACCTTAAACTGCATGACATTAGTCTACATCCTTTAAATTTCACGACAATAGTCTACATCCTTTAAACTTCACGACATTAGTCTAAATACTTTAAACTTCATGACATTAGTCTACATCCTTTACACTCGGCGACATTAGTCTACATCCTTTAAACTTCACGACATTATTCTAAATACTTTAAACTTCACGACATTAGTCTACATCCTTTAAACTTCACGACTTTAGTCTACATCCTTTAAACTTCGCGGCATTAGTCTAAATACTTTAAACTTCACGACATTAGTCTACATCCTTTAAACATGGCAACATTAGTCTACATCCTTTAAACTTGGCGACATTAGTCTACATCCTTTAAATGTAGCGAGATTAGTCTACATCCTTGAAATTTAGCGACATTAGTCTACATCCTTTCAAATATACGACATTAGTCTACATCCTTTAAACTTTACGACATTCGTCTACATCCTTTACACTTGGCGACATTAGTCTACATCCTTTAAACTTCACGACATTAGTCTACATCCTTTAAACATCACGACATTATTCAACATACTTTAAACTGCATGACATTAGTCTACATCCTTTAAATTTCACGACAATAGTCTACATCCTTTAAACTTCACGACAGTAGTCTACATCGTTTAAACTTCACGACATTAGTCTAATTACTTTAAACTTCACGACATTAGTCTACATCGTTCAAACTTCACGACATTAGTCTACATCATTTACACTCGGCGAAATTAGTCTACATCCTTTAAACTTCACGACATTAGTCAACATCGTTTAAACTTCACGACATTAGTCTACATCCTTTAAACTTCACGACATTAGTCTACATCCTTTAAACTTCACGACATTAGTCTACATCCTTTAAACTACGCGGCATTAGTCTAAATACCTTAAACTTTACGACATTAGTCTAAAAACTTTAAACTTTACGACATTAGTCTATATCCTTTAAACTTCACGACATTAGTCTACATCCTTTACACTTGGCGAAATTAGTCTACATCCTTTAAACTTTACGACATTAGTCTACATCCTTTAAACATCACGACATTATTCTAAATACTTTAAACTGCATGACATTAGTCTACATCCTTTAAATTTCACGACAATAGTCTACATCCTTTAAACTTCACGACATTAGTCTAAATACTTTAAACTTCATGACATTAGTCTACATCCTTTACACTCGGCGACATTAGTCTACATCCTTTAAACTTCACGACATTATTCTAAATACTTTAAACTTCACGACATTAGTCTACATCCTTTAAACTTCACGACTTTAGTCTACATCCTTTAAACTTCGCGGCATTAGTCTAAATACTTTAAACTTCACGACATTAGTCTACATCCTTTAAACATGGCAACATTAGTCTACATCCTTTAAACTTGGCGACATTAGTCTACATCCTTTAAATGTAGCGAGATTAGTCTACTTTAAATTTAGCGACATTAGTCTACATCCTTTCAAATATACGACATTAGTCTACATCCTTTAAACTTTACGACATTCGTCTACATCCTTTACACTTGGCGAAATTAGTTTACATCCTTTAAACTTCACGACATTAGTCTACATCCTTTAAACATCACGACATTATTCAAAATACTTTAAACTGCATGACATTAGTCTACATCCTTTAAATTTCACGACAATAGTCTACATCCTTTAAACTTCACGACAGTAGTCTACATCGTTTAAACTTCACGACATTAGTCTAATTACTTTAAACTTCACGACATTAGTCTACATCGTTCAAACTTCACGACATTAGTCTACATCATTTACACTCGGCGAAATTAGTCTACATCCTTTAAACTTCACGACATTAGTCAACATCGTTTAAACTTCACGACATTAGTCTACATCCTTTAAACTTTACGACATTAGTCTATATCCTTTAAACTTCACGACATTAGTCTACATCCTTTAAACATCACGACATTATTCTAAATACTTTAAACTGCATGACATTAGTCTACATCCTTTAAATTTCACGACAATAGTCTACATCCTTTAAACTTCACGACATTAGTCTAAATACTTTAAACTTCATGACATTAGTCTACATCCTTTACACTCGGCGACATTAGTCTACATCCTTTAAACTTCACGACATTAGTCTACATCCTTTAAACTTGGCGACATTAGTCTACATCCTTTAAACTTCGAGACATTAGTCTACATCGTTTAAACATCACGACATTATTCTAAATACTTTAAACTTCATGATATTCGTCTATATCCTTTAAACTTCGCGGCATAAGTCTACATCCTTTAAACTTCACGACATAAGTCTACATCCTTTAAACATGGCAACATTAGTCTACATCCTTTAAACTTGGCGACATTAATCTTCATCCATTAAATTAAGCGACATTAGTCCACATCCTTTAATTTTAGCGACATTAGTCTACATCCTTTAAACTTCACGACATTAGTCTAATAACTTTAAACTTAACGACATTAGTCTACATCCTTTAAACTTTACGACTTTAGTCTACATTCTTTAAACTTCGCGGCATTAGTCTAAATACTTTAAACTTCACGACATTAGTCTACATCCTTTAAACATCACGACATTAGTCTAAATACTTTAAAATTCATGACATTAGTCTACATCCTTTACACTCGTCGACATTAGTCTACATCCTTTAAACTTCACGACATTAGTCTACATCCCTTAAACTTGGCGACATTAGTCTACATCCTTTAAACTTCACGACATTAGTCTACATCCTTTAAACATGGCAACATTAGTCTACATCCTTTAAACTTGGCGACATTAGTCTACATCCTTTAAATGTAGCGAGATTAGTCTATATCCTTGAAATTTAGCGACATTAGTCTACATCCTTTCAAATATACGACATTAGTCTTCATCCTTTAAACTTTACGACATTAGTCTACATCCTTTACACTTGGCGAAATTAGTCTACATCCTTTAAACTTCACGACATTAGTCTACATCCTTTAAACTTCACGACATTAGTCTACATCCTTTAAACTTCGCGGCATTAGTCTAAATACTTTAAATTTCATCCTTTAAAATATACGACATTAGTCTACATCCTTTAAATGTAGCGAGATTAGTCTACATCCTTGAAATTTAGCAACATTGGTCTACATCCTTTCAAATATACGACATTAGTCTACATCCTTTAAACTTTACGACATTCGTCTACATCCTTTACACTTGGCGACATTAGTCTACATCCTTTAAACTTCACGACATTAGTCTACATCCTTTAAACTTGGCGACATTAGTCTACATCCTTTAAACTTCACGACATTAGTCTACATCGTTTAAACATCACGACATTATTCTAAATACTTTAAACTTCACGACATTAGTCTACATCCTTTAAACTTCACGACTTTAGTCTACATCCTTTAAACTTCGCGGCATTAGTCTAAATACTTTAAATTTCATGATATTCGTCTATATCCTTTAAACTTCGCGGCATAAGTCTAAATACTTTAAACTTCACGACATTAGTCTACATCCTTTAAACTTCACGACATAAGTCTACATCCTTTAAACATGGCAACATTAGTCTACATCCTTTAAACTTGGCGACATTAATCTTCATCCATTAAATTAAGCGACATTAGTCCACATCCTTTAAATTTAGCGACATTAGTCTACATCCTTTAAACTTCGCGGCATTAGTCTAAATACTTTAAACTTCACGACATTAGTCTACATCCTTTAAACATCACGACATTAGTCTAAATACTTTAAACTTCATGACATTAGTCTACATCCTTTACACTCGTCGACATTAGTCTACATCCTTTAAACTTCACGACATTAGTCTACATCCCTTAAACTTGGCGACATTAGTCTACATCCTTTAAACTTCACGACATTAGTCTACATCCTTTAAACATGGCAACATTAGTCTACATCCTTTAAACTTGGCGACATTAGTCTACATCCTTTAAATGTAGCGAGATTAGTCTATATCCTTGAAATTTAGCGACATTAGTCTACATCCTTTCAAATATACGACATTAGTCTACATCCTTTAAACTTTACGACATTAGTCTACATCCTTTACACTTGGCGAAATTAGTCTACATCCTTTAAACTTCACGACATTAGTCTACATCCTTTAAACTTCACGACATTAGTCTACATCCTTTAAATTTCGCGGCATTATTCTAAATACTTTAAATTTCATCCTTTAAAATATACGACATTAGTCTACATCCTTTAAACTTTACGACATTAGTCTACATCCTTTACACTTGGCGAAATTAGTCTACATCCTGTAAATTTCACGACAATAGTCTACATCCTTTAAACTTCACGACATTAGTCTACATCCTTTAAACTTCACGACATTAGTCTAATTACTTTAAACTTCACGACATTAGTCTACATCGTTCAAACTTTACGACATTAGTCTACATCATTTACACTCGGCGACATTAGTCTACATCCTTTAAACTTCACGACATTAGTCTACATCGTTAAAACATCACGACATTTTTCTAAATACTTCAAACTGCATGACATTAGTCTACATCCTTTAAATTTCACGACAATAGTCTACATCCTTTAAACTCCACGACAGTAGTCTACATCGTTTAAACTTCACGACATTAGTCTAATTACTTTAAACTTCACGACATTAGTCTACATCGTTCAAACTTCACGACATTAGTCTACATCATTTACACTCGGCGAAATTAGTCTACATCCTTTAAACTTCACGACATTAGGCTACATCCCTTAAACTTGGCGACATTAGTCTACGTCCTTTAAACTTCACGACATTAGTCTACATCCTTTACACTTGGCGAAATTAGTCTACATCCTTTAAATTTCACGACAATAGATTATATCCTTTAAACTTCACGACATTAGTCTAAATACTTTAAACTTCATGACATTAGTCTACATCCTTTACACTCGGCGACATTAGTCTACATCCTTTAAACTTCACGACATTAGTCTACATCCTTTAAACTTGGCGACATTAGTCTACATCTTTTAAACTTCACGACATTAGTCTACATCGTTTAAACATTACGACATTAGTCTAAATACTTTAAACTTCACGACATTAGTCTACATCCTTTAAACTTCACGACATAAGTCTATATCCTTTAAACATGGCAACATTAGTCTACATCCTTTAAACTTGGAGACATTAGTCTTCATCCTTTAAATTAAGCGACATTAGTCCACATCCTTTAAATTTAGCGACATTAGTCTACATCCTTTAAACTTCACGACATTAGTCTAATAACTTTAAACTTCACGACATTAGTCTACATCCTTTAAACTTCACAATATTAGTCTACATCTTTTAAACTTCACGACATTAGTCTACATCCTTTAAACTTCATGACATTAGTCTACATCCTTTACACTCGTCGACATTAGTCTACATCCTTTAAACTTGGCGACATTAGGCTACATCCCTTAAACTTGGCGACATTAGTCTACATCCTTTAAACTTCACGACATTAGTCTACATCCATTAAACATGGCAACATTAGTCTACATCCTTTAAACTTGGCGACATTAGTCTACATCCTTTAAATGTAGCGAGATTAGTCTACATCCTTGAAATTTAGCGACATTAGTCTACATCCTTTAAAATATACGACATTAGTCTACATCCTTTAAACTTCACGACATTAGTCTACATCCTTTAAACATCACGACATTATTCTAAATACTTTAAACTGCATGACATTAGTCTACATCCTTTAAATTTCACGACAATAGTCTACATCCTTTAAACTTCACGACATTAGTCTACATCGTTTAAACTTCACGGCATTAGTCTAATTACTTTAAACTTCACGACATTAGTCTACATCGTTCAAACTTCACGACATTAGTCTACATCATTTACACTCGGCGACATTAGTCTACATCCTTTAAACTTCACGACATTAGTCTACATCGTTAAAACATCACGACATTATTCTAAATACTTCAAACTGCATGACATTAGTCTACATCCTTTAAATTTCACGACAATAGTCTACATCCTTTAAACTTCACGACATTAGTCTAAATAGTTTAAACTTCATGACATTAGTCTACATCCTTTACATTCGGCGACATTAGTCTACATATTTTAAACTTCACGACATTAGTCTACATCCTTTAAACTTCACGACATTAGTCTACATCGTTTAAACATCACGACATTATTCTAAATACTTTAAACTTCACGACATTAGTCTACATCCTTTAAACTTCACGACTTTAGTCTACATCCTTTAAACTTCACGACATTAGTCTACATCCTTTAAACTTCACGACATAAGTCTACATCCTTTAAACATGGCAACATTAGTCTACATCCTTTAAACTTGGCGACATTAATCTTCATCCATTAAATTAAGCGACATTAGTCCACATCCTTTAAATTTAGCGACATAAGTCTACATCCTTTAAACTTCGCGGCATTAGTCTAAATACTTTAAACTTCACGACATTAGTCTACATCCTTTAAACATCACGACATTAGTCTAAATACTTTAAACTTCATGACATTAGTCTACATCCTTTACACTCGTCGACATTAGTCTACATCCTTTAAACTTCACGACATTAGTCTACATCCTTTAAACTTCGCGGCATTATTCTAAATACTTTAAATTTCATCCTTTAAAATATACGACATTAGTCTACATCCTTTAAACTTTACGACATTAGTCTACATCCTTTACACTTGGCGAAATTAGTCTACATCCTGTAAATTTCACGACAATAGTCTACATCCTTTAAACTTCACGACATTAGTCTACATCCTTTAAACTTCACGACATTAGTCTAATTACTTTAAACTTCACGACATTAGTCTACATCGTTCAAACTTTACGACATTAGTCTACATCATTTACACTCGGCGACATTAGTCTACATCCTTTAAACTTCACGACATTAGTCTACATCGTTAAAACATCACGACATTTTTCTAAATACTTCAAACTGCATGACATTAGTCTACATCCTTTAAATTTCACGACAATAGTCTACATCCTTTAAACTCCACGACAGTAGTCTACATCGTTTAAACTTCACGACATTAGTCTAATTACTTTAAACTTCACGACATTAGTCTACATCGTTCAAACTTCACGACATTAGTCTACATCATTTACACTCGGCGAAATTAGTCTACATCCTTTAAACTTCACGACATTAGGCTACATCCCTTAAACTTGGCGACATTAGTCTACGTCCTTTAAACTTCACGACATTAGTCTACATCCTTTACACTTGGCGAAATTAGTCTACATCCTTTAAATTTCACGACAATAGATTACATCCTTTAAACTTCACGACATTAGTCTAAATACTTTAAACTTCATGACATTAGTCTACATCCTTTACACTCGGCGACATTAGTCTACATCCTTTAAACTTCACGACATTAGTCTACATCCTTTAAACTTGGCGACATTAGTCTACATCTTTTAAACTTCACGACATTAGTCTACATCGTTTAAACATTACGACATTAGTCTAAATACTTTAAACTTCACGACATTAGTCTACATCCTTTAAACTTCACGACATAAGTCTATATCCTTTAAACATGGCAACATTAGTCTACATCCTTTAAACTTGGAGACATTAGTCTTCATCCTTTAAATTAAGCGACATTAGTCCACATCCTTTAAATTTAGCGACATTAGTCTACATCCTTTAAACTTCACGACATTAGTCTAATAACTTTAAACTTCACGACATTAGTCTACATCCTTTAAACTTCACAATATTAGTCTACATCTTTTAAACGTCACGACATTAGTCTACATCCTTTAAACTTCATGACATTAGTCTACATCCTTTACACTCGTCGACATTAGTCTACATCCTTTAAACTTGGCGACATTAGGCTACATCCCTTAAACTTGGCGACATTAGTCTACATCCTTTAAACTTCACGACATTAGTCTACATCCATTAAACATGGCAACATTAGTCTACATCCTTTAAACTTGGCGACATTAGTCTACATCCTTTAAATGTAGCGAGATTAGTCTACATCCTTGAAATTTAGCGACATTAGTCTACATCCTTTAAAATATACGACATTAGTCTACATCCTTTAAACTTCACGACATTAGTCTACATCCTTTAAACATCACGACATTATTCTAAATACTTTAAACTGCATGACATTAGTCTACATCCTTTAAATTTCACGACAATAGTCTACATCCTTTAAACTTCACGACATTAGTCTACATCGTTTAAACTTCACGGCATTAGTCTAATTACTTTAAACTTCACGACATTAGTCTACATCGTTCAAACTTCACGACATTAGTCTACATCATTTACACTCGGCGACATTAGTCTACATCCTTTAAACTTCACGACATTAGTCTACATCGTTAAAACATCACGACATTATTCTAAATACTTCAAACTGCATGACATTAGTCTACATCCTTTAAATTTCACGACAATAGTCTACATCCTTTAAACTTCACGACATTAGTCTAAATAGTTTAAACTTCATGACATTAGTCTACATCCTTTACATTCGGCGACATTAGTCTACATATTTTAAACTTCACGACATTAGTCTACATCCTTTAAACTTCACGACATTAGTCTACATCGTTTAAACATCACGACATTATTCTAAATACTTTAAACTTCACGACATTAGTCTACATCCTTTAAACTTCACGACTTTAGTCTACATCCTTTAAACTTCACGACATTAGTCTACATCCTTTAAACTTCACGACATAAGTCTACATCCTTTAAACATGGCAACATTAGTCTACATCCTTTAAACTTGGCGACATTAATCTTCATCCATTAAATTAAGCGACATTAGTCCACATCCTTTAAATTTAGCGACATAAGTCTACATCCTTTAAACTTCGCGGCATTAGTCTAAATACTTTAAACTTCACGACATTAGTCTACATCCTTTAAACATCACGACATTAGTCTAAATACTTTAAACTTCATGACATTAGTCTACATCCTTTACACTCGTCGACATTAGTCTACATCCTTTAAACTTCACGACATTAGTCTACATCCTTTAAACTTCGCGGCATTATTCTAAATACTTTAAATTTCATCCTTTAAAATATACGACATTAGTCTACATCCTTTAAACTTTACGACATTAGTCTACATCCTTTACACTTGGCGAAATTAGTCTACATCCTGTAAATTTCACGACAATAGTCTACATCCTTTAAACTTCACGACATTAGTCTACATCCTTTAAACTTCACGACATTAGTCTAATTACTTTAAACTTCACGACATTAGTCTACATCGTTCAAACTTTACGACATTAGTCTACATCATTTACACTCGGCGACATTAGTCTACATCCTTTAAAATTCACGACATTAGTCTACATCGTTAAAACATCACGACATTTTTCTAAATACTTCAAACTGCATGACATTAGTCTACATCCTTTAAATTTCACGACAATAGTCTACATCCTTTAAACTCCACGACAGTAGTCTACATCGTTTAAACTTCACGACATTAGTCTAATTACTTTAAACTTCACGACATTAGTCTACATCGTTCAAACTTCACGACATTAGTCTACATCATTTACACTCGGCGAAATTAGTCTACATCCTTTAAACTTCACGACATTAGGCTACATCCCTTAAACTTGGCGACATTAGTCTACGTCCTTTAAACTTCACGACATTAGTCTACATCCTTTACACTTGGCGAAATTAGTCTACATCCTTTAAACTTTACGACATTAGTCTACATCCTTTAAACATCATGACATTATTCTAAATACTTTAAACTGCATGACATTAGTCTACATCCTTTAAATTTCACGACAATAGATTACATCCTTTAAACTTCACGACATTAGTCTAAATACTTTAAACTTCATGACATTAGTCTACATCCTTTACACTCGGCGACATTAGTCTACATCCTTTAAACTTCACGACATTAGTCTACATCCTTTAAACTTGGCGACATTAGTCTACATCCTTTAAACTTCACGACATTAGTCTACATCGTTTAAACATCACGACATTATTCTAAATACTTTAAACTTCACGACATTAGTCTACATCCTTTAAACTTCACGACTTTAGTCTACATCCTTTAAACTTCGCGGCATTAGTCTAAATACTTTAAACTTCATGATATTCGTCTATATCCTTTAAACTTCACGGCATAAGTCTAAATACTTTAAACTTCACGACATTAGTTTCCATCCTTTAAACATTACGACATTAGTCTAAATACTTTAAACTTCACGACATTAGTCTACATCCTTTAAACTTCACGACATATGTCTACATCCTTTAAACATGGCAACATTAGTCTACATCCTTTAAACTTGGAGACATTAGTCTTCATCCTTTAAATTAAGCGACATTAGTCCACATCCTTTAAATTTAGTGACATTAGTCTACATCCTTTAAACTTCACGACATTAGTCTAATAACTTTAAACTTCACGACATTAGTCTACATCCTTTAAACTTCACAATATTAGTCTACATCCTTTAAACTTCACGACATTAGTCTACATCCTTTAAACTTCATGACATTAGTCTACATCCTTTAAACTTATCGACATTAGGCTACATCCCTTAAACTTGGCGACATTAGTCTACATCCTTTAAACTTGGCGACATTAGTCTACATCCTTTAAATGTAGCGAGATTAGTCTACATCCTTGAAATTTAGCGACATTAGTCTACATCCTTTAAAATATACGACATTAGTCTACATCCTTTAAACTTCACGACATTAGTCTACATCCTTTAAACATCACGACATTATTCTAAATACTTTAAACTGCATGACATTAGTCTACATCCTTTAAATTTCACGACAATAGTCTACATCCTTTAAACTTCACGACATTAGTCTACATCGTTTAAACTTCACGGCATTAGTCTAATTACTTTAAACTTCACGACATTAGTCTACATCGTTCAAACTTCACGACATTAGTCTACATCATTTACACTCGGCGACATTAGTCTACATCCTTTAAACTTCACGACATTAGTCTACATCGTTAAAACATCACGACATTATTCTAAATACTTCAAACTGCATGACATTAGTCTACATCCTTTAAATTTCACGACAATAGTCTACATCCTTTAAACTTCACGACATTAGTCTAAATAGTTTAAACTTCATGACATTAGTCTACATCCTTTACATTCGGCGACATTAGTCTACATATTTTAAACTTCACGACATTAGTCTACATCCTTTAAACATGGCGACATTAGTCTACATCCTTTAAACTTCACGACATTAGTCTACATCCTTTAAACTTCACGACATTAGTCTAATAACTTTAAACTTCACGACATTAGTCTACATCGTTCAAACTTCACGACATTAGTCTACATCATTTACACTCGGCGACATTAGTCTACATCCTTTAAACTTCACGACATTAGTCTACATCCTTTAAACTTCGCGGCATTAGTCTAAATACTTTAAACTTCACGACATTAGTTTACATCCTTTAAACATCACGACATTAGTCTAAATACTTTAAACTTCATGACATTAGTCTACATCATTTACACTCGGCGACATTAGTCTACATCCTTTAAACTTCACGACATTATTCTACATCCTTTAAACTTCACGACATTAGGCTACATCCCTTAAACTTGGCGACATTAGTCTACATCCTTTAAACTTCACGACATTAGTCTACATCCTTTAAACTTTACGACATTAGTCTACTTCCTTTAAACATGGCAACATTAGTCTACATCTTTTAAACTTGGCGACATTAGTCTACATACTTTAAATTTAGCGACATTAGTCTACATCCTTTAAATTTAGCGACATTAGTCTACATCCTTTACACTTGGCGAAATTAGTCTACATCCTTTAAACTTCACGACATTAGTCCATTTACTTTAAACTTCACGACATTAGTCTACATCGTTCAAACTTGACGACATTAGTCTACATCATTTACACTCGGCGACATCTACATCCTTTAAACTTCACGACATTAGTCAACATCGTTTAAACTTCACGATATAAGTCTACATCCTTTAAACTTCACGACATTAGTCTACATCCTTTAAAGTTCACGACATTAGTCTACATTCTTTAAACTACGCGGCAGTAGTCTAAATACTTTAAATTTTACGACATTAGTCTAAACACTTTAAACTTTACGACATTAGTCTATATCCTTTAAACTTCACGACATTAGTCTACATCCTTTACACTTGGCAACATTAGTCTACATCATTTACACTTCACGACATTAGTCTACATCCTTTAAACTTCATGACATTAGTCGAAATACTTTAAACTTCATGACATTAGTCTACATCCTTTAAACATCACGACATTAGTCAAAATACTTTAAACTTCATGATATTAGTCCACATCCTTTACACTCGGCGACAATAGTCTACATCCTTTAAAGTTCACGACATTAGTCTACATCCTTTACACTTGGCAACATTAGTCTAAATACTTTAAACTTCACGACATTAGTTTACATCCTTTAAACTTCATGACATTAGTCGAAATACTTTAAACTTCATGACATTAGTCTACATCCTTTAAACATCACGACATTAGTCAAAATACTTTAAACTTCATGACATTAGTCTACATCCTTTACACTCGGCGACATTAGTCTACATCCTTTAAACTTCACGACATTAGTCTAAATACTTTAAATTTCATGACATTAGTCTACATCCTTTACACTCGGCGACATTAGTCTACATCCTTTAAATTTCACGACATAAGTCTACATCCTTTAAACTTGGCGACATTAGTCTACATCCTTAAAACTTCACGACATTAGTCTACATCGTTCAAACTTCACGACATTAGTCTACACCCTTTACACTCGGCGACATTAGTCTACATCCTTTTAACTTCACGACATTAGTCAACATCGTTTAAACTTCACGACATTAGTCAACATCGTTTAAACTTCACGACATTAGTCTACATCCTTTAAACTTCACGACATTAGTCTACATCCTTTAAACTTCACGACATTAGTCTTCAATCTTTAAACTTGGCGACATTAGTCTACATACTTTAAACTTGGCGACATTAGTCTACATTTTTTAAACTTGGCGACATTAGTCTACATTCTTTAAACTTGGCGACATTAGTCTACATTATTTAAACTTGGCGACATTAGTCTACATCCCTTAAACCTGGCGACACTATTATTTACATTCTTTACACTTGGCGACATAAGTCTACATCCTTTAAACTTCACGACATTAGTCTACATCCTTTAAACTTCACGACATTAGTCTACTTCCTTTAAACATGGCAACATTAGTCTACATCCTTTAAACTTGGCGACATTAGTCTACATCCTTTAAATTTAGCGACATTAGTCTACATCCTTTAAACTATACGACATTAGTCTAATCCTTTAAACTTCACGACATTAGTCTAATTACTTTAAACTTTACGACATTAGTCTACATCCTTTACACTTGGCGAAATTAGTCTACATCCTTTAAACTTCACGACATTAGTCCAATTACTTTAAACTTCACGACATTAGTCTACATCGTTCAAACTTAACGATATTAGTCTACATCATTTACACTCGGCGACATTAGTCTACATCCTTTAAACTTCACGACATTAGTCAACATCGTTTAAACTTCACGACATTAGTCTACATCCTTTAAACTTCACGACATTAGTCTACATCCTTTAAAGTTCACGACATTAGTCTACATCATTTAAACTACGCGGTATTAGTCTAAATACTTTAAACTTTACGACATTAGTCTAAAAACTTTAAACTTTACGACATTAGTCTATATCCTTTAAACTTCACGACATTAGTCTACATCCTTTACACTTGGCGAAATTAGTCTACATCCTTTAAACTTTACGACATTAGTCTACATCCTTTAAACTTCATGACATTAGTCGAAATACTTTAAACTTCATGACATTAGTCTACATCCTTTAAACATCACGACATTAGTCAAAATACTTTAAACTTCCTGACATTAGTCTACATCCTTTACACTCGGCGACATTAGTCTACATCCTTTAAAGTTTTCGACATTAGTCTACATCCTTTAAACTTCACGACATTAGTCTAAATACTTTAAACTTCATGACATTAGTCTATATCCTTTACACTCGGCGACATTAGTCTACATCCTTTAAATTTCACGACATTAGTCTACATCCTTTAAACTTGGCGACATTAGTCTACATCCTTTAAACTTCACGACATTAGTCTACATCGTTCAAACTTCACGTAATTAGTCTACATCCTTTACACTCGGCGACATTAGTCTACATCCTTTAATTTTCACGACATTAGATAACATCGTTTAAACTTCACGACATTAGTCAACATCGTTTAAACTTCACGACATTAGTCTACATCCTTTAAACTTCACGACATTAGTCTACATCCTTTAAACTTCACGACATTAGTCTATAATCTTTAAACTTAGCGACATTAGTCTACATACTTTAAACTTGGCGACATTAGTTAACATTCTTTAAACTTGGCGTCATTAGTCTACATTTTTTAAACTTGGCGACATTAGTCTACATCCCTTAAACCTGGCGACATTAGTCTACATTCTTTACACTTGGCGACATAAGTCTACATCCTTTAAACTTGGCGACATTAGTCTACATCCTTTAAACTTCGCGACATTAGTCTACATCTTTTAAACTTCATGACATTAGTCTACATCCTTTAAACTTGGCGACATTAGTCTACATCCTTTAAACTTCACGACATTAGTCTACATCCTTTAAACTTGGCGACATTTGTCTACATCCTTATAAACAATCTTTTAGTTTTGTAACACATAAATAAACAAACTTTATTTATTTTTGTAACACATGAATAATCAAACTTTTAGTTTTGTAACACATAAATAAACAACCTTTTAGTTTTATAACATACATAAATAAGTAGCTTTCATTAGTAAAGTTCCCTTAACCCTAACGGACCATCGGGGCAGATGAAGTGTACAATTCATCTAATTTCTATAACCTCGGTAAATTAAGGGATTGTATGGTTAGCACAACGCCCAGCCGCCTTTACTTCCCAACTTCAAGTCAGGTACCCACTTAAAGCTGCGTGGACTTGTGGGACGACTTTGAAACAAATTTCCCCTGAAAAAATTCCATGGGCCTCAACGACGATCGAACCCAGGACTCTCGGATAGACAGTTGAGTATCTACACCACTCGGCCATCCGCCCCCTTAAGCAGTCATATATTCTCGATTGTTAATTCATATTTGCAAGGAACCATCAATACAACTTTATTCTTCATATAAAATAAGACTAAACATGGCTGAACATAAACTGGCAATTAAACATAGATAAACATAAACTCGCAACTAAACATAAACTTGTAATTAAACATAGGTAAACATAAACTGGCAACGAAAATGGCTGAACATAAACTGGCAACTAAACATAAACTGGCAACTAAACATAAAATGGCAACTAAATATAAACTGGCAACTAAACATAAACTGGCAACTAAACATAAAATGGCAACTAAATATAAACTGGCAACTAAACATAAACTGGCAACTAAACATGGCTGAACATAAAATGGCAACTAAATATGGCTGAACATAAACTGGCAACTAAACATAAACTGTCAACTAAACATAAACTGGCAACTAAACATAAACTGGCAATTAAACATAGGTAAACATAAACTAGCAACTAAATATGGCTGAACATAAACTGGCAACTAAACATAAAGTGGCATTTAAACATAAACTGGCAACTAAACATAAACTGGCAACTAAACATAAACTGGCAACTAAACATAAACTGTCAACTAAACATAAACTGGAAACTAAACATGGCTGAACATAAACTGGCAACTAAACATAAACTGGCAACTAAACATGGCTGAACATAAACTGGCAAGTTAACATTACTGAACATGAACTGGCAACTTAACTTGGCTAACACTACTGGGAGGCTAACCAGAAATCTGTACTGGTCTGTGACTCCCAAATACCTTTCCTCTTTATCAATTTATGGTCAACTGTCCAGTTCACACACACTGCCCATGACGCTCTGTTCGAGTTTCTATAATATATTTGGTATTGGGAATTCTAAGTTATTTTTAGAACACTTGATAAATTCCACCTGACTTAAATGTTCTTGCCTTATCTTATTAAACTACCGCGCAATGTGAGGTGGGGGGAGAGGGGTAAACCTGCAAAAGTGTATTCCAACTTTAGACTTGCCATGCAGGCTTGCGGAGCCGCCAATTTTTTTTCTGGCTCCGGCTCCCACTAATTTGTGCACGAATATTACCAGTCGATTTGATTATACTCTGTAGGATGTTGGTATGCTGTCAATAATTCTTTTACGTTGTAAACAACTGATTGAGAAAAGGCAATAGTACTGAAAAAAAATATGATCAATCGCGAAACTGTATCAGTTTTGCTTTAGTAGCATTCAAAAGTCAAATGATCGAAGTAAATATATTCAGTCAATTTAAAATACATTTCAAAACACTTCACACTATAGACTTAGAATTAGCTAGCAATTATCTCAATTAAAAACGGGAGTTAGTTGGTGATAAATAAGTTTTGCATGTGCGCCCAAAAAGTTACTATGCTGACCCTGCCCAAATGTGTGTACATTTTCTTTATTTTTCACCAAGTACTGTATTCAATAAATGCTTATTGCAACATTTTTTTCCTATTTTGATTATAAGTATACATTGATTTTATAAGGAATCAGTAACAAAAGTAAATATATATTAAACAAATATACTTCACCAAAGCTCAAAATATTTAACCAGAAAAAGTATATATTGTTTATTAAAAGTATATATTCAATAAAAAAATATCGATAAAGTATAAATATACAATTTCAGCAAACAAGGAGAAAATATGCTAAGCACTTGGGAAAGGAAAATATTTAGGAAATTATATGGGCCAGAAAAGGAAAATAACGAGTAGAGAAGTAGAACCAATCCAGAGATGTACAATCTGTACGAAGAACCAAATATAACAATTGAAATCAAAATGAATAGATTGAGGTGGGTAGGGCACATAGAAAGAATGGAAAACAACAGAGGTCCATAAGCAATATATAAGGCAACACCCAATGAGAAAAGGCCTAAAGGCAGACCAAGAAGCCGATGGTTGGAGGAAGTGGAGAAAGACCTTAAAGCTGTAGGAGTGAGAGAGTGCAGTAAGAAGACCATGGGTCGGGAAAAGTGGAAAAGTAGTATGGCAGGCCAGGGCCCTAAATGGGTTGTAGAGCCAAGAAGAATAAATATACAATTCGACGTGCATCTTTATATATATATATAGTATGAGATATATACAGGGAAAAAAATACACAATTATCTCCCTTTGCCCCCCCCCCTTGTGTCGGTGTCGGCACCCCACCCCTGGTAAAGACAGAGTTTTGTCCTAATTACATTAACAAACACAACTTATTAAGACATAGACTCACACTTGTAGTCTCAGCAAACACTTTATATTGTGTTGTTTGTTTTATTATCATTGTCTGTATACCTGTATGTTTGTTTATTAAATTTATACATTACGTTCTTGAAATAAATACATTTGGCATCTCTTGTACGGTTTATATCACAATCAGTCGTACATTGAAAGTTAATATAAAATAAGATTGACCTTAATCGACATCTGTTCGGTTTTAATAAAGTTGACAACTTATTTAGCGAATGAGATAAAACACATTGAACGTTGAACACCAAACTTTACATAATATAAAAATCTACGTTTTATATCTATACTAAATACATGTTTCACATTATAATACATATCATATTTCACATTATAATACATATCATATTTCACATTATAATACATATCATATTTCACATTATAATACATATCATATTTCACATTATATTACATATCATGTTTTACATTATATTATATGCAATGTTTACACTAAGTCAATTGCCATATTTATACATTATGCATATAATCATGTTTTACTTTGTCAGAAAATATTATACGCCACTCTTTGTTGTATTATTTATGATAATGACGATGTCTCACCCAGTCCTTCGATAAGCATTAAATAGAAGAAACCCAATTGAATTGGTAAACAATGCATTAGATAAAATCAGTTCTAGAGTAGACTATTCGACTACAATTATATTTGAGTATACCCATCCTCTAGATTACACAATGTGTAAAAATCAATCAAATCAACTCCCGATGTTTGCTAAAATGTACGTGGGTGAGACACGGAGAAGGATGCATTTGATCCTTATATAAACATGTAAGCACTACAGATGTACCAAGTACTGACCATGCAAGTACATTGATATATATATATATATATATATATATATATATATGCGATGAAAACAACTTGGTACAGATGAATATGTTAACAAGACTCGCGATGAAAACAACTTGTTACAGATGAATATGTTAACAAGACTCGCGATGAAAACAACTTGTTACAGATGAATATGTTAACAAGACTCATGATGATAACAATTCGTTACAGATGAATTGTACTTTGACATAAAACTTATAAAAATACTTTTTTACATCAAAGAGGTTTAAATAGCAATTACAATACAGAACGATGGAACTATTGTTGGTATGCATCTATTGCAATAAAATCTTGTTTATTTATCTCTATACTTATAAGACGCATTTGTTGTCTGTCTGTCTGTTCCCTTATAACTCAAGATCCAGACAACCAAAAAACGTGAAATTTGTTACCCATACACATAATTACATGGGGAAGGTTATAGGACAGGTTTCGTTTTATCTGGATGGGTAGTTTAATTGTAATTAATTTTTTTTATTTTAGTATTTTACTATATTAAAGTAATCTCGACGGCGCAATAAATAAAATTCCTCTGTGACGTCATTTCCCGATGATCGAATAGAACTTGCGCGCTGGTGCTGTATTGTGTCTTTGTGCTGCAAAGAATTGTTGATGTTTTTTCATGCTTCCCTAATTGTACAGTTTGAGGAAGTTAAAGGAATGAAGAAGGATCATAGAAGAAGTGTGAAGCCATAATAAGTATATATATATATATATATATATATATATATATAGAGAGAGAGAGAGAGAGAGAGAGAGGGTATGAGGGAGGGAGGAAAGGAGGGTTGGAGGGTGGGTAAGAAGGGGAGAGAGGGAGGGGGAGAGAGGGAGATGGGAGATGGAAGGAGAGGGGGAGAGAAAGGGAGGGAAGGAAAGAGAAAGGAAGAGAGGGGGTAGGATGGGAGATAGAGGGGAAGGAGGGAGAGAGAGGGTGAGAGAGAGGGAGGGAGAGAGGGAATGAGGGAGGGAGGAAGGGGGAGAGAGGGGAGGGAGAGAGGTGGAGAGGGAGGGAGAGAGAAGGGAGGGAAGGAGAGAGGGAGAGGATGGGAGAAATGGGAGGAAGAGATTAAGAGAGAGAGAGGGGGCAGGGAGGGAGAGAGAGTGAAGGAGGAAGGGGGAGAGAGGGAGGGAGGGAGGTGGACAGGGGGGAGAGAAGGAGAGGGAGATGGGAGAGGGAGGGATGGAGAGAGAGATGGGAGGGAGAGGGAGGGACGGAGGGAAAGGGAGAGAGAGGGGGAGGGAGAAAACAGAAGGTAAACAGAAAACCTTATTTTAAACCCGGGCAAAGCCGGGTACTTGCAACTAGTATGATATAATCTTGTTATAGATTCTTTTACAAATGATCTGTGACCAGTATACTAATATAATGACGTAGTTACATAGACTATTACTCTAATTCATTTCCCAGTTCGACAACCGCCAGTCAATGTTACACTGTTACAAACATGTAGTCTATCCAGAGACTAATTGGTAGACTTCATGACTATTGCATTCATCAATTCACCATAAATTGCCGGTACACTAAGTCGTTGTATGTAATGTCATCCTGGAACAAAATATTTCCTTCATGTTCATTCACTCTGTGACCTTTAGATGGTCCTGCACGAGACGGTCATCTACAGGATAACAAGTTGGAATATGACCTAATTGATTGTGGATACTTTCCTCACTTCATACATTGTTAGGAGGAATTGGTCAGAAAAAAATCATTTTTTTTAATTGTCTAAATGTTGATAAATGTGTCTATGTGAATTGTAGTTTGTGAGAATGATTGTTTGTGAGCAAATGTTTGTTGTGTGACCGATTGTTTGTTGTGTGAGCAATTTTTTGAGAAAATGATTGCCTGTATGTTTATGAGCGATTTTTTTTTTAAATGTGAGCGATAGTCTGCATTTGTGTTTGTATTAAAGAACATTAGTTTGTATCCATGCCACGATGATTCTGTGTGTGTGTAGCATTATGTGTATGTAGCATTATGTGTGTGTAGCATGGTTGTGTAGCATGTGTGTGTAGCATTATGTGTGTGTAGCATTATGTGTGTGTAGATATTATGTGTATGTAGCATTATTGTATGTAGCATTATGTATGTGTAGCATGTATGTAGCATGTGTATGTGTAGCATTATGTGTGAGTAGCATTATGTTTATGTAGCATGTGTGTAGCATTATGTGTGTGTAGCATTATGTGTGTGTAGCATTATGTGTATGTAGCATGTGTGTGTAGCAATATGTGTTTGTAGCATTATGTGTGTGTAGCATGTTTGTGTAGCATGTGTGTGTAGCATGTGTGCGTAGCAATATGTGTATGTAGCATTATGTGTGTAGCATGTGTATGTAGCATTATGTGTATGTAGCATTATGTGTATGTGGCATTATGTGAATGTAGCATGTGTGTAGCATTATGTGTGTGTAGCATGTGTGTGTAGCAATATGTGTGTAGCAATATGTGTTTGTAGCATGTGTGTGTAGCATGTGTGTGGAGCATTATGTGTGTAGCATTATGTGTGTAGCATGTGTATGTAGCATGTGTGTAGCATTATGTGTGTGTAGCATGTGTGTGTACAATCTGCGTGTGTAGCAATATGTGTGTGTAGTATGTGTGTAGCATGTGTGTGGAGCATTATGTGTGTGTAGCATTATGTGTGTGTAGCAATATGTGTGTGTAGCAATATGTGTGTAGCATGTGTGTAGCATCATGTGTGTGTAGCATTATGTGTGTAGCATCATGTGTGTAACATTATGTGTGTAGCATTATGTGTGTGTAGCATCATGTGAATGTAGCATCATGTGTGTGTAGCATCATCTGTGTGTAACATTATGTGTGTAGCATTATGTGTGTGTAGCATCATGTGTGTGTAGCATCATGTGTGTGTAGCATCATCTGTGTGTAGCATGTGTGTGTAGCATGTGTGTAGCATGTGTATGTAGCATGTGTGTAGCAATATGTGTGTGTAGCATGTGTGTGGAGCATTATGTTGTGGAGCATTATGTGTGTGTAGCATGTGTGTGTAACATGTGTGTGTGTAACATGTGTGTGTGTAGCATGTGTGTGTTGAACATAGTGTGTGTGTAGCAATATGTATGTGTAGCATGTGTGTGGAGCAATATGTGTGTGTAGCATGTGTGTGGAGCATTATGTGTGTGGAGCATTATGTGTGTATAGCATGTGTGTGTAACATGTGTGTGTGTAACATGTGTGTGTGTAACATGTGTGTGTAACATGTGTGTTTGGAGCATTATGTGTGTGGAGCATTATGTGTGTGTAACATGTGTGTGTAACATGTGTGTGTAGCATGTGTGTGTGGAGCATCATGTGTGTGGAGCATTATGTGTGTGATTTGTTGTGTAGTTTGTACATATTTTTGGCTGTCATCTTTCTTTCAAAAGATACGCAACAGCTTTTGTAGATTACTGAAAGATCATTACATCAAGGTGTTTGAAAATGAATGGGCTATCCAATTTTATATAATAACTATAGGCATATTAAAATCCAAGTAGTAACTACAAATTATAAGACAACAGAAATTTTTTTGTCAATCACAATTCACCTTATAAATTACGTAATTGTCTCTGTCATTCCAATAATAATTTAGTACTAGCTGTACTCTGCAAAACCTTTGCATAGAGACAGACTATAAATCAACTTTAGGTTATCATCAATTGCTCGATTAGCTTCCCTCATTTCAGAAGGGTTTGTTGTTTGTTTGTTTTTTTGGTTTCAAACAAATTCGATACTTTCATTTTTTAACAATTTAAAACTGCAATATGTTGTACTTATACAACAAAAAACATTTGAACGAAATTTTGTGTTACAGTTTTAGACTTTTATGTCTGATATTTAAAACCACAGAAACTCAAACTGTAGATTTATTTATAAACATTTATCGAATCGAGACAAGGTAAGAAAAAGTATTTTTACTTTCAATCTAAAGCAGACAGACTTGAGACAGAAAATATTTATTTAAAGAAATGAAAATTATTTTTACTTTCGATTAAAGCAGACAGACTTGAGACAGAAAATATTTATTTAAATAGATATATAGAATTAGAAAATCTTCGAAATGACGACAGACATGTGTAGTTATAAATATCTATAGTTTAAAAAGTCAACTAGTTTTCTAAAGTTAACTATATATGAAAGGTGGGGTAGCTATAGAGATCCAAAGTATTATAAAGTTTACTGTTAACGACAGGTGGTTATGTACAGTAGATCGTGCGACACTTGCTAAATTAATGGTCCAAATTTCAGCTTAAAATGAGGAATGGTCCAAATGCCAGTTTAAAATGTTGAATGGTCCAAATGCCAGTTTAAAATGTTGAATGGTCCAAATGCCAGTTTAAAATGTTAAATGGTCCGAATATCAGTTTAAAATGGTAACTTGATATTAGCTAAGGACGTAAGGACATCTATCTATTGTGTTGGACATCTATCTATTGTGTTGGACATCTGTCTATTGTGTTGGACATCTGTCTATTGTGTTGGACATCTATCTATTGTACTAGAAATCTATCTATTGTGCTGGACATCTATCTATTGTGCTAGACATCTATCTATTGTGTTGGACATCTATCTATTCATTCATAAGATCCAAGATCCTTATTATTGTCTTTAAAAGATGACGGCAGGTTGGGATGGCCTGACCAGATTGCACCCGAACTGTTCACTAGCACAACACGTCTTTATCTAGACTGTTTGTTAGGTGTGTCAGGTACAACACGTCTTTATCTAGACTTATGTTAGGTTTGTCAGGTACAACACGTCTTTATCTAGACTGTTTGTTAGGTTTGTCAGTTAGAACACTACTTTATCTAGACTGTTTGTTAGGTTTGTCAGGTACAACACGTCTTTATCTAGACTTATGTTAGGTTTGCAAGGCACATTACGTCTTTATCTAGAATAATCGTTAGGTTTGCAAGGCAAAATACGTCTTTATCTAGACTTATTTAGGTGTGCCAGGCATAACACGTCTTTATATAGACTATATGTTAGATTTGTCAGGTACAACACGATTTTATCTAGACTGTATGTTAGATTTGTCAGGTACAACATGATTTTATCTAGACTGTATGTTAGGTTTGTCAGGTACAACACGATTTTATCTAGACTGTATGTTAGGTTTGTCAGGTACAACACGTCTTTATCTAGACTTATGTTAGGTGTGCCAGGCTGTGAGATAGATTTGTTAGCTATAGCACACCTTTATCTAGGTTGTATATTAGGTTTGCCAGGTACAACACACCTTTATCTAGATTGTTAAATAAAACTTTTAAGTCACAAAATGAGATAATATCTCATTCTTACAGAGTTTTCATTATACCATGTATCTTTTTTGTTTGTATTCTAGTGGGTCGCGTTAAGCTAACAGACCAATGGGCGAGTCACAAATGGCAAAAGTTTGAAAAACACTCCATTAGGTCAATATCCACAAATCTATTTAATGAACTCAGATTTTCCATAACTACCAGCTGCATTTCATTCAAATATTTCTTTACTTCCGGTAACTGAAACATTTTAGCGGAAGTTACCAAAGCAGTCCGCCACAAACAATAAATTATTGAAATAATAATTTAAAAAAAAAACAAAAAACTTAGAAATTACATTCTTATTTAATTTGAAATTAACTAGCGAACGACTTAATAGTAACTTTTTTTCTTCTTTAATGTCAATTATAGTGCTGCACCATATTGAACAAAAAAATATTGAAGAAAATAAGAAAATTCAAAGAAAAAGAAAAAAAAAACAAATTGATTTAATCGGAGCCCCAGTAAACTTAAAGACTGTTGGTATTTGATATGAATTGATATTATTGGGGGAGAAAATATTTCACGTAATTTTAAACAACAACAAAACCAACCAAAATGTTCAAGTGAAGTTCCCCTACCTGTCAAAGTCCGAGATGTTTACATTCTACCTACACATGGTCTTAAGATCTACACTCTAATCTCATCCTGCTCTGAAATAAAACTCTTGGTCTCACTCACCCACACAAGTATTTATAACGTCACAGTGCCGGGAGTGGCGCTGGCTCAGTTCCTCACACCCCCTACCCCACCCCCATATCTCTCTCTCTCTCCCAGCTGGTGCCGTCGACTTGGGTGACATTCAGTCATAATAACAAGTTAAAATTTAAAAAAAAAATAAACTATTGATATTTGGAAACAATAGAGTCCGTTCTTTAGCATACAATAATTATACAACGTAATCAATAGATACTCGTTTGTTCCTTACTCTCTCAGAATCTGTACCGGTGCCAGGTTTTCACCCGTTCAGTGTCTGAAGTCATTCATGTAGTCACTGGTATGAATCGTGAGTTGTTTATTGATACAACAGTTATTTTTAATAATCAAGTCAAGACATCCAGGACAACATCTAACACCGTTGTTTTACAGTTGAGATGGTTCAAATGGTCTCACAGCA
Organism: Bulinus truncatus; assembly: GCA_021962125.1. Lineage (NCBI taxonomy): Eukaryota > Metazoa > Mollusca > Gastropoda > Planorbidae > Bulinus > Bulinus truncatus. The sequence goes on along the minus strand of JAGDYQ010000003.1, from coordinate 13,513,966 downwards.
TACATTTACAGTTGAGATGGTTCAAATGGTCTCACAGCGTACATTTACAGTTGAGATGGTTCAAATGGTCTCACGGCGTACATTTACAGTTGAGATGGTTCAAATGGTCTCACGGCGTACATTTACAGTTGAGATGGTTCAAATGGTCTCACGGCGTACATTTACAGTTGAGATGGTTCAAATGGTCTCACGGCGTACATTTACAGTTGAGATGGTTCAAATGGTCTCACGGCGTACATTTACAGTTGAGATGGTTCAAATGGTCTCACGGCGTACATTTACAGATGGAAACACAAGAATAGCAATTATCAATCTAATCAGTAATAATTAATGTATCCTCGATACATGACCTAATTCTCAACGTCTTTTGTAAACAAAAATAAACAACATTATTGACACCCTGAGCTCAGTGAACGACTACAAGACAGTATCGATACACGGGTTAATCAGTATCGATGTAGTATAACAATAACTAAAATATTGCCATTCATTGTCGAAGTGTATTATTGAAGGGACACATTTTGACTTATTAATGTAACGACTCTTAAGATGACAACACACAATTATTGCTTAGTTCACGGTAATGAATCTATTTTATCATTCATGAACTAGAATAATACTCATTGAAGTTTCAATTGTTCTAGTTAGTGTCTAGGATACATCATCACTCATTGAAGTTTCATTTGTTCTAGTTAGATTCTAGGATACATCATCACTCATTGAAGTTTCAATTGTTCTAGTTAGTGTCTAGGATACATCATCATTCATTGAAGTTTTAGTTGTTCTAGTTAGTGTCTAGGATACATCATCATTCATTAAAGTTTCAGTTGTTCTAGTTAGTGTCTAGGATACATCATCACTCATTGAAGTTTTAGTTGTTCTAGTTGATGTCTAGGATACATCATCACTCATTGAAGTTTCAGTTGTTCTAGTTAGTGTCTAGGATACATCATCATTCATTGAAGTTTCAATTGTTCTAGTTGGTGTCTATGTCTAGGATACATCATCATTCATTGAAGTTTCAGTTGTTCTAGTTACTGTCTAGGATACATCATCATTCATTGAAGTTTCAGTTGTTCTAGTTAGTGTCTAGGATACATCATCATTCATTGAAGTTTCAATTGTTCTAGTTAGTGTCTAGGATACATCATCATTCATTGAAGTTTTAGTTGTTCTAGTTAGTGTCTAGGATACATCATCATTCATTGAAGTTTCAGTTGTTCTAGTTAGTGTCTAGGATACATCATCGCTCATTGTAGTTTCAGTTGTTCTATTTAGTGTCTAGGATACATCATCACTCATTCCTACACGTCAGTTTTTTCAACGTGAGTACGTATACTCGATGATACCATTGAATACAGTGAAGTTATAAGTGAAGTTATTTATAAATGTGGGACTAAATTTCTGTAGACAGAGTTAATAATGTCTAAGTTTTTTAAATTAGCTTTCATCTTCGTTAACATTATGTTTACACTAGTTTTTGTCAACATTACTTCTTCTTTCATATTATAAAAATTATTTATTTTGTTTAACTTTATCAACACCAACATTATTTATAGCTCTAGCAATGTCACCTCTACTTTAAACTTTATCAACACAAACATTCTTTGTAACTCTAGCAATGTTACCTCTACTTTAAACTACTTTCTTTTTCGTCAACATTACCTCTACTTTCATCATTGTCAAAATTACCTCTACTTTCATCGTTGTCAAATTACCTCTACTTTCGTCATTGTCAAAATTTTTATTACTTTCCTTTCCCACATTCGCCTGAGTGTAAACAATGAGGTGGAACCAAATAGTGGGAGTAGAGGTTGACCTATTTAAACGAATCCATTCTACCGGTGCTCCAGATAAAATAAAGGCGTGTCCTATCCGGTGTTGGGGGCAGCTGATAATTTTTTCTTACAGTAAACAGATCAAAATAAATGGAGTTTATTAATATCGTTGGAATGTTACTAAAAATATTTGTCCGTAATAGTAGTGATAAAAGAACTCTTCCCACACTCACTGAAATGAATAGTATTTACACTGACTGAAACAAATAGTATTTATAGTCAAATAGCAGACTATTTAAAGGAACACTTTAAAAAATTAACTCTTCAAATGTATTATTTTGTTTTGCATCAAATATCATGTGCGTCACTCAGTTACAATCTACAAGTATCATGTGCGTCACTCAGTTACAACCCACAAAGTCAAGTAACATGTTCGTCATTCAGTTACAATTCACAAAGTCAAGTAACATGTGCGTCACTCAGATACAATCCACAAATTCAAGTAACATGTGCGTCATTCAGTTACAATCCACAAATTCAACTAACATGTTCGTCATTCAGTTACAATTCACAAAGTCAAGTAACATGTGCGTTATTCAGTTACAATCCATAAAATCAATGACATGTGCGTCACTCAGATACAATCCACAAATTCAAGTAACATGTGCGTCACTCAGTTACAATCCACAAATTCAAGTAACATGTGCGTCATTCAGTTACAATTCACAAAGTCAAGTAACATGTGCGTCATTCAGTTACAATCCACAAATTCAAGTAACATGTGTGTCATTCAGTTACAATCCACAAATTCAAGTAACATGTGCGTTATTTTGTTACAATCCATAAAATCAAGTAACATATGCGTCACTCAGATACAATCCACAAAGTCAAGTAACATGTGCGTCACTCAGTTACAATCCACAAATTCAAGTAACATGTGCGTCACTCAGATACAATCCACAAATTCAAGTAACATGTGCGTCACTCAGTTACAATCCACAAATTCAACTAACATGTTCGTCATTCAGTTACAATCCACAAATTCAAGTAACATGTGCGTCATTCAGTTACAATCCACAAATTCAAGTAACATGTGCGTCACTCAGTTACAATCCACAAATTCAAGTAACATGTGCGTCATTCAGTTACAATCCACAAATTCAAGTAACATGTATGTCATTCAGTTACAATCACAAATTCAAGTAACATGTGCGTCACTCAGATACAATCCACAAATTCAAGTAACATGTGCGTCACTCAGTTACAATCCACAAATTCAAGTAACATGTTCGTCATTCAGTTACAATCCACAAATTCAAGTAACATGTGCGTCATTCAGTTACAATCCACAAATTCAAGTAACATGTGCGTCACTCAGTTACAATCCACAAATTCAAGTAACATGTGCGTCATTCAGTTACAATCCACAAATTCAAGTAACATGTGTGTCATTCAGTTACAATCCACAAATTCAAGTAACATGTGCGTTATTTTGTTACAATCCATAAAATTAAGTAACATGTGCGTTATTTTGTTACAATCCATAAAATTAAGTAATATGTGCGTCATTCAGTTACAATCTAAACAAAATTACTTAAATTGATTTCTTAATTTTTTACTTTTTTAATTAAACTCTGTCACTAAAACAGTTTTATGAATATAACAATTACATTTTTTGTAATTTCTATTCAATTTATAAATATGAATATAACAATTACATTTTTGTGTAATTTCTAAACAATTTATAAATATGTATATAATATCACATTTGGTCAATAATTAATTCACATCATAATTAGTTTCATAGTTGGTGCAATGACACTAACTATCCACGGATCACATAATGTCTTGCAATAGTTCAGTTTTAACTTAACACACACCCAGACACTAACTATCCACGGATCACATAATGTCTTGCAATAGTTCAGTTTTAACTTAACACACACCCAGACACTAACTATCCACGGATCACAAAATGTCTTTCAATAGTTCAGTTTTTGTATATATATATGTTCATATTGCGGGAAAAAAAATAAAAAATCTAGCTTGTGGTGATTTTGAAACGGATCATTTAATGTTTTTATATATATCTTTGAATGTTATAATTCAGTAATAACTGAATCAGAACTTAATTGATTTAGAATTAATAATATTTCCAGAACAGATTTTAGAAGGACATCAGATGTCGCCATCAACAGGGCTAGAAATTGTAAAAAATAAAATTGACACTGTAACCCAAATAATAGGATTGACACTATGACGGTGTCGGATAAGCAACATAATAGGATTGACACTGTAACGGTGTCGGATAAGCCACATAATAGGATTGACACTATGACGGTGTCGGATAAGCAACATAATAGGATTGACACTGTAACGGTGTCGGATAAGCCACATAATAGGATTGACACTGTAACGGTGTCGGATAAGCCACATAATAGGATTGACACTATGACGGTGTCGGATAAGCAACATAATAGGATTGACACTGTAACGGTGTCGGATAAGCCACATAATAGAATTGACACTATGACGGAGTCGGATAAGCCACATAATAGGATTAACACTGTAACGGTGTCGGATAAGTTACATAATAGGATTGACACTATGACGGTGTCGGATAAGCCACATAATAGGATTGACACTGTAACGGTGTCGGATAAGCCACATAATAGGATTGACACTATGACGGTGTCGGATAAGCCACATAATAGATTTGACACTGCAACATTGTCGGATAACCCATATAATATGATAGACTAAAATGTGGTTTAAACCTAGAAAGGTTTGTAAGTCGATCCATCATTGTCTGCAACAGAAAAAGTCAGAAGTATTGTTGTACCTAAAAGTACTGCAGATACCAGGTAACAAAAAGGAAACTTTAATTTGTTGAGATCTGCAACAGAACCTGCGACAGATATACCATTCTAATGAAGATTGACTTGAATATTGCGATGTAATTGATGTACACAAGTAAACAGATACCACACAAGTACAATAGATGCCGTACCCGGCTGAAGGCAAAGCAATTATAAAATATCGAATTTTTACGGGCATCTAGTAACGGATCTATACAGTTTTTATTATTTATAAATTTGATTCAAAAATTCATCGATTTGAAATTGAAACGATCTTGATCAAATGTAGGTTAGTATTCTCAGTCATTATTGTATTTAAGCCCGGGAGATGCCGTCCTCTAACTCTCGCCCCACCCCCCAAGATGTTGCTCGTTGTCTGCAGCAAAATGAAATTTAGATAATCGAGTTTTTTTGTAGGTATCAAGCGATGGATACATTCATTCGATACCATTGTAATGGAAACAAGCAATTAAGCCTGTTCCATTCTGGACACAGGACGTGTTAGCGCATTTTCATGTTATGTATCAGTACGTTTGTTAGCTTTCAGTAAATATTTGTAAATTTTGGAAATGTTTATAAATTCAATTGTGTAATGCATATATCTGTAAAAAAATATTATAAAGACGTTTCTTTATATTTGAAAAAAATTATTTTCTCTTAAATCTAACTACAAGTGGTCTGTGGTTACTGAAATAGGACTCATAATTGAAAACATTCGAAATTGTAGTCATTTAATCGTCTGAAAACTCCGTCAATTGTTGCATAGCTCTGATACTTTTGATTAAACTCAGAACACAAGCTTACTATTTCATTTGATGAGTTTCTTAATAAATCTTGGTGAAACTACGTGCTGCAGTATTTCGCACCAAATGAATGGGTTATTGAACGTAAAAGGTGTAGAATGGGGCTATATATATAATATATAAGCCCCTTAGGAGCCCTGAAGCCCGGCCCTCAGAGGTCCTATCACGAAATGAACTTTTGATGTACACTTGGCAGGCCAAGACCTACAAAATGATATATACATCATGGGTCTAGGACTTATGGTTGCTGAGATATATGGCGCTCCATTTTTAATATAGCTTATATAGTAAAATACTTTCTAAGCCCCCTTTTACGGCCCTCATAGGTCAGATCGCGAAATGAACTTTAGCTGCACACATGGCAGGCCAAGACCTACAAAATGATATATACATCATGGGTCTAGGACTTATGGTTGTTGAGATCTAGGGTGATGACAGACAGACAGACAGACAGACAGACAAAACGGGGACAATAGAGCATTTTTTTTCGAAAATGCTCTAAAAATACTCAAACAAAACTAATTTGAAATTCGAAGGATTATTCTCATATGTTGCTCTTTTTTTTTTTTGTGGGAACTCATTCATATGTTAGGGGCCGTCCATAAAGTACGTCACGCTATTTTTGACGATTTTTGACCCCCCCCCCTCCCCCCCTGTCACAAATCTCGGGACCCCCCCCCCCCCCTAAAGTACGTCACACTTTCGAAAATTGTTTTTAACTAAGAACTAATTAATATTTAACCGAAAACTTAAATCGCACTACACTATTAAACCACCTTAAAATATAAATATTAAAAGAACTATCATATTATTAAATGAGTTTAATAGTAGAATAACTAATGGTCAACAGTTGTCTCAGTTATTCTTTGAACTTGAAACAGTAACTCAATCAATTGAATTTGAAAAAAAATTGCAAAAATTAGATTGACAATTATATAATAAACATCATTTATCTGCTACCTATTCATTTACAATGGATGAGGTGAACTTTGAGATAATCTTCCGATTATGCATTCTATTGACACAGGATAATTAGCGAAACTTGACCTCAACCTGTGATTAAATAAAAAAAATGGAAACAAAACAATGCCACTAAAAAAAGGACTAGATGACAAATTATGTGAGCAGCTCTGGTGCTAAATTGAATATGTTTATAGTGGGCCTGTGAATTATGTTTAAATAAAAAATTTTCACTAGACATCATCCATCCATGGTGAAGTGTTCATCCATAGTTAAGACTGACATAAATCTTTCCGCATCATCGTTTCCTGGAAGGATGGTTGCAGGCAGGTCAACTTCATCCTCTGAATGTGCATTTTCCATTCTGCCAATAATTGCCATGCGTTCTCTTTGCCTTCTAGCAGCGATTCTCAAAGGACGAATGCGTTTTATCTGAGTTGATTCTGGAAAATTTGAGGCTGGCACATTCTCCTAGGACGGGTGGTCGAGTGGTATAGAGCGCTTGACTGTCGACCGGAGGGTCCCGGGTTGGAATATCAGTGAGAACCTTAGGACTTTTTCGGGTCCTGGTGAAAGTTCCCAAGTCCACCCAGCTTTAAAATGGGTACCTGACTTTTTGTTAGGGGAGTAAAGGCGGCTGGGAATGGTACAAACCACACAATCCCTTCATATGCCTAGGTTATAGAAACAAATGAATTATACACTTCATCTGCCCCGATGGCCCTTTAGGGCTAAGGAAACTTTACTTTTTTACATTCTCCTGCGCCCGAGCTCTGTGTTATCATGTATGTTTCTTCAACATTGTTTGCGAGGCAAAGTATAAGTGACACACTTTGCAAAATCATGTATGCTGGTCTGCAAAGATGGACAATAAAGATCATATGGTTGCACTTTAAAAACTCCTGTTGGTCTTGGCATAATGTCATCAAATTTGAGAGTTTGTGCCACAAACAAACAATGAAGGAAATGTATGTGCATCTGCATCTGCTCTTTCTGAAGCTCTGAGTCCATCAGTTGTTTGGTTGATTGGGATTGGATTTGGAGGAGGAAATAATATCGAAGGTAAAACGTTGAAAAATAAGCTCCGTTCTTTGTCGAAACATTTTATGTCCTGACATTTCACAATTTGAGTGAAGTATTGGCTGATGAGAACATGATGGTCAAACCATTCGTATCCTTCGACTGCATCCAATTCAGATTTCTCAGGGTTGATATATTCTGCAACTGTTGGAAATTGGTCAACAATCACATGCGACCAGATTTCAGCTAAAGGTTCACCTGCAAACTTGAAGTTTGTTCTTTCCAATTCCTCATTTATTGTTCTGCCCTGCGAATCAAAGTGACTGCCATAATGTTCATTTGGCAATATGACACCAGACAGTTCACTGCTAAATGGAGCCATTCGATGTTCCACGCGATTATAAGCACTTCTTCCTGGTGCACTGGTTGCAAGGAATAAGGCATCAATATTATTTTAACGAAGTGATGGATTGCAACTTCAATTACGGTAATTTTTTGCATTATAATAAAAATTCCAAATTTCTTTATCAGTGATATAATTATGCAGCAGACAACAAAGAAAAATAACACTTCCGCAACAGTTTATTAGCGGTCCTAACTAGCATGAGGAATTGTGAACATAAAACTAATTCAAGTGTTTCACAATTTTTTTTAAATTATTTTTAAACCTATTGAGTTTTACTAAAATAATTAAATTAGAAATAAAATTAAAAATATATTAAAAATGTGACGTCACGCTTGGCCTGACCCCCCCCCCTGTCACAAACTGTCACACTTTCTTATACCCCCTCCCCCCCCTTGGAGCGTGACGTGCTTTATGGACGGCCCCTTATCTTATACAGTTGAATACGGCAGAACTCATTTATATGTTAACTTATACAGTTGAATACGGCAGAACTCATTTATATGTTAACTTATACAGTTGAATACGGCAGAACTCATTTATATGTTAACTTATACAGTTGAATACGGCAGAACTCATTTATATGTTAACTTATACAGTTGAATACCAGGGGTGGGTGCCGGTTTTCTATCGACACCGACACAGGGGGGGGGGCAAAGGGAGATAATATTGTATTTTTCCCTTGTATATATCTCATACTATATATATATATATATATATATATATATATATATAATGATGCACGTCTAATTGAACCGACTCTGGACAAGTACAAATGCCGACACCGACACCGACTCCGGACAAAATACAAATGCCTACACCGACACCGGGCAAAGTACAAATGCCGACACCGACACCGGCAAAAACTACCGACACCACCGACATCGACACCACCGACACCGACACCCAGCCCTATTGAATACGGCAAAACTCATTCATATATTATCTTATACAGTTGAATACGGCAGTGAACGCTCAAAATGACACCCCTCTGGCAACATATAAAGTGCCACCCGCAACAGATCGCGCCTCAATACCGCTCCCTTTATTTACGCCTCTGTGTCAATGATTTGTATCCCTGCAAACTTCAAATAGCTAATATGTGAAATGAGGACAGAAATAAGAAGTTTGTCTTTGATATTGTGGGGAGCCGCTTCATAGTTTGAGTTCCCAGACGTGTTAAATTCGCCTTTGAGTAAAAATTTCAGACATTCCAGATGAAGAAGAATTATCTAGAAATCGTATATTCATTTTAATGTTTCTTTTCATTGCATCCATTATTTAACCACTATGGTTTAAATCAAAGGTGGGTAAACTACACCCACGGTCTGCATGCGGCCCGAGTATATTATGTGGCCCGTATGTATGTACATGTTGTGGTCCTATGTCGTTGTTAATTTTCTTGGTTTAGAATTTTCGCTGTATTTTTTTAAAATTTTATTCAGACTATTTGAATCAAATCTAGGGATATTAAATCAGTTTTATGGCTCCAGAATATCACTGATTACTGGTCGTTAATTGTTAACATCCCTATTTGAAACTGTTTTCCATTCAAACAGAAGAGGCTTTTGTTGACAATTTACATTTTGTAAGGTTTTATAAAAATTTTAATTTCTGAGCGAAAAGACGTTGATTTAGACATGAATGCTGCCAAAAAAAATGATGAAGAATGTAATACTTTTAATGAGGAATGGACTGCTAATTACTCCTTCACCAGAGTTGGGAACATAGCAGTCTGCTTGTTGTGCCATGGACTGCTAATTACTGCTTCACCAGAGTTGGGAACATAGCAGTCTGCTTTTTGTGCCATGGACTGCTAATTACTAGGGAGCGACCGATAATCGGATCGGTATCGGACCGATATTGGCACTATCGGTTAATATCGGATCGACCGATTTTTGTAGTCAGCGACCGATAGTCGAACCGATATTGGCACTATGGGTTAACGTACGGACCGGCCGTTTTTTGACTGCCGATACATTGTTTTTTTTTTCACAACAGAGTTGTAGAAAAAAAAAACACTAAATAACCCAATTCTATAACCAGATCAGACAAGATTTTTTTTAAAAAAGGGAAAAAAACACGTACACAGAAATTGTCACGTCCACAAAAATATTGCATCAGCTATATGACCTTGAAACAATAGGATTGGCATTTTTTAATTCTAATGTATGCTCTTGAATGATACAATTAGTGAACATCTGTGTGTATTTTTTGGGATGGAAAGTTGGGGGGCGGGCGAGCAAGACTTACATGTGGATGAAGTGTCACGATATATGACAGGGAAGGGGTAAGCATGGGTTGACATACGTCATTAGCTGTAGCACGAGAAAAACGCGTGTTTGGCATTGTTGTTGATTAAAAAAAATATCGGTATCGGTATCTGTATCGGTAAAAATGCTGGGGAAATATATCGGTATCGGACTATCGGTAAAAAGGCATATCGGTTGCTCCCTACTAATTACTGCTTTACCAGAGTTGGGAACATAGCAGTCTGCTTGTTGTGCCATGGACTGCTAATTACTGCTACACCAGAGTTGGGACATAGCAGTCTGCTTGTTGTGCCATGAGTTTGTGACCGTCTATAAGGAGTGCAACTTAAAAAGACAACACCAAACAAAACATTTTGGATTTTGGGCACAATTTAACGAACGAAGAGAGAGAAATAAAATGACAGGAGTTAAGAATTTAAAGAAGTAGCGAACCTTTTTACCAAACAGTTTGTAATACAAGATGCTGCAACCGAAGCCTATTGGTTGCTGTCCCATAAGATTGTACAACGGAACAAATCTTTTTTCTGACGGCGAGTTCATCAAGGAATGCTTGTCAGAGGAAGCAAGCTAGCCAAGCTTTTTATGTCCAGAAGCGAAAACAAAATTTGCCCGCATTTTGTTATCAAGGATAACTTTAGTCATGCGTGTTGTAATGATATGTTGTTGCACCAACTTTGAGATGCAAGCAAAGACTTTATGTGGTACTCTCTTTGTTGGACGAAAGTGTTATGTACATAACACAGTACAAATGTTAGTATTTATACCGGGAATAAACACTCGTTTCGCTTCTGAAGAATTACTTTGTGTTGAGCTACTCAATGACACAACCACAGGCCACTGAGTTGGTGTGGGCGTCGCTAGGAATTTTTCCATGGGGGAGGCAAACATTTTTCCATGGGCGGGGGGGGGGCAAAAAAAACACGTTTTTTATTTTAACTGACGATGCCATACATGTTTATTTCTCAATTAAATCCAAGTTAAGTATAACATTAATTATTTATATTGACATAAATAAATGTATTTGAAAATTCAAACATTTTGACTACAAGCACAAGCATGTTCCGATTTTAATTTTATTTATTTAATTTGGCCTTCTGTAGCTTGATTAGTCCTTCGAAAATGTTTTTTGCTTTCAGGTTTTTTTATAATCTGGCAACTCTTGTTAGTTTATAATCGTCTGCTACTGAATGAATTTTTTAATTTATCCTAAATTAATATGAAAAGATGGATATCAGAAAATAAATGTACAGGCACAATAAAACGAAAAGTAGAGAAATCGCGGGATTCCGAAAAGCCGTTATTAGAAGATTTAGGGCGTTTGCAGTATCTGATTTATTACATGCATTGAGGACAACAATATAAGTTCAACAGCCAGACACAACTGAAGAAATTATTTCTAATTTGATTGCCGCTGTCACTTCTTCATTTCCTAAATTGGATATTGGATGGTATGTCTTGACATACGACCTTTCAAATGAGTTGAAATTGCTGCTGATCCTTGATTGTTCGACCCCTGATAAAAATATGATTTTTAGACTGACATTAGTGGAAACAGAGGCTTGAGATATGCTTGGTTATCAAACTATTCATCGTGGGTTGTATACTTGCAAAGGTTAAAAGGTGGCTTTTGCAAATTGTGCGTGATGTTTTCGCAAAAAGTAATTCCAGTATAGTGTTGTTTTAGTCCCAGGTCATATTTTAATTTCAGTTTTTATTTCGTTTTTTCTGTAATAATTTTAGTTTTCGTCTAGTTTTAGTCTCGCTCCTAATTTTAGTTTTAGTTTTAGTTCTCGTTGACGAAAAGTCAACATTTTCGTTAACGAAGGTTTTAGTTTTAGTTTTCGTGAACGAAAGCAACACTATATTTTAGTTTCAGTTTTTATTTCGTTTTTTCTGTAATAATTTCAGTTTTCGTCTAGTTTTAGTCTTGCTGCTGCTAATTTTAGTTTTAGTTTTAGTTCTCGTTGACGAAAAGTCAACATTTTTGTCAACGAAGGTTTTTGTTTTAGTTTTCGTCAACGAAAACAACACTGTTCCAGTAGTTCATGGAGCATTTGTTATCAAACCATGCACAAAATTAAAAGATTTCAACGAAGATGCACGTAGCCACATGCAAAGCACATGGGACAAAGACCTTAAGGATTCAAGCTATTTTGTTGCACTATTGGTAGCCAAAGCAGTTTCTATAGATGAGCAGCTGAACTCATCATTTAGAAGACAAATTCTAGAAAATTGCAACAAACTGGGTCCCTCCATTTCTACAATATATTTTTTTTTTTGCGGCATGCATGATTTGGCACTTCGTGGAAAAGAATCACATTCTGGTATTTTTTACGACCTGTTAGAGATTCGTGTTGAATCTGGAGATGAAGTTCTAGATAATCATTTGTCAATTAGTTCTTGTAGTGCTAAGTATATCTCGGCAACCAGTGCCACCGAGAGGGGGGCAGAGGGCTAATGCCCAGGGTCCCGGCGAGTTTTAGGGGCCCGGACTGAGCTTGCCAATCAACTTTTGAAAATATTATTATCAGCACGAGAGGCCCGTGATAGCCCTGCCCAGGGGCCCGAAATTTCTGTCGGTGGGCCTGTCGGAAACTACACAAAACACTATGATCGAAATGTGTGGGTCTCTCTTGCTTGAAGACATTGTTCGTGAAGCAAATAATTCAGTTGCAATTTCTATACTTGCCGACGACACAATATAATTTCAGGCATTGAGCAGATGTCACTTGGTGTTAGATTAGTCAAAGAACACCATAATTACAAATTCATTAGAATTTGGATTAGATACAGCCCCGTAGCGTGGAAATTCTACAGCAAGGGGCCAGTCATTCTACAGCAGGGGCCAAGAACTAGCAGGGGGTCAGGAAATAAATTTTACTAAGTAGAGCAAACAAGCAAAGGGGCCAGACAAAATACAGGGAGGGCCAGGCTCCCCTGCACCCCCCCCCCGCACGCTACGGGCCTGATTAGATATGACAAATTTTGTTGGTCAAGGATAAGACGGATGTTCTACAATGGCAAGTAAAGAAAGAGCAGTCCAAACAATAATTCGAAAAAAAGACTTAAAAGCAGCAATTGTAGATTGCAGTTCACATAAATTAAATTTTGTCGTGAACGATTTAAATAATGTGAATGCTGTACGAAACACATTAGGAAAAATTAAGTCAATTATAGTTTTTTTTCTGAGAAATTAATCAGCAAAGAAAACTAACTCCAATGTTCCTTTGCTATGTGAAACTAGATGGACACATAAATATAAAAGGTTGCGGATTTCGCTGAAAATGTGACATAAATTGTTAAACAACTGGAATATTTAGAACAATCTGGAAAAAGCAAGCAAGTTGCACACTTGTTGCTTTCTACTGCTAGAGGTTAGGTTTAGGGTACATTTGTTGTTTGTTTAGTTATTATACTTTAATGCAATAAACTTTCAGGAAATTTAGTTCAGTTTTATTGTAACAACTTTATGACATTTTTTCCAAAATGTGGGGGGGGGGGCAAATGCCCCCTCTTGCCCCCCCTCTTGACTACGCCCATGTGAATTGGTGTGGAGCAAGTTGGCAAGTCTAGCAACCGTTGGAGCGCGTGCCTTAACTGGAAAAACGAAAGTCTGATGAAGCTGATGAATAATAAATTTAAAGAAGAATATCCTGACAATAATCTTTTACCTCTCCACTGTGTCATTCAGCAGGTAAGTCTGTGTAAAGCTGCGTTGAATATCAAGGATGTTATTGACCCATTTGTCACTGTGATTAACCTTATCAGAGTCAGGGATCTTAATCACTGGCAGTTCCATGCACTACTTAAAAATTTGGAAACTGAACAATTGGATATTATCTACGACAGCAGTGCCCTCTGGCTGAGTCTGGGCAAGATATTGAGGCGAGTGTGGGATCTCAAGGAAGAAATAGTTATGTTCCTGGAGAAGGCTTTTTTTTTTAAACTTTGTTACTAACATTGTTAATGAAGAGTAGAATTCAGACTTTATTTTTTCTATTGACATTAAGAAAAAGTTGAAAATACAGAATGTCAAACTTCAGGGCAATAGCTTGTTTGCACATGATTTGTTTGTACCTGTTCTCCGGGCAAGCAGGTGAAAACAGGTTTTGTCATTTCCCTCTGCTGAAACAGAAAAAAAAATTCTGCTGAAATGGCTGACAAGTGCAAGGCTCAGTCGGGTGCCTTGGTTGTGGAATTTGAAAGGAGATTCCAAGACTTCAATATCTTCAATATCCTCATTTCGCCATTTAGTGCAGAAGCTGATTCAGCTTGACCTACAAGCAGAATATGACCTGAAGGAGAAGTTCAAGTCAGTTCTTCTGCTGGAGTTTTATGATGTTTGCCAGCAGCGGCATTTACACACCTAAAAAATTTTGCTGCCAAGCTTTTGTCACTATTTAAGTCCAAATAAATTTGTGAGCAAGCATTTTCTTGTTTGAAAATAAACAAGTCTAATAACAGATCAATTTTGACTAACTGCTATTAAATGCAGTCATGCAAATCACAGCCAGTAAACTGGTTCCATAATTCATGAAAACTATATAAAATTGTGAGCAGTTACATATTTCTCATTAATTATAATTGTACTCTGTGGTCAGGTTGTATGTAAATTAAGTTCCTTTGTCTTCATAATTATTATGACAGGTAACAATACACTTAAGTGGAAATAATTATGAATAGTACAGTTTTATTACCAAAATATCAACTGATTTAGTTCGTATTTTAAAATGTAATGAGCATGTGTAATAGAGTGTGAATGTGAAATAAAAGGGAAAATGCATGGTTATCATTAATTCATATTTTCATTCGTTGTAAATTGTAATTGAAGTAGACAATTTATATGCGGCCCGCCGGTAACAATCAGGTTCTCAATGTGGCCCTCAGTAGAAAAAGGTAGCCCAACAGTGGATATAATCACCTTACCAGGGAAGTATTCAAAGGTAAAATGTTATTATTAAGAATTTTTTTTATTTTTTTTTATGCTCGTATACATTTCTAGGTATGTTGAAATTCATTGTTTAACTCTTTAGACGCCACTCGGGCAGACGTTAAATGTATGAAAACACTGCATCATTAAATGAACATTTACAAGACAGATTTACACAATTTTGACAAATAGCAGTGGAAATCTTCCTATTGAATTCTATGAAACATTGATATCTGCCATTTTTCTGTTACTTGGAGACTAAAAACGGTTGTTGTTGAACTTTCAGTTCTGACCATCTGGTGAAACATCAGAAAGTAGTTTGTATAGTAAATTAGTAGTTGCCTGATTAAGTATAACTATTGTTAGTGGAAATATTTCTGCAAAGCTCACAAGATGTCCCCGACATTGGGTAATGTTAGAGTTTTATCTTCCAGGTAAATTTATTCTACAATTTAATATCATTTTATGGCATGTAAGATTAGTTAAATTTTATCGACTCAAAATAATTATCAGTAGCTCACTAATAAAAGTGTACATATTGTCACTTTATAGGAGTGCGCATTGTTTCTATTTATAGGAGTGCGTATCTTGTCGATTTATAGGAGTGCGCATATTGTCGGTTTATACGAGTGCGCATCTTGTCGGTTTATAGGAGTGTGAATCTTTTCAGTTTATAGGAGTGCGCATATAGTCAGTTTATAAGAGTGAGCATATTGACACTTTATAGGAGTACGCATATTGTAGGTTTATGGGAGTGCGCATATTGTCGCTTTATAGGAGTGCGCATATTGTCGGTTAATAGGAGTGCGCATATTGTCAGTTAATAGGAGTGCGCATATTGTCGGTTTATAGGAATGCGCATATTGTAGGTTTATAGGAGTGCACATATTGTAGGTTTATAAGATTGTACGTATTGTCAGTTTATAGGAGTGCGCATATTGTAGGTTTATAAGATTGTATATTGTCAGTTTATCACACACACAAATGCATGTTACTGATTCAAAAGTCTGGACTGAGTTGAATCTATGTAGATGTAGCTGTAAAGATCCAACTTGTTCACAAATATGTACTGTTTGTCAATTGTTGTCAGTTTTTCTACTAAATGTTTTCACAGTTGTAAAGCCTCGTCATAATTGTTCGTTATTAAAATATTTTTCATGACTTAAAACTCTTTATCCGAGATCTTGCAGCCCCTCAGAGGGTGTGTCGCCCAGATGTTTAGTACGGCTTGGCCCCGGTTGCAACTGATTGAATCCATGTAGATACAGCCACGCAACTGATTGAATCCATGTAGATATAGCCACGCAACTGATTGAATCCATGTAGATGAAACCATGCAACTGATTGAATCCATGTAGATGAAACCATGCAACTGATTGAATCCATGTAGATGAAACCATGCAACTGATTGAATCCATGTAGAAACAACCTTGCAACTGATTGAATCCATGTAGATACAGCCACGCAACTGATTGAATCCATGTAGATGAAACCATGCAACTGATTTGATCCATGTAGATACAATCATGCAACTGATTGAATCCATGTAGATACAACCTTGCAACTGATTGAATCCATGTAGATGAAACCATGCCACTGATTGAAAAATGTGTACTGAGTTGAATCCATAAAGATATAAAGAAACAACTGATTCAAAAGTTTGGAAAGAGGACAAAAATATAACCTGGTACAACTGTTGTTTAATTAATTTCCTTTGATCTCAGTAATATTTGAACAGTTCCATCTGTATGTTAGATCTCCACAATCAGACAAATAGAGAATGGCATGGACTTGGTTCACTAACATGAACGCATTATGTTATTTCAAAAGACATGTCATTAGCTGTAAAGTGTACATTACTATTGTTCTGTGTCATGTATTCAACATGTACTGTACTACAAAAACACACAGTAAGAATTAAATCTAACGTTTTAATTTTAAAACACACACACCACGCACATATTAATCTGGTGTAACGTGGTGTGGTCTGTTATGTGAAACAGTGCGGCTAATGTAGTAGACATACATATTTTATAGAGACAATTCATCGTCATTTAGTGAAAATAATTCATAATTTAAAAAAATATGGCTCATTGGTTGTCAAATTCAATTCAATGAAGAGCCACGTTTGCCATTACCCTCTCCGTCATAGAATGATAAATAATTTGCTCATCGATACCAATATGTCATATAATCTGTGGTGCATGCTTTTTTTTATACATTATACAATCTGTGGTGCACGCTTTGTTTTCATACATTATACAATCTGTGGTGCACGCTTTGTTTTAATATATTATAAAATCTGCGATGCGCACTTTGTTTTAACATAGTATATAATCGGTGGTGCACGCTTTGTTTTAATATATTATATAATCTGTGGTGCACGCTTTGTTTTAATATATTATATAATCTGCGATGCAAACTTTTTTAATATATTATATAATCTGTGGTGCACGCTTTGTTTATAAAAAAATAGGTAATTCAATGTCAATTTTCTTTTCAAATGTATAAATATTTATTTTTTCTTCAAAGAAATGGAATTTGTAACATCATTTTATAACTACAATTAAGATGTGTAACTATTATATCTATATACACTTTGCATGACATTACGGTAAACTTCTACTTACATAATAAACATAGAAGTAATCCAATTTAGAGTTTTTCGGTTGTTTAATGTAAAATAAAACTTAGGCATTTGTTTGATGTTTAAAATATAATAACACAAAGCTATCTCCTTTACTCAAAACAAATAACACAAAGCCATCTCCTTTACTCAAAACAAATAAGCTAATGAGCAAAGTGTGATGTATTGTTGTAACTTAACAATGTGCAAACCAAACATTGCATGACATACTTTTGTACATTAATGAAATTAGAGAAATGTTGGTGGACATGACATGGAGAGTTTCAATGAATTATAAATAAATACGCCAGTGAACTAGTTTGACTTTGTTAATGAAACATTTTTAAGCAAATGTTTGATGTAACTTTTGACATTTAATACAAAATTTTATTTCCACATTTATTGTGCATTCCTATATCTAGTTTTAGAAAGTGAGAGATTAGAAGGATATTTTAATCATTTTTAGTGAGAGAATTCAACTGTGTTTGTGTAAAGAACAACTGTTTGTAAAAAGAACAATCGTTGGAAAGAACAACTGTGTTTGCGGAAAGAACAACTGTGTTTGTGTAAAGAACAACTGTGTTTGTGTAAAGAACAATTGTTGGAAAGAACATCTGTGTTTGTGTAAAGAACAACTGTGTTTGTGTAAAGAACAATCGTTGGAAAACAACTGTGTTTGTGTAAAGAACAACTGTGTTTGTGTAAAGAACAACTGTGTTTGTGTAAAGAACAACTGTGTTTGTGTAAAGAACAATCGTTGGAAAGAACATCTGTGTTTGTGTAAAGAACAACTGTGTTTGTGTAAAGAATAACTGTGTTTGTGTAAAGAACAATCGTTGGAAAGAACATCTGTGTTTGTGTATTTGTTGTACTAGTTGTTGTTGTTTTTGTCTTTTACAGTTTTTAATTTTGGCTGTTTCCAACATTTCAATGACATTATTTCCTGATTGAGTAAA
The DNA here is from genome assembly GCA_021962125.1 of Bulinus truncatus. Classification (NCBI taxonomy): domain Eukaryota; kingdom Metazoa; phylum Mollusca; class Gastropoda; family Planorbidae; genus Bulinus; species Bulinus truncatus. The sequence goes on along the minus strand of JAGDYQ010000003.1, from coordinate 13,495,359 downwards.
ACTTCAGTATTGTTGACTGTTATGTTCTACACTAAGAGTTATGCGGACGGATGGCCGTGTGGTCACTTGGGTCGATCTCCAGTGGGGGGCCAATGGATTATCAGGTCATGGTAAAAGTCCCCACTATGTCTCCCGTGGTGCCTACATGGTCATTGCACTATCGGGTTGGGTAAGGATGAAAGAAGAGCACCATAAGTGATTTATAGGATCTAAGAGATGGACCTCAGACACACACACTAACACTTAGACGGATTGATTGACATCAGCATTTAACAAGGCTGTATGTGTCGTAGCGAACTAGGCTGTATGTGTTGTAGCGAACTAGGCTGTATGTGTTGTAGCGAACTAGGCTGTATGTGTTTTAGCGAACTAGGCCGTATGTGTTGTAGCGAACTAGGCTGTATGTGTTGTAACGAACAAGGCTGTATGTGTTGTAGCGACCTAGGCTGTATGTGTTGTAGCGAACTAGGCTGTATGTGTTGTAGCGAACTAGGCTGTATGTGTTGTAGCGAACAAGGCTGTATGTGTTGTAACGAACAAGGCTGTATATGTTGTAACGAACAAGGCTGTATGTGTTGTAACGAACAAGGCTGTATGTGTTGTAACGAACAAGGCTGTATGTGTTGTAACGAACAAGGCTGTATATGTTGTAACGAACTAGGCCGTATGTGTTGTAGCGAACTAGGCTGTATGTGTTGTAACGAACAAGGCTGTATGTGTTGTAGCGAACTAGGCTGTATGTGTTGTAGCGAACAAGGCTGTATATGTTGTAACGAACAAGGCTGTATGTGTTGTAACGAACAAGGCTATATATGTTGTAACTAAGTGATACATTGAAAAATAAAAAAAATAATTTAAACTCTTGACACAAATAACTTTAACAACAACCACAAGTACCGTTCAAATGGTCTAGGAACCAAAGGTACTAGCACGGATTATATACAGATAGCGCATTTAATAGTCAAGTTTCCACAGCTCTAAAGAGTCATCTGGGGGGGGGGGCAGAAGAAAAGTGTGTGAATTCTCTGCGGGGATGAGATGAAAACTCTTAGATCATATGAATCACTAGTGGGACGGTTTTTGCAGTGACCTTCTTTCTTCCTCATCATAGTTAATAGTGCAATGACCATGGAGGCACCACGGGAGATATAGCGGAGACTTTAAGCTTGACCTGAAAAATCCATTGGTCCTCGCCGGCGATCGAACCAGCGACGCTCAGGTTGACAGCCAGGGCGATTTACCGCACGACCACCTCCCCGCAGAAGAAGTGTAGAATGTATATATTTCTTTAAAATCTGCATAAGTTGGGATTGTGATTAGCCCAACGTCCAGCCGTCTTTATTTCCCCATCTGAAGTCAGGTACCCATTTAAAGCTGAGTGGACTTGTGGGTCTCTAACCAACTTTCACTAGGACCTTTAAAAATTACTTAGATTCTCACCAAGGATCGAACCCAGGACTCTCTGGTCGACAGTCGACCATCTAAACTACTCGGCCTTCCATCCCACCACATTATACCATCGATTGCAAAGTTCTCTTAGCCCTTAAATGGCTAATGGTTCTATTGGGTAGACGGAGTGTATAATTCATCTGTTTCTGTAACTACAGCATACGTGTGTTTATCTTAACTTCCCCTACTCAAGCCAGGTTCCAATTTATAGCAGTGGACTTTATAAAGACTTGGGAAAATTCCCTTGGTTATTACCGGAGTTCAAACTCGAGACTATCAGGTCGATAGTTCAGCGCTCTGCAGCACTCAGCCAACCGCCCCTCATTAATAATTGACCCTATGTCAAATTAATTTATAATTAATATGATGTCTTTATATTCCGTATTGATAACATTTGAAGCCATATATTGTTTTTTTTTTAAAAACAATCAATGGAACCCACTATGTTTGGTGAACCCACTATGTTTGGTGAACCCACTATGTTTGGTGAACCCTCTATGTTTGGTGAACCCACTATGTTTGGTGAACCCACTATGTTTGGTGAACCCACTATGTTTGGTGAACCCACTATGTTTGGTGACTTCAAACAACAATTTACTTTTACTGGGTGATATCAAACACAGTTCTCGAGGCACCTCTGATCATTGTACACAATTGTGCACAATTATACAAAAGTATGTTTCAGAATATTGTCTACTCCTAACATTTTTAGTTCATATTTTTTGGTTAAGAATGAGATAGTACAGGAAGATGATAATAGACTTCCAGACATTTAAGCTTACAAAAAAGTTATGGGTAGCAAAGGAAATTTTGTGATTCGTTGACTTTCACAAACCATTGATCAATGTACTGGCCTGTTGATCAATGTACTGGCCTGTTGATCAATGTACTGGCCTGTTGATCAATGTACTGCCCTGTTGATCAATGTACTGGCCTGTTGATCAATGTACTGCCCTGTTGATCAATGTACTGCCCTGTTGATCAATGTACTGGCCTGTTGATTAATGTACTGGCCTGTTGATCAATGTACTGCCCTGTTGATCAATGTACTGCCCTGTTGATCAATGTACTGGCCTGTTGATTAATGTACTGGCCTGTTGATCAGTGTACTGGCCTGTTGATTAATGTACTGGCATGTTGATTAATGTACTGGCCTATTAGTGTAATTATAATTAAATTGATTATCCACTTGAAGAACCTGGTAAGTGACTTTGTTTTAGGCTGGGACTTCCCAATTTCATTTTATTAGCTCCCACACCCCTCTCCCCCGAAAAATGGTACCTTGACCAAACCAAATATACCATTTTCACTGGCCCCCTAAAATGTCAGAATAGCTCTAGTGTCAGCCGCCAGTCCAATTACGAAATCTATATAATATCTAATATGTGGGTACTATATATAGCTGTAAAACAATTCAAATTTAGTTGAAACTGCCATAAAAAGTCAAATTAGTGTAATTTTAAATTACACAAAAAATGCAAGTTAACATTCTTTTATAAAATGTTTATTTCTAAAAAACATCAACATGTATTTACTTAATAAAAAAAAACTTACTGCAAATATACTATCCAGTTTTATCAAGGACTGCTCATCTTTTTCCAAAGGAGTCAAAAGTTTATTCAGCTTCTGCTCAACTAGAAAGCCCTGAAAATTAAAAAATGGATCAAGCAAAGATCTGATTAAAAAAACAGAAAATTAAAAAATAAAATTTTTAAAAATAGGCTTTTATAAAATGCACTAAAAAGTGAATTGATAATTCCTTAGATAATAAATATAATTACTGAAAGCATTGATTAACCCAATTGTTTTATTAAAAAATCTTGAAATTGGTATCTGGCCAGTCTGGTATCTCAGTTGGAATTGGTATCTGGCCAGTTTAGTATCTCAGTTGCTTTATTGTCTCTTTTTTTTCTTAAGGCCATTTGCCAATGTGTATCTATTAACTGAAGGCTGGAAGCATTGATTTGACTTCTTATTAGCTACTGATAAACATGTCCTGTCTTATTTCTGTTCTGCCTTTTTGTTTTATTGTTGTTCTAAATAATTAGTTAATCTTTGCTTTCGTAATCACCAGGCATTAGGGCTGGAAACTGAAGATGACATACATAAAACTACTACTTACTTTGTGAACATCAAAAGAAAAGGTAAAAGTGACAATGTTTAATATTTCTGTGACAAGTTTAATTTGTTAAACTGCTAACTCTATGTTATTTTTTTTTTTTACTTAAGTTTTCTCAAGCAGTAATTATTTTCTTTCTAATGCTTGAATTTTGACTTTTTAAACTTTGATATTTTTAAATTCAACATTATCCTGATACAAATGTTTGATTCAAAAAAAGTAATGAAGCATTATTTTTATTATAGAAGAAAAATAACAGAGTAACCCAACCCAGAAACTAAATTTGACTATTTATTATTTTCTACATTTCAGCAAGTCCAACCAGTTTCCAGAGAATCAAGTCAAGCAGACTTAGAGAGCAATTTGAAAGAAGTAAATAATAAAACAAAAGACAAAAAAGTTTTTAGTATTAGTGATAATAATAAATTGGAAAATTTGTTCTAATGTAACCCTGTAATGTCATTGAGAGTGGGATTGAGTAAAGGGAGACTTTATGGTCAAATAAAGAGAAGTACTTTTTTAGGTTTTTCATGTCATAATTAAAAGAAATATATCAGAAATATCTGAAAAGTTGAATTTCTGTTATATAAGTAAAAACATTAATATTCATTTTGGTGGGGTGGGGGTATTTGTGGTGAACTTTTGTCAATTGTAAAAACTAGCTTTTGTCAATTGTAAAGCTTCAGCAACTTTGAAAGACATCACTTAAATTCTTTTTAACAATTGTAAAAAATGACCGGTAATCCAGCCAACCTTATTAACCTATCTGTATATATATGAAAACAAAAATTACAAAATGAATCCTGTCTTGTAGGTGGACAGTACCGCCGAGGGATTCGAATGATTTTGGACAACAAAGTGACCTTGCCAGAGTCCCCAGTGACTGTGTGGAGCTCATTCACCCAAATGAAGTTTTTTAAGGCTCTGAAGGCATTTGTGGAAGATGCCAAAAGGCTCAGGGAAATGCTTCTTTAAGTTTTTTTTTTTTAACTCTATACATTAACTAATTTTATATTTCTTTCAAGTTTTACTGACCAAAGAAACAAATATTTTATATACAATAATTTGAAAAAATATGTGGAAGATCAGCTCAGATAATTTTATTTTTAGAGTATTTATTTATATATAAATATATACATTTTTCTTTTTCAAGAAAAATATCAAGAACAATTTTCTTCTCTTCTTTCCTTTTGGTTTCAAACATTTTTTATTTATAATACCACTGTGATTTCTTGATAACAGAAGAATTTTTTACAAAATGCACTAGAAATAATAAACATCACATCTTTAAAATTTGTTTTGGATGTTTTTTTCAGGAGGTCAGATAAAAAGAGGCCATTTCCACTTGACCACTTTTGACAACAGAGATGACACACTGGATTCAGAGTACTGGCAGAAGTATGCAGCTGCTGAGTGCTAAAGAGAAAAGAATTTAATGCTCTCATTGATTCATTAGAGAAATACCAGTGAGATTTTTTATTATTCTGCGTTTCTCTTGTGCATGGCGATGTTCTTTCCAACGATTGTTCTTTACACACAAACACAGTTGTCCTTTACACAAACATAGTTGTTCTTTCCAACAACTGTTCTTTACACAAACACGGTAGTTCTTTACACAAACACAGTTGTTCTTTACACAAACACAGATGTTCTTTCCAACAATTTTTCTTTACACAAACACAGTTGTTCTTTACACAAACACAGAAGTTCTTTCCAACAATTGTTCTTTACACAAACACAGTTGTTCTTTACACAAACACAGTTGTTCTTTACACGAACACAGTTGTTCTTTACACAGACACAGTTGTTTTTTACACAAACACAGTTGTTCTTTCCAACGATTGTTTTTTTACACAAACAGTTGTTCTTTACACAAACACAGTTGAATTCTCTGACTATAAATGTTTAAAATATCTCTCACTTTCTAAAACTAGATATAGGAATGCACAATAAATGTGGAAATAAAATTTTGTATTAAAGGTCAAAAGTTACATCAAACATTTGTTTAAAAATGTTTCATTAACAAAGTCAAACTAGTTCACTGGTGTATTTATAATTCATTGAAACTCTCCATGTCATGTCCAACAACATTTCTCTTATTTCATTAATGTTCAAAAGTATGTCATGCAATGTTTGGTTGGCACATTGTTAAGTTACAACAATACATCACACTTTGCTGATTAGCTTAGTTGTTTTGAGTAAAGGAGATAGCTTTGTGTTATTTGTTTTGAGTAAAGGAGATAGCTTTGTGTTATTTGTTTTGAGTAAAGAAGACAGCTTTGTGTTATTTGTTTTGAGTAAAGGAGATAGCTTTGTGTTATTTGTTTTGAGTAAAGGAGATGGCTTTGTGTTATTTGTTTTGAGTAAAGGAGACAGCTTTGTGTTATTTCATTTTAAACAGCTAACAAATGCCTAAGTTTTATTTTACATTAAACAACCGAAGAACTCTAAATTGGATTACTTCTATGTTTATTATGTAAGTAGAAGTTTACCGTAATTTCATGCAAAGTGTATATAGATATAATAGTTACACATCTTAATTGTAGTTATAAAATGATGTTACAAATTCCATTACTTTGAAGAAAAATTAAATATCTATAAATTTGAAAAGAAAATTGACATTGAATTACCTATTTTTTTTTTATAAACAAAGCGTGCACCACAGATTGTATAATGTATGAAAACAAAGCGTGCACCACAGATTGTATAATGTATGAAAACAAAGCGTGCACCACAGATTGTATAATGTATGAAAACAAAGCGTGCACCACAGATTGTATAATGTATGAAAACAAAGCGTGCACCACAGATTGTATAATGTATGAAAACAAAGCGTGCACCACAGATTGTATAATGTATGAAAACAAAGCGTGCACCACAGATTGTATAATGTATGAAAACAAAGCGTGCACCACAGATTGTATAATGTATTAAAAAGCGTGCACCACAGATTATATGACATATTGGTATCGATGAGCAAATTATTTATCATTCTATGACGGAGAGGGTAAGGGCAAACGTGGCTCTTCATTGAATTGAATTTGACAACCATTGAGCCATATTGTTATTAAATTATGAATTATTTTTACTAAATAACGATGAATTGTCTGTATAAAATATATATGTCTACTACATTAGCCGCAGTGTTTCACTTAACAGACCACACCACGTGACACCAGATTAATATGTGCGTGGTGTGTGTGTGTGTGTTTTAAAATTAAAACGTTAGATTTAATTCTTACTGTGTGTTTTTGAAGTACAGTACATGTTGAATACATGACACAGAACAATAGTAATGTACAGTTTACAGCTAATGACATGTCTTTTAAAATAACATAATGCGTTGATGTTAGTGAACCAAGTCCATGCCATTCTCTATTTGTCTGATTGTGGGGATCTAAAATACAGATGGAACTGTTCAAATATTACTGAGATCAAAGGGAATTAATTAAACTACAGTTGTACCAGGTTATATTTTTGTCCTCTTTGCATCTACACGGATTCAACTCAGTCCAAACTTTTGAATCAGTTGTTTCTTTATATCTTTATGGATTCAACTCAGTACACATTTTTCAATCAGTGGCATGGTTGTATCTACATGGATTCAATCAGTTGCATGGTTTCATCTACATGGATTCAATCAGTTGCATGGTTGTATCTACATGGATTCAATCAGTTGCATGGTTGTATCTACATGGATTCAATCAGTTGCATGGTTTCATCTACATGGATTCAATCAGTTGCATGATTGTATCTACATGGATTGAATCAGTTGCATGGTTGTATCTACATGGATTCAATTAGTTGCAAGGTTGTATCTACATGGATTCAGGCACGCCGAGAGGGGGGCCAGCGGGGTCGTTGCCAGGGGGCCCGCATCTGTAAGGGGGCCCGGCCGCCCCGACCATGTCAATTTTTTTACGACTCATTGTTTATTAAGGGGCCCGCAATGATGTTCTGCCCTGGGGCCCTTGTTGGCTCTCGGCGCCCCTGCATGGATTCAATCAGTTGCGTGGCTGTATCTACATGGATTCAATCAGTTGCAACCGGGGCCAAGCCGTGCTAAACATCTGGGCGACACACCTTCTGAGGGGCGGCAAGATCGTATCTCGGATAAAGAGTTTTAAGCCATGAAAAATATTTTTATAACCAACAAGTATGACAAGACTTTACAACTGGGATAACTGGGAAAAACTGACAACAATTGACAAACAGTACATATTTGTGAACAAATTGGATCTTTACAGCTACATCTACATAGATTCAACTCAGTCCAGACTTTTGAATCAGTAACATGTATTTGTGTGTGTGATAAACTGACAATACGTACAATCTTATAAACCTACAATATGTGCACTCCTATAAACCTACAATATGTGCACTCCTATAAACCTACAATATGCGCATTCCTATAAACCGACAATATGCGCACTCCTATTAACTGACAATATGCGCACTCCTATTAACCGACAATATGCGCACTCCTATAAAGAAACAATATGCGCACTCCCATAAACCTACAATATGCGTACTCCTATAAACTGTCAATATGCTCACTCTTATAAACTGACAATATGCGCACTCCTATAAACTGAAAAGATTCGCAATCCTATAAAAAGACAAGATACCCACTCCTATAAACCGATAAGATGCGCACTCGTATAAACCGATAAGATACGCACTCCTATAAAGTAACAATATGTACACTTTTATTTATGAATGCAGAAATGCAACTACGCAATTAGTAGACAGAGTAAGCTGTAAAATACATGAAAACAACAATATTCGATTTAGAATTTGTTATATGTTTAATGAGCTACTGATAATTAGTTTGAGTCGATATAATTTAACTAATCTTACACGCCATAAAATGATATTAAATTGTAGAATGAATTTACCTGGAAGATAAAACGCTAACATTACCCAATGTCGGGGACATCTTGTGAGCTGTGCAGAAATATTTCCACTAACAATAGTTATACTTAATCAGGCAACTACTAATTTACTAAAAAAACTACTTTCTGATGTTTCACCAGATGGTCAGAACTGAAAGTTCAACAACAACCGTTTTTAGTCTCCAAGTAACAGAAAAATGGCAGATATCAATGTTTCACAGAATTCAATGGGAATATTTCCACTGCTATTTGTCAAAATTGTGTAAATCTGTCCTGTAAATGTTCATTTAATGATGCAGTGTTTTCATACATTTAACATCTGCCCGAGTGGCGTCTAAAGAGTTAAACAATGAATTTCAACATACCTAATAATAACATTTTACCTTTGAATACTTCCCTGGTAAGGTGATTATATCCACTGTTGGGCTACCTTTTTCTACTGAGGGCCACATTGAGAACTTGATTGTTACCGGCGGGCCGCATGTAAATTGTCTACTTCAATTACAATTCATAACGAATGAAAATATGAATTAATGTTAACCATGCATTTTTCCTTTTATTTCACATTTACACACTATTACACATGCTCATTACATTTTAAAATACGAACTAAATCAGTTGATATTTCGGTAATAAAATTGTACTATTCATAATTATTTCCACTTAAGTGTATTGTTACCTGTCATAATAATTATGAAGACAAAGGAACTTAATTTTACATACAACCTGACCACAGAGTACAATTATAATTAATGAGAAATATGTAACTGCTCACAATTTTATATAGTTTTCTTGAATTATGGAACCAGTTTACTGGCTGTGATTCGCATGACTGCATTTAATAGCAGTTAGTCAAAATTGATCTGTTATTAGACTTGTTTATTTTCAAACAAGAAAATGCTTGCTCACAAATTTATTTGGACTTAAATAGTGACAGCAAAATTTTTTAGGTGTGTAAATGCCGCTGCTGGCAAACATCATAAAACTCCAGCAGAAGAACTGACTTGAACTTCTCATTCAGGTCATATTCTGCTTGTAGGTCAAGCTGAATCAGCTTCTGCACTAAATGGCGAAATGATGATATTGAAGATATTGATGTCTTGGAACCTCCTTTCAAATTCCACAACCAAGGCATCCGATTGAGCCTTGCACTTGTCAGCCATTTCAGCAGAATTTTTTTTCTGTTTCAGCAGAGGGAAATGATAAAACCTGTTTTCACCTGCTTGCCCGGAGAACAGGTACAAACATTTCATGTGCAAACAAGCTATTGCCCTGAAGTTTGACATTCTGTATTTTCAACTTTTTCTTAATGTCAATAGTAAAAATAAAGTCCGAATTCTACTCTTCATTAACAATGTTAGTAACAAAATTTAAAAAAAAAAACCTTCACCAGGAACATAACTATTTCTTCCTTGAGATCCCACACTCGCCTCAATATCTTGAGGGCACTGCTGTCGTAGATAATATCCAATTGTTCAGTTTCCTAATTTTTAAGCAGTGCATGGAACTGCCAGTGATTAAGATCCCTGACTCTGATGAGGTTAATCACAGTGACAAATGGGTCAATAACATGCTTGATATTCAACGCAGCTTTACACAGACTTTCCTGGTGAATGACACAGTAGAAAGTTAAAAGATTATTGTCAGGATATTCTTCTTTAACTTTATTATTCATCAGCTTCATCAGACTTTCGTTTTTCCAGTTAAGGCTCGCGCCCCAACGGTTGCTAGACTTGCCAACTTGCTCCACACCAATTCACATGGGCGTATTCAAGAGGGGGGGCAAGGGGGCATTTGCCCCCCCCCCCTACATTTTGGAAAAAATGTCGTAAAGTTGTTACAATAAAACTGAACTAAATTTCCTGAAAGTTTATTACATTAAAGTATAATAACTCTAAACAAACAACAAATGTACCCCAAACCTAACCTCTAGCAGCAGAAAGTAACTAATGTGCAACTTGCTTGCTTTTTCCAGATTGTTCTAAATATTCCAGTTGTTTAACAATTTCTGTCACATTTTCAGCGAAAATCCGCAACCTTTTATATTTATTTGTCCATCTAGTTTCACGTAGCAAAGGAACATTTGGAGTTAGTTTTCTTCGCTGATTAATTTCTCAGAAAAAAACTATAATTGACTTAATTTTTCCTATTGTGTTTCGTACAGCATTCACATTATTTAAATCGTTCACGACAAGATTTAATTCTTTTTTTCGAATTACTGTTTGGACTGCTCCTTCTTTACTTGCCACTGTAGAACATCCGTCTTATCCTTGACCAACAAAATTTGTGACAAATCTAACACCAAGTGACATCTGCTCAATGCCTAAAATTATATTGTCTCGTCGGCAAGTATAGAAATTGCAACTGAATTATTTGCTTCACGAACAATGTATTCACGCAAGAGAGACCCACACATTTCGATCATAGTGTTTTGTGTAGTTTCCGACAGGCCCACCGACCCCTAGGCAGGGCTGTCACGGGCCTCTCGTGCTGATAATAATATTTTCAAAAGTTGATTGGCAAGCTCAGTCCGGGCCCCTAAAACTCGTCGGGGCCCTGGGCATTTGCCCTCTGCCCCCCTCTAGGCGGCACTGGTTGCCGAGATATACTTAGCACTACAAGAACTAATTGACAAATGATTACCTAGAACTTCATCTCCAGATTCAACACGAATCTCTAACAGGTCGTAAAAAATACCAGAATGTGATTCTTTTCCACGAGGTGCCAAATCATGCATGCCGCAAAAAAAAAAAAGATTGTAGAAATGGAGGGACCCAGTTTGTTGCAATTTTCTTGAATTTGTCTTCTAAACGATGAGTTAAACTGCTCATCTATAGAAACTGCTTTGGCTACCAATAGTGCAACAAAATAGCTTGAATCCTTAATAAGAGTCTTTGTCCCATGTGTTTTGCATGTGGTAACGTGCATCTTCGTTGAAATCTTTTAATTTCGTACATGGTTGGATAACAAATGCTCCATGAACTACTGGAATTACTTTTTGCGAAAACAACACGCACAATATGCAAAAGCCACCTTTTAACATTTGCAAGTATACAACCTTCGATGAATAGTTTGACAACCAAGCATATATAAAGCCTCTGTTTCCACTAATGTCAGCTCTAAAAATCATATTTTTATCAGGGGTCGAACAATCAAGGATCAGCAGCAATTTCAACTCCTTGATAGGTCGTATGTCAAGACATACCTTCCAATATCCAATTTAGGAAATGAAGAAGTGACAGCGACAATCAAATTAGAAATAGTTTCTTCAGTTGTGTCTGGCTGTTGAACTTATATTGTTGTCCTCAATGCATATGATAATTCAGATACTGCAAACGCCCTAAAATCTTCTAATAACGGCTTTTCGGAATCCCGCGATTGCTCTACTTTTCGTTTTATTGAGCCTGTACATTTATTTTTTGATATCCATCTTTTCATATTAATTTAGGATAAATTAAAAAATTCATTTAGTAGCAGACGATTATAAACTAACAAGAGTTGCCAGATTATAAAAAAAACCTGAAAGCAAAAAACATTTTCGAAGGACAAATCAAGCTACAGAAGGCCAAATTAAATAAATAAAATTATAATCGGAACATGCTTGTGCTTGTAGTCAAAATGTGTGAATTTTTAAATACATATATGTATGTCAAAATAAATTATTAATGTTATACTTAGCTTGGATTTAATTGAGAAATAAACATGTATGGCATCGTCAGTTAAAATAAAAAACGTGTTTTTTTGCCCCCCCCCCCGCCATGGCAAAATTCCTAGCGACGCCCATGCCAATCAGTGGCCTGTGGTTGTGTCATTGAGTTGCTCAACACTAAGTGATTCTTCAGAAGCTCGAAACGAGTGTTTATTCCCGGTATAAACACTAACATTTGTACTGTGTTATGTACATAACACTTTCGTCCAACAAAGAGATTACCACATAAGGTCTTTGCTTGCATCTCGAAGTTGGTGCAACAACATATCATTACAAGACGCATGACTAAAGTTATCCTTGATAACAAAATGCGGGCAAATTTCGTTTTCGCTTCTGGACATAAAAAGCTTGGCTAGCTTGCTTCCTCTGACAAGCATTCCTTGATGAACTCGCCGTCAGAAAAAGATTTGTTCCATTGTACAATCTTATGGGACAGCAACCAATAGGCTTCGGTTGCAGCATCTTGTATTACAAACTGTTTTGTGAAAAGGTTCGCTACTTCTTTAGATTCTTAAACAACTCCTGTCATTTTATTTCTCTCTCTCTTCGTTCGTTAAATTGTGCCCGAAATCCAAAATGTTTTGTTTGGTGTTGTCTTTTTAAGTTGCACTCCTTATAGACGGTCACAAACTCATGGCACAACAAGCAGACTGCTATGTCCCATCTCTGGTGTAGCAGTAATTAGCAGTCCATGGCACAGCAAGCAGACCGCTATGTTCCCAACTCTGGTGAAGCAGTAATTAGTAGGGAGCGACCAATATGCCTTTTTACCGAAAGTCCGATACCGATATTTTTCCCCAGCATTTTTACCGATACAGATACCGAAACCGATATTTTTTTAATCAACAACAATGCCAAACACGCGTTTTTCTCGTGCTACAGCTTATGACGTATGTCAACCCATGCTCAACCCTTCCCTGTCATATATCGTAACACTTCGCCCACATGTAAGTCTTGTTCCCCCGCCCCCCAACTTCCCATCCCAAAAAAAATACACACAGATGTTCACTAATTGTATCATTCAAGGTCATACATTAGAATTAAAAAATGCCAATCCTATTGTTTCAAGGTCATATAGCTGATGCAATATTTTTGTGGACTTGACAATTTCTGTGTACGTGTTTTTTTCCCTTTTTTTAAAAATCTTGTCTGATCTGGTTATAGAATGGGGTTATTTACGGATTTTTTTTTCTGCAACTCTGTTGTGAAAAAAAAAACAACAATATATCGGCAGTCAAAAAACGGCCGGTCCGTTAGTTAACCCATAGTGCCAATATCGGTTCGACTATCGGTCGCTGACTACAAAAATTGGTCGATCCGATATTAACCGATAGTGCCAATATCGGTCCGATACCGATACCGATCCGATTATCGGTCGCTCCCTAGTAATTAGCAGTCCATGGCACGACAAGCAGACTGCTATGTTTCCAACTCTGGTGAAGCAGTAATTAGCAGTCAATTCCTCATTAAAAATATTACATTCTTCATCAATTTTTTTTGGCAGCATTCAGGTCTAAATCAACGTCTTTTCGCTCATAAATTAAAATTTTTATAAAACCTTACAAAATGTAAATTGTCAACAAAAGCCTCTTCTGTTTGAATGGAAAACATTTTCAAATATGGATGTTAACAATTAACGACCAGTAATCAGTAATATTCTGGAGCCATAAAACTGATTTAATATCCCTAGATTTGATTCAAATAGTCTGAATAAAATTTTAAAAAAATACAGCGAAAATTCTAAACCAAGAAAATTAACAACGACTTAGGACCACAACATGTACATACATACGGGCCACATAATATACTCGGACCGCATGCAGACCGCGGGTGTAGTTTGCCTACCTTTGATATAAACCATAGTGGTTAAATAATGGATGCAATGAAAAGAAACATTAAAATGAATATACGATTTCTATATAATTCTTCTTCATCTGGAATGTCTGAAATTTTTACTCAAAGGCGAATTTAACACGTCTGGGAACTCAAACTATGAAGCGGCTCCCCACAATATCAAAGACAAACTTCTTATTTCTGTCCTCATTTCACATATTAGCTATTTGATTTTTGCAGGGATACAAATCATTGACACAGAGGCGTAAATAAAGGGAGCGGTATTGGGGCGCGATCTGTTGCGGGTGGCACTTTATATGTTGCCAGAGGGGTGTCATTTTGAGCGTTCACTGCCGTATTCAACTGTATAAGATACTATATGAATGAGTTTTGCCGTATTCAACAGGGCTGGGTGTCGGTGTCGATGTCGGTGGTGTCGGTAGTTTTTGCCGGTGTCGATGTCGGCATTTGTACTTTGCCCGGTGTCGATGTCGGAATTTGTATTTTATCCGGAGTCGGTGTCGGTGTCGGCATTTGTACTTGTCCGGAGTCGGTTCAATTAGACGTGCATCATTATATATATATATATATATATATATATATATATATATATATATAGTATGAGATATATACATGGGAAAAAATACACAATTATCTCCCTTTGCCCCCCCCCCGGTGTCGGTGTCGGCGGACGATAGAAAACCGACACCCACCCATGGTATTCAACTGTATAGGTTAACATATAAATGAGTTCTGCCGTATTCAACTGTATAAGTTGACATATAAATGAGTTCTGCCGTATTCAACTGTATAAGTTAACATATAAATGAGTTCTGCCGTATTCAACTGTATAAGTTAACATATAAATGAGTTCTGCCGTATTCAACTGTATGAGTTGACATATAAATGAGTTCTGCCGTATTCAACTGTATAAGTTAACATATAAATGAGTTCTGCCGTATTCAACTGTATAAGTTAACATATAAATGAGTTCTGCCGTTTTCAACTGTATAAGATAACATATGAATGAGTTCCCACAAAAAGAACAACATATGAGAATAATCCTTCGAATTTCAAATTAGTTTTGTTTGAGTATTTTTTCCATTACAATGGTATCGAATGAATGTATCCATCGCTTGATACCTACAAAAAAACTCGATTATCTAAATTTCGTTTTGCTGCAGTCAACGAGCAACATCTTGGGGGGGTGGGGCGAGAGTTAGAAGACGGCATCTCCCGGGCTTAAATACAATAATAACTGAGAATACTAACCTACATTGGATCAAGATCGTTTCAATTTCAA
Organism: Bulinus truncatus; assembly: GCA_021962125.1. Taxonomy (NCBI): domain Eukaryota; kingdom Metazoa; phylum Mollusca; class Gastropoda; family Planorbidae; genus Bulinus; species Bulinus truncatus. Next base: position 13,480,051 of record JAGDYQ010000003.1, on the reverse strand, counting down.
ATCGATGAATTTTTGAATCAATTTTATAAATAATAAAAACTGGATAGATCCGTTACTAGATGCCCGTAAAAATTCGATATTTTATAATTGCTTTGCCTTCAGCCGGGTACGGCATCTATTGTACTTGTGTGGTATCTATTTACTTGTGTACATCAATTACATCGCAACATTCAAGTCAATCTTCATTAGAATGGTAGATCTGTTGCAGGTTCTGTTGCAGATCTCAACAAATTAAAGTTTCCTTTTTGTTACCTGGTATCTGCAGTACTTTTAGGTACAACAATTTTTTTGACTTTTTCTGTTGCAGACAATGATGGATCGACTTACAAACCTTTGTAGGTTTAAACCACGTTTTAGTCAATCCTATTATATGGGTTATCCGACACCGTCATAGTGTCAATCCTATTATAACGGTTATCCGACACCGTCATAGTGTCAATCATATTATATGGGTTATCTGACACTGTTGCAGTGTCAAATCTATTATGTGGCTTATCCGACACCGTTACAGTGTCAATCCTATTATGTGGTTATCCGACACTGTTGCAGTGTCAAATCTATTATGTGGCTTATCCGACACCGTTACAGTGTCAATCCTATTATGTGGTTATCCGACACTGTTGCAGTGTCAAATCTATTATGTGGCTTATCCGACACCGTTACAGTGTCAATCCTATTATGTGGTTATCCGACACTGTTGCAGTGTCAAATCTATTATGTGGCTTATCCGACACCGTTACAGTGTCAATCCTATTATGTGGTTATCCGACACTGTTGCAGTGTCAAATCTATTATGTGGCTTATCCGACACCGTTACAGTGTCAATCCTATTATGTGGGTTATCCGACACTGTTGCAGTGTCAAATCTATTATGTGGCTTATCCGACACCGTTACAGTGTCAATCCTATTATGTGGTTATCCGACACTGTTGCAGTGTCAAATCTATTATGTGGCTTATCCGACACCGTTACAGTGTCAATCCTATTATGTGGTTATCCGACACTGTTGCAGTGTCAAATCTATTATGTGGCTTATCCGACACCGTTACAGTGTCAATCCTATTATGTGGTTATCCGACACTGTTGCAGTGTCAAATCTATTATGTGGGATATCCGACACCGTTACAGTGTCAATCCTATTATGTGGTTATCCGACACTGTTGCAGTGTCAAATCTATTATGTGGCTTATCCGACACCGTTACAGTGTCAATCCTATTATGTGGTTATCCGACACTGTTGCAGTGTCAAATCTATTATGTGGCTTATCCGACACCGTTACAGTGTCAATCCTATTATGTGGGTTATCCGACACTGTTGCAGTGTCAAATCTATTATGTGGCTTATCCGACACCGTTACAGTGTCAATCCTATTATGTGGTTATCCGACACTGTTGCAGTGTCAAATCTATTATGTGGCTTATCCGACACCGTTACAGTGTCAATCCTATTATGTGGCTTATCCGACACCGTTACAGTGTCAATCCTATTATGTGGCTTATCCGACACCGTTACAGTGTCAATCCTATTATGTGGCTTATCCGACACCGTTACAGTGTCAATCCTATTATGTGGCTTATCCGACACCGTTACAGTGTCAATCCTATTATGTGGCTTATCCGACACCGTTACAGTGTCAATCCTATTTTATGGGTTATCCGACACCGTTACAGTGTCAGTCCTATTATTTGGGTTATCCGACAACATTACAATATCAGTCCTATTATTTGGTTTATCCGGCACCGTTACAGTGTCAGTCCTATTATTTGGGTTATCCGACAACATTACAATATCAGTCCTATTATTTGGTTTATCCGGCACCGTTACAGTGTCAATTTTATTTTTTACAATTTCTAGCCTTGTTGATGGCGACATCTGATGTCCTTCTAAAATCTCTTCTGGAAATATTACTAATTCTATATCAATTAAGTTCTGATTCAGTTATTACTGAATTATAACATTCAAAGATATATATAGAAACATTAAATGATCCGTTTCAAAATCACCACTAGCTAGATTTTGTATTTTTTTTCCCGCAATATGAACAGATATATACACAAACTGAACTATTGCAAGACATTATGTGATCCGTGGATAGTTAGTGTCTGGGTGTGTGCTAAGTTAAAACTGAACTATTGAAAGACATTATGTGACCGTGGATAGTTAGTGTCAAGGTGTGTTAAGTTAAAACTGAACTATTGCAAGACATTATGTGATCCGTGGATAGTTAGTGTTTGGGTGTGTTAAGTTAAAACTGAACTATTGCAAGACATTATGTGATCCGTGGATAGTTAGTGTCTGGGTGTGTTAAGTTAAAACTGAACTATTGAAAGACATTTTGTGATCCGTGGATAGTTAGTGTCTGGGTGTGTGTTAAGTTAAAACTGAACTATTGAAAGACATTTTGTGATCCGTGGATAGTTAGTGTCATTGCACCAACTATGAAACTAATTATGATGTGAATTAATTATTGACCAAATGTGATATTATATACATATTTATAAATTGTTTAGAAATTACAAAAAATGTAATTGTTATATTCATATTTATAAATTGTATAGAAATTACAAAAAATGTAATTGTTATATTCATAAAACTGTTTTAGTGAGTTTAATTAAAAAAGTAAAAAATGAAGAAATCAATTTAAGTAATTTTGTTTAGATTGTAACTGAAGGACGCACATGTTACTTGAATTTGTGGAATGTATCTGAGTGACGCACATGTTACTTGATTTTATGGATTGTAAAAAAATAACGAACATGTTACTTAAATTTGTGGATTGTAGCTGAATGACGCACAAGTTACTTGACTTTTTGTGGATTGTAACTGAATGACGCACATGTTACTTGTCTTTGTGTACTGTATCTGAGTGATGCACATGTTACTTGAATTTGTGGATTATAACAAAATGACGCACATTTTACTTGACTTTGTGGATTGTATCTGAGTGACGCAATGTTACTTGACTTTGTGTACTTTATCTGAGTGACGCACAGGTTACTTGAATTTGTGGATTGTAACTGAATGACGCACATGATACTTGACTTTGTGGATTGTAACAAAATGACGCACATTTTACTTGACTTTGTGTACTGTATCTGAGTGAAGCACATGTTACTTGAATTTTTGGATTGTAACTGAATGACGCAATGTTACTTGACTTTGTGGATTGTAACAAAATGACGCACATGTTACTTGACTTTTTGGATTGTAACTAAATGACGCAAAGTTACTTGACTTTTTGGATTGTAACAAAATGACGCACATGTTACTTGACTTTTTGGATTGTAACTGAATGACGCAATGTTACTTGACTTTGTGGATTGTAACTGAATGACGGACATTTTACTTGACTTTGTGGATTGCAACTGAATGACGCACATGTTACTTGTCTTTGTGTACTGTATCTGAGTGACGCACATTAGGGTGATAACAATTTTCATTTTTTTTCGTAACCAACATGAAACCCCTTACATTCGAGGAACAATTGTATTTAGATGACAGTAGCAACATTATTTTTTTTTTTTAAACTGAAAAAAGTTCCCCCACCTTTTCATTTTTGTTTTCACATATTGCGCAGTTTGACTATCAGTTTCAATTTCACACTGAATTTTTACATGACTTTCTAGACAGCTTTTAAGCACATTCCAGTCAGTTTTTCCATTTGTTTATAAACAAGGCATCTACCCTCATCTTCTAAACAGAATAGGGATCCAAGAATTCCATCTGTTGAAAAGCTAATCAATCTCACATGGATGCCCACAAACCGTCAAATTCTTGGAAACTTCACTTTTCTGTTCAATAGCCAGAAACGGCGACTGGATCGAATCAAAATTATTATTACGGATATAGAATTGCTCTTGAGGGAAATTCTAGACTTTCCACTATTATCCAGCGCACTAATCAGAAAGAAAATCAATTGTCTGTTTGATTTATATGACAAAAACAAAAAGAAACCGTCTGATAAATTTACTCCAACACTTTCTAAGTTATTCGATGTCACCAACGTCAATGGAAAATGGAAAAAGCAAGGAGGATAAAGAGCTCTACCAGAGGCAAGTTAAGAGTGGAAGAAAGATTGGTTATTCAATGGTCAAACAAGCCCCTTTAGAATCAATCCACCCAAGAAAACGAATCCGACTATGCAAAACTCAATCTCAAGCCAGCTCTTCTCAATCGCAACCTACACAAATACATACAACTGTCTCACAGCCAGCACAAACAATATACAACTGTCTCACAACCTACACAAACACATACAACTGTCTCACAACCTACACAAACACATACCACTGTCTCAGAATCTTCGGATTCTGAAACCTCTGCTTCTTCACCCGACTCGACAACCTATTCTTTCACATCATCTTCTGAATGCAAACCAAAATACCAAAGAGCAAGCACTACAACAGCGGGTTTGCTAGTACTAAAAAGCAACATTTCTACACATAAAGCATATGACGTTCTTGCAACCATTGCTGAACAGGATCATGATGTGCCGGTTCCAAGTCAGGCGGGTGTTTGGAAACGAGTAATCTCTGAAGGACGGAAAATGAAAACCAAAAATTTTCAAAAACTTCAAAGCAAAGAATCCTATTGTCTCCAGTTTGATGGTAAAAGAGTGCAAGGGGAAGAGTATCAGGTAGTTATGCTGAAAATATGACAACCGAAATAAAACCCGGTACTCTTAAATGTGATGTCTTGAGCAAGGGCTTTCAGAAGCCACAATATATTAACTGTCAGCACCATGTACTCAACCTCCTTCTGAAACATGTCATGAATTTCTTATTCAAGAACCAACGAGCAAACAAGAACTCAACTATTCCTTCATTGACAAATTAAAGCAAAACTATGCCACTCTTCAGGCTGATTACCACCTCATTGTGACAGATGATGTTAGCACAGGCGAGAGCCCTGGATGGCGAGATGATTTCAAGTTCTTTTTATGAATTATGTCAGGCATATCGTCATTACAAAACAACTTCACGTTGGCCTCGCATCAGCTGGAAGAAACTACCAAATTTACACTAGGCAAGATGGAACTCACGTGTGATATATACTATTATAGCATTATTTCTAATACCAGAGTGGCGCAACATCCTCGCTCCTGCTTGCAACTTCATCTGCTATGAATGGGCAAATGCTTGATTCAATGTGCAACACTACAATGAAGCGTCCTTCAATGAACTGTTTACCTCACTCATCAGGGTAAAATGCAAAAACGTGCTGGAAAACTGATGGAGGAACTTCATGCGAAATCGAGAAAATTTGAATTTTTGAATCTGAAGTTCATATGAACAACATGTTTTACACATTTCTTATACATTCTGTATATATTACTAATTGATCTGTATGTTATTTGTTAATAAAATTTGATTAGTTATTATTATTATTCTTTTGAATTAACTAAAAAAAAATCTTGTCCTTTTTTTTGTTGAAAAAAATAAATATTTTTTAACTTTTTTCTTCCGAGAAAGGGGGAGGTGGGGGAACTTTTTTTTAAAAAAATCAAAAATGCGATTGATATTCTTAAATTACACATAAAAGTTCCTCGATTGCAAGTGTTTTCATAAACATATTTTTTTTGTTATCACCCTAACGCACATGTTACTTGAATTTGTGGATTGTAACAAAATGACGAACATGTTACTGGACTTTGTGGATTGTAACTGAGTGACGCACATGATATTTGATGCAAAACAAAATAATACATTTGAAGAGTTAATTTTTGAAAGTGTTCCTTTAAATAGTCTGCTATTTGACTATAAATACTATTTGTTTCAGTCAGTGTAAATACTATTTATTTCAGTCAGTGTGGGAAGAGTTCTTTTATGACTACTATTACGGATCAATATTTTTAGTAACATTCCGACGATATTAATAAACTCCATTTATTTTGATCTGTTTACTGGAAGAAAAAATTATCAGCTGCCGCAAACACCGGATAGGACACGCCTTTATTTTATCTGGAGCACCGGTAGAATGGATTCGTTTAAATAGGTCAACCTCTACTCCCACTATTTGGTTCCACCTCATTCTTTACAATCAGGCGAATGTGGGAAATGAAAGTAATACAAATTTTGACAATGATGAAAGTAGAGGTAATGTTGACAATGATGAAAGTAGAGGTAATATTGACAATGATGAAAGTGGAGGTAATGTTGACAATGATGAAAGTAGAGGTAATGCTGACGAAAAAGAAAGTAGAGGTTGACGTAAAAAAAAAGTTCCCTTCTTAGCCCTAACGGGCCTTCGGGGCAGACGAAGTGTAGAATTTCTATAACCTCAGCATATGAAGGGATTGTGTGGTTAGCACAACGCCCAGCCGCCTTTACTTCCCCAACTTAAAGTCAGGTACCCATTTAAAGCTGGGTGGACTTGTGGAACGACTTTGCACCAAATTTCACATGGAAAAATTCCATGGGCCTCAGCGAGGATCGAACCCAGGACTCTCAGGTCGACAGTCGAGTATTTACACCACTCAGCCATCCGTCCCATTGACGTAGACAAAGATAAAATTTGAGGTAATGTTGATAAAGATGAATGTTGTCAAAATTTGATAAAGTCTAAAGTAGAGGTAACTTTGCTAGAGTTACAAATAATGTTGGTGTTGATAAAGTTAAACAAAGTAAATAATAAGATGAAAGTAGATGTAATGTTGACAAAAACTAGAGTAAACATAATGTTAACGAAGATGAAAGCTAAATTAAAAAAAACTTAGACATAATTAACTCTGGCTACAGATATTTGGTCCCAAAGTTATAAATAACTTCACTTATAACTTCACTGTATTCAATGGTATCATCGAGTATACGTACTCACGTTGAAAAAACTGACGTGTAGGAATGAGTGATGATGTATCCTAGACACTAACTAGAACAACTGAAACTTCAATGAGTGCTGATATATCCTAGACACTAACTAGAACAATTGAAACTTCAATGAGTGATGATGTATCCTAGACACTAACTAGAACAACTGAAACTTCAATGAGTGATGATGTATCCTAGACACTAACTAGAACAACTGAAACTTCAATGAGTGATGATGTATCCTAGACACTAACTAGAACAACTGAAACTTCAATGAGTGCTGATGTATCCTAGACACTAACTAGAACATCTGAAACTTCTATGAGTGATGATGTATCCTAGACACTAACTAGAACAACTGAAACTTCAATGAGTGCTGATTTACCCTAGACACTAACTAGAACAACTGAAACTTCAATGAGTGATGATGTGTCCTAGACACTAACTAGAACAATTGAAACTTCAATGAGTGATGATGTATCCTAGACACTAACTAGAACAACTGAAACTTCAATGAGTGATGATGTATCCTAGACACTAACTAGAACAATTGAAACTTCAATGAGTGATGATGTATCCTAGACACTAACTAGAACAACTGAAACTTCAATGAGTGATGATGTATCCTAGACACTAACTAGAACAACTAAAAGTTCTATGAGTGATGATGTATCCTAGACACTAACTAGAACAATTGAAACTTCTATGAGTGATGATGTATCCTAGACACTAACTAGAACAACTGAAACTTCAATGAGTGATGATGTATCCTAGACACTAACTAGAACAACTGAAACTTCAAAGAGTGATGATGTATCCTAGACACAACTAGAACAACTGAAACTTCAATGAGTGATGATGTATCCTAGACACTAACTAGAACAATTGAAACTTCAATGAGTGATGATGTATCCTAGACACTAACTAGAACAATTGAAACTTCAATGAGTGATGATGTATCCTAGACACTAACTAGAACAATTGAAACTTCAATGAGTGATGATGTATCCTAGACACTAACTAGAACAACTGAAACTTCAATGAGTGCTGATGTATCCTAGACACTAACTAGAACATCTGAAACTTCTATGAGTGATGATGTATCCTAGACACTAACTAGAACAACTGAAACTTCAATGAGTGATGATGTATCCTAGACACTAACTAGAACAATTGAAACTTCTATGAGTGATGATGTATCCTAGACACTAACTAGAACAACTGAAACTTCAATGAGTGATGATGTATCCTAGACACTAACTAGAACAATTGAAACTTCAATGAGTGATGATGTATCCTAGACACTAACTAGAACAACTGAAACTTCAATGAGTGATGATGTATCCTAGACACTAACTAGAACAACTGAAACTTCAATGAGTGATGATGTATCCTAGACACTAACTAGAACAACTGAAACTTCAATGAGTGATGATGTATCCTAGACACTAACTAGAACAATTGAAACTTCAATGAGTGATGATTTATCCTAGACACTAACTAGAACAACTAAAACTTCAATGAGTGATGATGTATCCTAGACACTAACTAGAACAACTGAAACTTCAATGAGTGATGATGTATCCTAGACACTAACTAGAACAACTGAAACTTCTATGAGTGATGATGTATCCTAGACACTAACTAGAACAATTGAAACTTCAATGAGTGCTGATGTATCCTAGACACTAACTAGAACAATTGAAACTTCAATGAGTGATGATGTATCGTAGACACTAACTAGAACAATTGAAACTTCTTTGAGTGATGATGTATCCTAGACACTAACTAGAACAACTGAAACTTCAATGAGTGATGATGTATCCTAGACACTAACTAGAACAACTGAAACTTCTATGAGTGATGATGTATCCTAGACACTAACTAGAACAACTGAAACTTCAATGAGTGATGATGTATCCTAGACACTAACTAGAACAATTGAAACTTCAATGAGTGATGATGTATCCTAGACACTAACTAGAACAACTGAAACTTCAATGAGTGATGATGTATCCTAGACACTAACTAGAACAACTGAAACTTCAATGAGTGATGATGTATCCTAGACACTAACTAGAACAATTGAAACTTCTTTGAGTGATGATGTATCCTAGACACTAACTAGAACAATTGAAACTTCAATGAGTGATGATGTATCCTAGACACTAACTAGAACAACTGAAACTTCAATGAGTGATGATGTATCCTAGACACTAACTAGAACAACTGAAACTTCTATGAGTGATGATGTATCCTAGACACTAACTAGAACAATTGAAACTTCAATGAGTGATGATGTATCCTAGACACTAACTAGAACAACTGAAACTTCAATGAGTGATGATGTATCCTAGACACTAACTAGAACAATTGAAACTTCAATGAGTGATGATGTATCCTAGACACTAACTAGAACAACTGAAACTTCAATGAGTGATGATGTATCCTAGACACTAACTAGAACAATTGAAACTTCAATGAGTGATGATGTATCCTAGACACTAACTAGAACAACTGAAACTTCAATGAGTGATGATGTATCCTAGACACTAACTAGAACAACTGAAACTTCTATGAGTGATGATGTATCCTAGACACTAACTAGAACAACTGAAACTTCAATGAGTGCTGATTTACCCTAGACACTAACTAGAACAACTGAAACTTCAATGAGTGATGATGTATCCTAGACACTAACTAGAACAACTGAAACTTCAATGAGTGATGATGTATCCTAGACACTAACTAGAACAATTGAAACTTCAATGAGTGATGATGTATCCTAGACACTAACTAGAACAATTGAAACTTCAATGAGTGATGATGTATCCTAGACACTAACTAGAACAACTGAAACTTCAATGAGTGATGATGTATCCTAGACACTAACTAGAACAACTGAAACTTCAATGAGTGATGATGTATCCTAGACACTAACTAGAACAACTGAAACTTCAATGAGTGATGATGTATCCTAGACACTAGCTAGAACAATTGAAACTTCAATGAGTGATGATGTATCCTAGACACTAACTAGAACAACTGAAACTTCAATGAGTGATGATGTATCCTAGACACTAACTAGAACAACTGAAACTTCAATGAGTGATGATGTATCCTAGACACTAACTAGAACAATTGAAACTTCAATGAGTGATGATGTATCCTAGACACTAACTAGAACAACTGAAACTTTAATGAGTGATGATGTATCGTAGACACTAACTAGAACAACTGAAACTTCAATGAGTTATGATGTATCCTAGACACTAACTAGAACAACCGAAACTTCAATGAGTGATGATGTATCCTAGACACAACTAGAACAACTGAAACTTCAATGAGTGATGATGTATCCTAGACACTAACTAGAACAATTGAAACTTCTATGAGTGATGATGTATCCTAGACACTAACTAGAACAATTGAAACTTCAATGAGTGATGATGTATCCTAGACACTAACTAGAACAACTGAAACTTCAATGAGTGATGATGTATCCTAGACACTAACTAGAACAATTGAAACTTCAATGAGTGATGATGTATCCTAGACACTAACTAGAACAACTGAAACTTCAATGAGTGATGATGTATCCTAGACACTAACTAGAACAATTGAAACTTCAATGAGTGATGATGTATCCTAGACACTAACTAGAACAATTGAAACTTCAATGAGTGATGATGTATCCTAGACACTAACTAGAACAATTGAAACTTCAATGAGTGATGATGTATCCTAGACACTAACTAGAACAATTGAAACTTCTATGAGTGATGATGTATCCTAGACACTAACTAGAACAATTGAAACTTCTTTGAGTGATGATGTATCCTAGACACTAACTAGAACAACTGAAACTTCAATGAGTGATGATGTATCCTAGACACTAACTAGAACAACTGAAACTTCAATGAGTGATGATGTATCCTAGACACTAACTAGAACAACTGAAACTTCAATGAGTGATGATGTATCCTAGACACTAACTAGAACAATGGAAACTTCAATGAGTGCTGATATATCCTAGACACTAACTAGAACAATTGAAACTTCAATGAGTGATGATGTATCCTAGACACTAACTAGAACAATTGAAACTTCAATGAGTGATGATGTATCCTAGACACTAACTAGAACAACTGAAACTTCAATGAGTGATGATGTATCCTAGACACTAACTAGAACAATTGAAACTTCTATGAGTGATGATGTATCCTAGACACTAACTAGAACAACTGAAACTTCAATGAGTGATGATGTATCCTAGACACTAACTAGAACAATTGAAACTTCAATGAGTGATGATGTATCCTAGACACTAACTAGAACAACTGAAACTTCTATGAGTGATGATGTATCCTAGACACTAACTAGAACAATTGAAACTTCAATGAGTGATGATGTATCCTAGACACTAACTAGAACAACTGAAACTTCAATGAGTGATGATGTATCCTAGACACTAACTAGAACAACTGAAACTTCAATGAGTGATGATGTATCCTAGACACTAACTAGAACAATTGAAACTTCAATGAGTGATGATGTATCCTAGACACTAACTAGAACAACTGAAACTTCAATGAGTGATGATGTATCCTAGACACTAACTAGAACAACTGAAACTTCAATGAGTGATGATGTATCCTAGACACTAACTAGAACAATTGAAACTTCAATGAGTGATGATGTATCCTAGACACTAACTAGAACAACTGAAACTTCAATGAGTGATGATGTATCCTAGACACTAACTAGAACAACTGAAACTTCCAAGAGTGATGATGTATCCTACACACTAACTAGAACAACTGAAACTTCAATGAGTGATGATGTATCCTAGACACTAACTAGAACAACTGACACTTCAATGAGTGCTGATAAATCCTAGACACTAACTAGAACAATTGAAACTTCAATGAGTGATGATGTATCCTAGACACTAACTAGAACAACTGAAACTTTAATGAGTGCTGATGTATCCTAGACACTAACTAGAACAACTGAAACTTCAATGAGTGATGATGTATCCTAGACACTAACTAGAACAACTGAAACTTCAATGAGTGATGATGTATCCTAGACACTAACTAGAACAACTGAAACTTCCATGAGTGATGATGTATCCTAGACACTAACTAGAACAATTGAAACTTCAATGAGTGATGATGTATCCTAGACACTAACTAGAACAACTGAAACTTCAATGAGTGATGATGTGTCCTAGACACTAACTAGAACAATTTAAACTTCAATGAATGATGATGTATCCTAGACACTAACTAGAACAACTGAAACTTCAATGAGTGATGATGTATCCTAGACACTAACTAGAACAACTGAAACTTCAATGAGTGATGATGTATCCTAGACACTAACTAGAACAACTGAAACTTCAATGAGTGATGATGTATCCTAGACACTAACTAGAACAACTGAAACTTCAATGAGTGATGATGTATCCTAGACACTAACTAGAACAACTGAAACTTCAATGAGTGATGATGTATCCTAGACACTAACTAGAACAACTGAAACTTCAATGAGTGATGATGTATCCTAGACACTAACTAGAACAACTGAAACTTCAATGAGTGCTGATGTATCCTAGACACTAACTAGAACAACTGAAACTTCAATGAGTGATGATGTATCCTAGACACTAACTAGAACAACTGAAACTTCAATGAGTGCTGATGTATCCTAGACACTAACTAGAACAATTGAAACTTCAATGAGTGATGATGTATCCTAGACACTAACTAGAACAACTGAAACTTCAATGAGTGATGATGTATCCTAGACACTAACTAGAACAATTGAAACTTCAATGAGTGATGATGTATCCTAGACACTAACTAGAACAACTGAAACTTCATTGAGTGATGATGTATCCTAGACACTAACTAGAACAACTGAAACTTCTATGAGTGATGATGTATCCTAGACACTAACTAGAACAACTGAAACTTCAATGAGTGCTGATTTACCCTAGACACTAACTAGAACAACTGAAACTTCAATGAGTGATGATGTGTCCTAGACACTAACTAGAACAACTGAAACTTCAATGAGTGATGATGTATCCTAGACACTAACTAGAACAATTGAAACTTCAATGAGTGATGATGTATCCTAGACACTAACTAGAACAATTGAAACTTCAATGAGTGATGATGTATCCTAGACACTAACTAGAACAACTGAAACTTCTATGAGTGATGATGTATCCTAGACACTAACTAGAACAATTGAAACTTCAATGAGTGATGATGTATCCTAGACACTAACTAGAACAACTGAAACTTCTATGAGTGATGATGTATCCTAGACACTAACTAGAACAATTGAAACTTCAATGAGTGATGATGTATCCTAGACACTAACTAGAACAACTGAAACTTCAATGAGTGATGATGTATCCTAGACACTAACTAGAACAACTGAAACTTCTATGAGTGATGATGTATCCTAGACACTAACTAGAACAATTGAAACTTCAATGAGTGATGATGTATCCTAGACACTAACTAGAACAACTGAAACTTCAATGAGTGATGATGTATCCTAGACACTAACTAGAACAACTGAAACTTCAATGAGTGATGATGTATCCTAGACACTAACTAGAACAACTGAAACTTCTATGAGTGATGATGTATCCTAGACACTAACTAGAACAACTGAAACTTCAATGAGTGATGATGTATCCTAGACACTAACTAGAACAACTGAAACTTCAATGAGTGATGATGTATCCTAGACACTAACTAGAACAACTGAAACTTCAATGAGTGATGATGTATCCTAGACACTAACTAGAACAATTGAAACTTCAATGAGTGATGATGTATCCTAGACACTAACTAGAACAATTGAAACTTCAATGAGTGATGATGTATCCTAGACACTAACTAGAACAATTGAAACTTCAATGAGTGATGATGTATCCTAGACACTAACTAGAACAACTGAAACTTCAATGAGTGATGATGTATCCTAGACACTAACTAGAACAATTGAAACTTCAATGAGTGATGATGTATCCTAGACACTAACTAGAACAACTGAAACTTCAATGAGTGATGATGTATCCTAGACACTAACTAGAACAATTGAAACTTCAATGAGTGATGATGTACCCTAGACACTAACTAGAACAATTGAAACTTCAATGAGTGATGATGTATCCTAGACACTAACTAGAACAACTGAAACTTCTATGAGTGATGATGTATCCTAGACACTAACTAGAACAACTGAAACTTCAATGAGTGATGATGTATCCTAGACACTAACTAGAACAACTGAAACTTCAATGAGTGATGATGTATCCTAGACACTAACTAGAACAACTGAAACTTCAATGAGTGATGATGTATCCTAGACACTAACTAGAACAACTGAAACTTCTATGAGTGATGATGTATCCTAGACACTAACTAGAACAATTGAAACTTCAATGAGTGATGATGTATCCTAGACACTAACTAGAACAACTGAAACTTCAATGAGTGATGATGTATCCTAGACACTAACTAGAACAATTGAAACTTCTTTGAGTGATGATGTATCCTAGACACTAACTAGAACAATTGAAACTTCTTTGAGTGATGATGTATCCTAGACACTAACTAGAACAACTGACACTTCAATGAGTGCTGATGTATCGTAGACACTAACTAGAACAACTGAAACTTCCAAGAGTGATGATGTATCCTAGACACTAACTAGAACAACTGAAACTTCAATGAGTGATGATGTATCCTAGACACTAACTAGAACAATTGAAACTTCAATGAGTGCTGATATATCCTAGACACTAACTTGAACAATTGAAACTTCAATGAGTGATGATGTATCGTAGACACTAACTAGAACAATTGAAACTTCTTTGAGTGATGATGTATCCTAGACACTAACTAGAACAATTGAAACTTCAATGAGTGATGATGTATCCTAGACACTAACTAGAACAATTGAAACTTCTTTGAGTGATGATGTATCCTAGACACTAACTAGAACAACTGAAACTTCAATGAGTGATGATGTATCCTAGACACTAACTAGAACAATTGAAACTTCAATGAGTGATGATGTATCCTAGACACTAACTAGAACAACTGAAACTTCTATGAGTGATGATGTATCCTAGACACTAACTAGAACAATTGAAACTTCAATGAGTGATGATGTATCCTAGACACTAACTAGAACAACTGAAACTTCAATGAGTGATGATGTATCCTAGACACTAACTAGAACAACTGAAACTTCAATGAGTGATGATGTATCCTAGACACTAACTAGAACAATTGAAACTTCAATGAGTGATGATGTATCCTAGACACTAACTAGAACAACTGAAACTTCAATGAGTGATGATGTATCCTAGACACTAACTAGAACAATTGAAACTTCAATGAGTGATGATGTATCCTAGACACTAACTAGAACAACTGAAACTTCTATGAGTGATGATGTATCCTAGACACTAACTAGAACAATTGAAACTTCAATGAGTGATGATGTATCCTAGACACTAACTAGAACAATTGAAACTTCAATGAGTGATGATGTATCCTAGACACTAACTAGAACAATTGAAACTTCAATGAGTGATGATGTATCCTAGACACTAACTAGAACAACTGAAACTTCAATGAGTGATGATGTATCCTAGACACTAACTAGAACAATTGAAACTTCAATGAGTGATGATGTATCCTAGACACTAACTAGAACAACTGAAACTTCTATAAGTGATGATGTATCCTAGACACTAACTAGAACAATTGAAACTTCTATGAGTGATGATGTACCCTAGACACTATCTAGAACAATTGGAACTTCAATGGGTGATGATGTATCCTAGACACTAGCTAGAACAATTGAAACTTCTATGAGTGATGATGTATCCAAGACACTAACTAGAACAACTGAAACTTCAATGAGTGATGATGTATCCTAGACACTAACTAGAACAACTGAAACTTCAATGAGTGATGATGTATCCTAGACACTAACTAGAACAACTGAAACTTCAATGAGTGATGATGTATCCTAGACACTAACTAGAACAACTGAAACTTCAATGAGTGATGATGTATCCTAGACACTAACTAGAACAACTGAAACTTCAATGAGTGATGATGTATCCTAGACACTAACTAGAACAATTGAAACTTCAATGAGTGATGATGTATCCTAGACACTAACTAGAACAACTGAAACTTCTATAAGTGATGATGTATCCTAGACACTAACTAGAACAATTGAAACTTCTATGAGTGATGATGTACCCTAGACACTAACTAGAACAATTGAAACTTCTATGAGTGATGATGTATCCTAGACACTAACTAGAACAATTGAAACTTCAATGAGTGATGATGTATCCTAGACACTAACTAGAACAACTGAAACTTCAATGAGTGATGATGTATCCTAGACACTAACTAGAACAACTGAAACTTCAATGAGTGATGATGTATCCTAGACACTAACTAGAACAACTGAAACTTCAATGAGTGATGATGTATCCTAGACACTAACTAGAACAATTGAAACTTCAATGAGTGATGATGTATCCTAGACACTAACTAGAACAACTGAAACTTCAATGAGTGATGATGTATCCTAGACACTAACTAGAACAATTGAAACTTCTTTGAGTGATGATGTATCCTAGACACTAACTAGAACAATTGAAACTTCAATGAGTGATGATGTATCCTAGACACTAACTAGAACAACTGAAACTTCAATGAGTGATGATGTATCCTAGACACTAACTAGAACAATTGAAACTTCAATGAGTGATGATGTATCCTAGACACTAACTAGAACAACTGAAACTTCAATGAGTGATGATGTATCCTAGACACTAACTAGAACAATTGAAACTTCAATGAGTGATGATGTATCCTAGACACTAACTAGAACAATTGAAACTTCAATGAGTATTATTCTAATTCATGATTGATTACATAGATTCATTACCGTGTTGTCATCTTAAGAGTCGTTACATTAATAAGTCAAAATGTGTCCTTTCAATAATACACTTCTACAATGAATGGCAATATTTTAGTTATTGTTATATTACATCGATACTGATTAACCAGTGTATCGATACTGTCTTGTAATCGTTCACTGAGCTCAGGGTGGCAATGAATTTGTTTATTTTTGTTTACAAAAGACGTTGAGAATTAGGTCATGTATCGAGGATACATTAATTATTACTGATTAGATTGATAATTGCTATTCTTGTGTTTCCATCTGTAAATGTACACTGTGAGACCATTTGAACCATCTCAACTGTAAATGTACACTGTGAGACCATTTGAACCATCTCAACTGTAAATGTACGCTGTGAGATCATTTGAACCATCTCAACTGTAAATGTACGCTGTGAGATCATTTGAACCATCTCAACTGTAAATGTACGCTGTGAGACCATTTGAACCATCTCAACTGTAAATGTACGCTGTGAGATCATTTGAACCATCTCAACTGTAAATGTACGCTGTGAGACCATTTGAACCATCTCAACTGTAAATGTACGCTGTGAGACCATTTGAACCATCTCAACTGTAAATGTACGCTGTGAGACCATTTGAACCATCTCAACTGTAAATGTACGCTGTGAGACCATTTGAACCATCTCAAATGTAAAACAACTGTGTTAGTTGTTGTCCTGGATTTCTTGACTTGATTATTAAAAATAACTGTTGTATCAATAAACAACTCACGATTCATACCAGTGACTATATGAATGACTTCAGACACTGAACGGGTGAAAACCTGGCACCGGTACATATTCTGAGAGAGTAAGGAACAAACGAGTATCTATTGATTACGTTGTATAATTATTGTATGCTAAAGAACGGACTCTATTGTTTCCAAATATCAATAGTTTTTTTTTTTTTTTAATTTTAACTTGTTATTATGACTGAATGTCACCCAAGTCGACGGCACCAGCTGGGAGAGAGAGACGGGGGAGGGGTGTGAGGAACTGAGCCAGCGCCACTCCCGGCACTGTGACGTTATAAATACTTGTGTGGGTGAGTGAGACCAAGAGTTTTATTTCAGAGAAGGATGAGATTAGAGAGTAGATCATAAGACCATGTGTAGGTAGAATGTAAACATCTCGGACTTTGACAGGTAGGGGAACTTCACTGGAACATTTTGGTTGGTTTTGTTGTTGTTTAAAATTACGTGAAATATTTTCTCCCCCAATAATATCAATTCATATCAAATACCAACAGTCTTTAAGTTTACTGGGGCTCCGATTAAATCAATTTGTTTTTTTTTTCTTTTTCTTTGAATTTTCTTATTTTCTTCAATATTTTTTTTTCAATATGGTGCACCACTCTGATAGACTTCATAGAAAATAAAATCTATATATCTCTCAATCACATGATGCGTGACCCCGTCTCCTCATGACTACATATACACTATGTGAACATTAAAGAAGAAAAAAAGTTACTATTAAGTCGTTTGCTAGTTAATTTCAAATTAAATAAGAATGAAATTTCTAAGCTGTTTTTTTTTAATTATTATTTTAATAATTTATTGTTTGTGGCGGACTGCTTTGGTAACTTCCGCTAAAATGTTTCAGTTACCGGAAGTAAAGAGATATTTGAATGAAATACAGCGGGTAGTTATGGAAAATCAGAGTTCATGAAATAGATTTGTGGATATTGACCTAATGGAGTGTTTTTCAAACTTTTGCCATTTGTGACTCGCCCATTGGTCTGTTAACTTAACGCGACCCACTAGAATACAAATAACAAGATAAAGGAAAGGTAACCCGAAATTAATTTTATTTTATTACTCGATTAAAGAATTCTAAATGGTATTAGCGACCCAATAGAAATAATCTCGCGACTATGTGAAGTCTTCTATGTGATCAAAATACATGGTATAATGAGAACTCTGTAAGGATGAGATATTATCTCATCTAGTGACTTAAAAGTTTTATTTATTTTTTAACAGTCTAGATAAAGGTGTGTTGTACCTGGCAAACCTAATATACAACCTAGATAAAGTTGTGTTATAGCTAACCAATCTATTTCACAGTCAAGATAAAGACGTGTTGTGCCTGGCACACCTAACATGTCTATATAAAGATGTGTTGTACCTGACAAACCTAACATAAGTCTAGATTAAGACGTGTTGTACCTGACAAACCTAACATACAGTCTAGGTAAAGACGTGTTGTACCTGATAAACCTAACAAACAGTCTAGATAAAGACGTGTTGTACCTGACAAACCTAACAAACAGTCTAGATAAAGACGTGTTGTACCTGACAAACCTAACAAACAGTCTAGATAAAGACGTGTTGTGCTTGCAAACCTAACAAACCTAATTTGAGATCGAGACAATTTTTTTTTCGGCTAGTGAACAGATCGGGTGCAATCTGGTCGAGGCCATCCCAACCTGCCGTCATTTTTTAAAGACAATAATAAGGATGATATGTTGTACTCTTGGATCTTATGAATGAATAGATAGTTGTCCAACACAATAGATAGATGTCTAGCACAATAGATAGATGTCTAGCACAATAGATAGATGTCCAACACAATAGATAGATGTCCAACACAATAGATATATGTCCAAAACAATAGATAGATGTCCAACACAATAGATAGATGTCCAACACAATTGATAGATGTCCAACACAATAGATAGATGTCCAACACAATAGATAGATGTCCAACACAAAAGATAGATGTCCAACACAATAGACAGATGTCCAACACAATAGACAGATGTCCAACATAATAGATAGATGTCCAACACAATAGATAGATGTCCTTACGTCCTTAGCTAATATCAAGTTATCATTTTAAACTTATATTCGGACCATTCAACATTATAAACTGATATTCGGACCATTCAACATTTTAAACTGGCATTTGGACCATTTTTACCATTTTAAGCTGACATTTGGACCATTTTTACCATTTTAAGCTGACATTTGGACCATTTTTACCATTTTAAACTGACATTCGGACCATTTACCATTTTAAGCTGACATTTGGACCATTCACCATTTTAAGCTGACATTTGGACCATTCACCATTTTAAACTGACATTTGGACCATTGTTACCATTTTAAACTGACATTTGGACCATTTTTACCATTTTAAGCTGACATTTGGACCATTGTTACCATTTTAAACTGACATTTGGACCATTGTTACCATTTTAAGCTGACATTTGGACCATTGTTACCATTTTAAGCTGACATTTGGACCATTGTTACCATTTTAAGCTGACATTTGGACCATTAATTAAGCAAGTGTCGCACGATCTACTGTACACAACCACCTGTCGTTAACAGTAAACTTTATAATACTTTGGATCTCTATAGCTACCCCACCTGTCGTTAACAGTAAACTTTATAATACTTTGGATCTCTATAGCTACCCCACCTGTCGTTAACATTAAACTTTATAATACTTTGGATCTCTATAGCTACCCCACCTGTCGTTAACAGTAAACTTTATAATACTTTGGATCTCTATAGCTACCCCACCTGTCGTTAAAAGTAAACTTTATAATACTTTGGATCTCTATAGCTACCCCACCTGTCGTTAACAGTAAACTTTATAATACTTTGGATCTCTATAGCTACCCCACCTGTCATATATAGTTAACTTTAGAAAACTAGCTGACTTTTCAAACTATAGATCTTTATATCTACACCTGTCTGTCGTCATTTCGAAGATTTTCTAATTCTATATATCTATTTAAATAAATATTTTCTGTCTCAAGTCTGTCTGCTTTAGATCGAAAGTAAAAATACTTTTTCTTACCTTGTCTCGATTCGATAAATGTTTATAAATAAATCTACTGTTTGAGTTTCTGTGGTTTTAGATATCAGACGTAAAAGTCTAAAACTGTATCTCAAAATTTCGTTCAAATGTTTTTTGTTGAATAAGTACAACATATTGCAGTTTTTTTTAATTGTTAAAAAATGAAAGTATCGAATTTGTTTGAAGCCAAAAAAATAAAAACAAACAAACAACAAACCCTTCTGAAATGAGGGAAGCTAATCGAGCAATTGATGATAACCTGAAGTTGATTTATAGTCTGTCTGTATGCAAAGGTTTTGCAGAGTACAGCTAGTACTGAATTATTATTGGAATGACAGAGACATTTACGTAATAATTATAAAAGTGAATTGTGATTGACAAAAAAAATTCTGATGTCTTATAATTTTTGTAGTTACTACTTGATTTTAATATGTCTGTAGTTATATAAAATTGGATAGCCCATTCATTTTCAAACACTTTGATGTAATGATTTTTCAGTAATCTATCAAAGCTGTTGCGTATCTTTTGAAAGAAAGATGACAGCCAAAAATATGTATAAACTACACAACAAATCACGCACATAATGCTCCACACACATAATGCTCCACACACATAATGCTCCACACACACATGCTACCCACCCATGCTACACACACATAATGCTACACACACATGCTACACACACACATGCTACACACACACATTTTACACACACATAATGCTACACACACACATATAATCATCGCTGGTATGGATACAAACTAATGTTCTTTAATACAATCACAAATGCAGACTATCGTTCACGTTTAAAAACAAAATCGCTCATAAACATGCAGGCAATCATTTACACAAAAAATCGCTCACACAACAAACAATCGCTCACACAACAAACATTTGCTCACAAACACTCATTCTTACAAATTACAATTCACATAGACACATTTATCAACATTTAGACAATTAAAAAAAATGATTTATTCTGACCAATTCCTCCTGACAATGTATTAAGTGAGGAAAGTATCCACAATCAATTAGGTCATATTCTAACTTGTTATCCTGTTGACGAACGTCTCATGCGGGTCCATCTAAAGGTCACAGAGTGAATGAACATGAAGGAAATATTTTGTTCCAGGATGACATTACATACAACGACTTAGTGTACCGGCAATATATGGTGAATTGATGAATGCAATAGTCATGAAGTCTACCAATTAGTCTCTGGATGGACTACATGTTTGTAACAGTGTAACATTGACTGGCGGTTGTCGAACTGGGAAATGAATTAGAGTAATAGTCTATGTAACTATGTCATTATATTAGTACACTGGTCACAGATCATTTGTAAAAGAATCTATAACAAGATTATATCATATAAATAAACAAGATTTTACTGCAATAGATGCATACCAACAATAGTTCCATCGTTCTGTGTTGTAATTTCTATTTAAACCTCTTTGATGTTAAAAAAGTATTTTTATAAGTTTTATGTCAAAGTACAATTCATCTGTAACGAATTGTTATCATCATGATTCTTGTTAACATATTCATCTGTAACAAGTTGTTTTCATCGCGAGTCTTGTTAACATATTCATCTGTAACAAGTTGTTTTCATCGCGAGTATTGTTAACATATTCATCTGTAACAAGTTGTTTTCATCGCGAGTCTTGTTAACATATTCATCTGTAACAAGTTGTTTTCATCGCGAGTCTTGTTAACATATTCATCTGTAGCAAGTTGTTTTCATCGCGAGTCTTGTTAACATATTCATCTGTAGCAAGTTGTTTTCATAGCGAGTCTTGTTAACATATTTATCTGTAGCAAGTTGTTTTCATCGCGAGTCTTGTTAACATATTGACTAAAACATGATCAATGTATTGACAGGACAGCTGTATTTGTTTGTTCACAATATTCTACATCTTCAACACTTTGTACATTATTTTAGATCTGTAATTTTGCTGAAATAATATATATCAATGTACTTGCATGGTCAGTACTTGGTACATCTGTAGTGCTTACATGTTTATATAAGGATTAAATGCATCCTTCTCCAGGACCGTGTCTCACCCACCTACATTTTAGCAAACATCAAGAGTTGATTTGATTGATTTGTACACATTGTGTATTCTAGAGGATGGGTATCTCAGATATAATTGTAGTCGAATATATTCTAGAGGATGGGTATCTCAAATATAATTGTAGTCGAATAGTCAGTCTACTCTTGAACTGATTTTATCTAATGTATTGTTTACCAATTCAATTGGGTTTCTACTATTTAATGTTAATCGAAGGACTGGGTGAGACAGCGTCATTATCATAAATAATACAACAAAGAGAGGCGTATAGTATTTCCTGACATAAAGTAAAACATGATTATATGCATAATGTAAAAACATTGCAATTAACTTAGTGTAAACATTGCATATAATATAATGTAAAACATGATATGTAATTTAATGTGAAATATGATATGTATTATAATGTGAAATATGATATGTATTATAATGTGAAACATGTATTTAGTATAGATATAAAACGTAGATTTTTACATTATGTAAAGTTTGGTGTTCAACGTTCAATGTGTTTTATCTCATTGGCTAAATAAGTTGTCAACTTTATTAAAACCGAACACATGTCGATTAAGGTCAATCTTATTTTATATTAACTTTCAATGTACGACTGATAGTGATATAAACCGTACAAGAGATGCCAAATGTATTTATTTCAAGAACGTAATGTATAAATTTAATAAACAAACATACAGGTATACAGACAATGATAAGAAAACAAACAACACAATATAAAGTGTTTGCTGAGACTACAAGTGTGAGTCTATGTCTTAATAAGTTGTGTTTGTTAATGTAATTAGGACAAAACTCTGTCTTTACCAGGGGTGGGGTGTCGGCCAAAATATTGGCTGACACCGATACCGGTGTCGGTTTTCTAAAATCCGCCGACACCGACACCGACACCGGGGGGGGGGGCAAAGGGAGATAATTGTGTATTTTTTCCCTGTATATATCGCATACTATATATATAAAGATGCACGTCTAATTGTATATTTATTCTTCTTGGCTCTACAACCCATTTAGGGCCCTGGCCTGCCATACTACTCGTCTCCACTTTTCCCGACCCATGGTCTTCTTACTCCACTCTCTCACTCCTATAGCTTTAAGGTGTTTCTCCACTTCCTCCAACCATCTGCTTCTTGGTCTGCCTTTAGGCCTTTTCTCATTGGGTGTTGCCTTATATATTGCTTATGGACCTCTGTTGTTTTCCATTCTTTCTATTTTGATTTCAATTGTTATATTTGGTTCTTCGTACAGATTGTACAGCCCTGGATTGGATCTACTTCTCTACTCGTTATTTTCCTTTACTGGCCCATATAATTTCCTAAATATTTTCCTTTCCCAAGTGCTTAGCATATTTTCTTCTTGTTTGCTGAAATTGTATATTTATACTTTATCGATATTTTTTTATTGAATATATACTTTTAATAAACAATATATACTTTTTCTGGTTAAATATTTTGAGCTTTGGTGAAGTATATTTGTTTAATATATATTTACTTTTGTTACTGATTCCTTATAAAGTCAATGTATACTTATAATCAAAATGGGAAAAAAATGTTGCAATAAGCATTAATTGAGTGCAGTACTTGGTGAAAAATAAAGAAAATATACACACATTTGGGCAGGGTCAGCATAATAACTTTTTGGGCGCACATGAAAAACGTATTTATCACCAACCACATCCCATTTTTTAATTGCGAGAATTGCAAGCAAATTCTAAGTCTATAGTGTGAAGTGTTTAAACTGTATTTTAAATTGACTGAATATATTTACTTCGATCATTTGACTTTTGAATGATAGTAAAGTACAACTGATACAGTTTCGCGATTGATCATATTTTTTTCAGCACCGTAATGGTACTATTGCCTTTTCGCAATCAGTTGTTTACAACGTAAAAGAAATCTTGACAGTATACCAACATCCTACAGTCTATAATCAAATCGACTGGTAATATTCGTGCACATATTATGCAACTATAAAGTTTAATATAGGTTTGATATACAGTACATTTGCAACGTTTTCCTATCTTCCTATTCATTATCTGGAAGTTGCCGCTCTAAAGTATAACTGCCTGGACACCCACAAACACAGAGGTCCCCCATCCCCAGTTTCGGTCCGTGGCAGCCCCGTAACCAAGAGGGGCACTGGGGGGCCGTGCCCCCCACTAGGTGTGGAGTGCCCCCCGCTTAAAAAAGAAGAAAAAGTGGAAAAAATAAAGAAAAATAAAATGAGAAGGCGCCCCCTTGCTGGGTATTCGTGCCCCCTTCTTACTTTGACCTGGCTACGGGCCTGGTCCGTGGATCAAATGGCACTGGGCCGCACAAGAAACATTAAATTATTTCCTTTTTATTTATTGTTGTGTATTTCTCTCAGGATAGTGCGACACCTACCGCTCTCGGGCCGCGGTAAAATTATCAAATGTCGACAGGTCTGCGGCGAGAAAAAGATTAGGGACCACTGCACTAAAACACACACCTCTTCTATGGTACCGGTAGCTTTTATTTTGTTGTAAACAAAATAAAAATAACCTTTGTATCTTACTAAGCTGCTCTTTCAAAGCAAGTTTGTCGGCATTTTTATTTTCCGATTAATATAAAAAAAAAACTTAAAGAAGGTATAATTTGTAGTGTAATTAATAAATAACAAAAGTAAAAAAATAAAATTCCCGAACTGTGCAGTTAAATGTGTTTATTTAAATAATTATGCACAGGGCGCCGAGCTAGACGGATCTGCGAAATAGTAATCTTGAAAACAATGTTCAGTTTCTAAACCAGACAAGGGCAATCTACATCCCGATAAACGTTTTGATTTGACCCGCAGTACACTCCCCTTTTTTCATTTACATTGATAACATTTACATCTATGTTAGCTCACATTAAGTATTATAAACACCCTAGTGATCTGCTCTTGGTCCAGCCCTTAAATCAAAATTAAGAACCTATTGTGGTCCTTCAGTAGTTATAAATTTACATCCCTGATCTGCAATCTTGCAGCATCGCCATTATGATAAAAAAAAAGTTATCAGTAGTACATGTAACATTGAAAGGTCACGAAAAACACTAGATATAGACATCAAGAGTTGCTGCAGTGAATACATTGAAGTAACAAAAGTGTATGGTTTACTTCAAGATATGACACAGTATGCGGGATGTTATTTTTATAGTAAACCTGAAGCGGCCAATTCGCTACTTTTAATAATTTCTCATTTATGTGTAGGCTTATGCTGAAATATTGGTCAAGATTATTATTAACGATTGCCTAAGTCAGCAAGTCACTGAAAAGTACAGACATACCCAACAACACTAGAGCAATGATGCTTGGAAGTTTATAAGTGGTCATTCAGAGAATGCAGAATGCTGAAATAAAATCACGGCAAGGGCTACAGAGATGGTTGTTCCAGACCTATTTTTTTAGAAAAGAGAGAGACGTATGAAGACACTACATACTTAACAGTTAATAGAGGATGGCAAGGTCTTAGCCAGGATTTGGTTTTGGGGGGGGGGGGGGGGCTGTGCGGTTTAGGGGGGGAGCTGTGCGGAGAGTTTTATATAAGAAAAAATTGGAACGCAATGATACAGAAGTATATCTTATAATAAAATTTGATTTTTAGAATTAATTGGAGGGGGGAGGGGGCTGCAGCCCCCAGCCCCCTCCCTCTTGGCTACGCCTTGGAGGAAGGAATCGTTATTTTAAACCTGAAATATGTTGCGAAAATTTTGTATTTGTAATAGGTTGGGGGGGGCCTCAACAGCTCCAGCTACGGACTGGGCTTTAAGGTAGTGCCATTGTGACGTAGACTGGTAATGTTTCATTCTGGCTGAGAGAAATTAGGCTGTGGAGAGTGTGATCATTCTTTGAGGTTCTAAAAGACTTGAATAGGTTTGTGTGTAATCTTTCACCAACATGGATATTGATAGAGAGATGGAAACTAAACATTTTTCATGATTTACAATGATTGAGTGAATAACAGAGTGAACATAGCCAGTAGCCTACCTTTCTACTTTCAGTTACAATTCTGACAAGTTGTTGTAATGTAGAGAATCTCGCTTTGGAAAATAATACATTTGTTGATAAACAGATTTACCAAGTATTTATTTAAAAAGAAAAGAAGAACTTAAGAAAACTTTAAATTAAAGATTGGCCAAGAACTATTTGATGTTGTTCTGGATTATTTAATTAAAGTTCCAGTATATTTTGAGGGGGGAAGTTTTAGCGCCGACACCGAACCGACTCCGGACAAAGACAAAAACCGACACCGACTCCGGACAAAATACAAATGCCGACACCGACACAGGGCAAGTACAAATGCCGACACC